>CM037864.1:39575513-39975513 GCA_021292105.1 Anadara kagoshimensis
GAAATAACACATTTCTTGGTTTTACAGCTATAATACATAAACAGCTAAAACCAAAATTGGCTATCATTTGAAATTAAGTCATTGAAATCATGAACAAGGTGTTCAAAAGTTGTGGAATGATGGGTACTAACTGTCGGCAATGTCAGATGTGGAACCGGTAGCGTTTTTTGAAATAACACATTTCTTGGTTTTACAGCTATAATACATATAACAGCTAAAACAAAATTGGCTATCGTTTTGAAATTACATCATTGAAATCATGAACAATGTGTTCAAAGTTGTGGAATGATGGGTACTAACTGTCGGCAATGTCAGATGTGGAACCGGTAGCGTATTTTTTGAAATAACACATTTCTTGGTTTTACAGCTATAATACATATAACAGCTAAAACCAAAATTGGCTATCATTTTGAAATTACGTCATTGAAATCATGAACAATGTGTTCAAAAGTTGTGGAATGATGGGTACTAACTGTCGGCAATGTCAGATGTGGAACCGGTAGCATATTTTTTGAAATAACACATTTCTTGGTTTTACAGTTATAATACATATAACAGCTAAAACCAAAATTGGCTATCGTTTGGAAATTACGTTATTGAAATCATGAACAATGTGTTCAAAAGTTGTGGAATGATGGTTATTAACTGTCGGCAATGTCAGATGTGGAACCGGTAGCGTATTTTTTTAAATAACACATTTCTTGGTTTTACAGCTATAATACATATAACAGCTAAAACCAAAATTGGCTATCGTTTGGAAATTACGTCATTGAAATCATGAACAATGTGTTCAAAAGTTGTGGAATGATGGGTACTAACTGTCGGCAATGTCAGATGTGGAACCGGTAGCATATTTTTTGAAATAACACATTTCTTGGTTTTACAGCTATAATACATATAACAGCTAAGACCAAAATTGGCTATCATTTTGAAATTACGTCATTGAAATCATGAACAATGTGTTCAAAAGTTGTGGAATGATGGGTACTAACTGTCGGCAATGTCAGATGTGGAACCGGTAGCGTATTTTTTTTAAATAACACATTTCTTGGTTTTACAGTTATAATACATATAACAGCTAAAACCAAAATTGGCTATCGTTTGAAAATTACGTCATTGAAATCATGAACAATGTGTTCAAAAGTTGTGTAATGATGGGTACTAACTGTCGGCAATGTCAGATGTGGAACCGGTAGCGTATTTTTTGAAATAACACATTTCTTGGTTTTACAGTTATAATACATATAACAGCTAAAACCAAAATTGGCTATCATTTTGAAATTACGTCATTGAAATCATGAACAATGTGTTCAAAAGTTGTGGAATGATGGGTACTAACTGTCGGCAATGTCAGATGTGGAACCGGTAGCATATTTTTTGAAATAACACATTTCTTGGTTTTACAGCTATAATACATATAACAGCTAAAACCAAAATTGGCTATCGTTTGAAAATTACGTCATTCAAATCATGAACAATGTGTTCAAAAGTTGTGGAATGATGGTACTAACTGTCGGCAATGTCAGATGTGGAACCGGTAGCGTATTTTTTGAAATAACACATTTCTTGGTTTTACAGCTATAATACATATAACAGCTAAAACCAAAATTGGCTATCGTTTTGAAATTATGTGATTGAAATCATGAACAATGTGTTCAAAAGTTGTGGAATGATGGGTACTAACTGTCGGCAATGTCAGATATGGAACCGGTAGCGTATTTTTTTAAATAACACATTTCTTGGTTTTACAGCTATAATACATATAACAGCTAAAACCAAAATTGGCTATCGTTTGGAAATTACGTCATTCAAAAACATGAACAATGTGTTCAAAGGTTGTGGAATGATGGGTACTAACCGTCGGCAATGTTAGATGTGGAACCGGTAGCATATTTTTTGGAATAACACATTTCTTGGTTTTACAGTTTAATACAGTCGAACCCGGTTAATCGCATAGGCTCCGTGATTCAAAATTCTATGCGATTAACCGATATATGCGATTAACCGATAAGCAAGAATATCCGATGTCGGGACTCGAGACGCATGCTGGGGGGGTCTACATCTACAGTTGTCATAAAGTACATTGTACTTGTAAATAATTTCAGAATAAGTAACATGTCTACACTTCTTGTTTTAAACAAAAAGAAAGATGATAATCCCGAGAATAAAATAATTTAAAAAGTGTTTGTTGTTGTAGTTTTTAGCCACGAGTTGAATAGAATACAAAAACTTGATAACTTCCGGTTTGATAGTATTACTAAGAAGTGTAACATGTGCTCGATAATGTGTAAATAAAACGGCATCTACATCAAGTTATTAAAACGATATTTTTTTAATAATTTTATTAAGTTATAATAATTTTTAAGTTGTATAATAAGAAACTTAGGAAAAATTCCATGAAAATAAATTCCGTCTATTGGTGAAGTAACTGAACTTTTTGTTAGTTTCTTCTTTTTTCGGATCACCATCAAAGATCGTGATTAACAACATTAGAACTTTTTCTAATTTTAATTGCAGTTTTTATTCCAATCGTTGTTATTTTAATAATCAAAGTGTTGTCTCCTGTGATCATAGAATAATCCCCGATGTTTACTTTACTATCATTGGTTTCAGTTTCTTAACCTACCACTGTGTTTTTTTAACAATTAAAATTATAACTGACATATGTCACTGAAGTTACTGTTTGTATCGGAATATTTACACAATTAAAACTTCAAACAGCTCTAAATGGCTAATCGGAATGACCCATTGTAAATAAGTTAAACACCTGTGAGTTATGTTAGGTTTTGCGTCATCGGCGATACACATTTTAGTAAATTCCCGATAAGGGAGACAAACCAATAAAATATTCAAAATGGCGACTGCTTTACTGGAGTACCGCGATATGTTCAGAAAGAAGGAAAAAATACAAAACACAAACAAAAGTAAACACAATTTATACAACATATTTTATTCATTAAATACAAATGTTCTTCTACGTCTGTATAATAAACATATTTGACACTTTCCCTTGATAACGGTGACGATCTTGGATTTGTCACAAAACCTGGAAATGAAATCAAGTGCACATCGTATTTTGAAGAAAAATTATGATATTTTTTTTAAAATCCTAGGGTTTTGGGATCGGGTCGGGAAATTTTCTATGCGATTAACCGGAGTTGGGCATTTTGGCTATGCAATTATGCGGGTAATTTTCAATAGAATAAATAAGAAATGGTTTTGGATTTCAAAATCCTATGCGATTAACCGATTTATGCGATTATCCGATATGCAATTAAGTGGTTTCGACTGTAATACATATTACAGCTAAAACCAAAATTAGCTATCGTTTGGAAATTACGTCATTGAAATCATGAACAATGTGTTCAAAAGTTGTGGAGTGATGGGTACTAACTGTCGGCAATGTCAGATGTGGAACCAGTAGCGTATTTTTTGAAATAACACATTTTTTGGTTTTACAGTTATAATACATATAACAGCTAAAACCAAAATTGGCTAACGTTTTGTAATAACGTTATTGGAATCATGAACAATGTGTTCAAAAGTTGTGGAATGATGGGTTGTTTTGTAATCAGGTCATTGGAATCATGAACAATGTGTTCAAGAGGCCCATGGGCCTTAATGCTCACCTGTGACCTTGATCTTTGAACCCATGAGCTTCATTCAAATACAAAATGATAATTAGGCCAATATTCTAATATACATCGCTATACAAAAAGTTTATAGTTTTTGAGATAAATAATCATTTCAGTACTTGTTTGTATCTGTGATCTTGACATTTGAACCCATGTCCTTCATTCATATATCAAAATGACCATTGTGCCAGTACCAACAATATTCTAATATACATGCATATACAAAAAGTTAATAGTTTTCAATATAATTAACCATTAAGATATTTATTCTCATCTGTGACCTTGACCTTTGAACCCATGACCTTTATTCATATATCAAAATGATCATTAGGATAATACCTAAATATTCTAATATACATGCTTATACAAAAAGTTTAGTTTTTGAGATAAATAATCATTTTAGAACTTGTTCACTTCTGTGACCTTGACCTTTTAACCCATAACCTTCATTCATATATCAAAATGGTTGTTAGGCTAATACCTACCATATTCTAATATACATGCATATACAAAAAGTTAATAGTTTTCAAGATAATTAACCATTCAGGTATTCATTCGCATCTGTGACCTTGACCTTTGAACCCATGACCTTCATTCATTCATCAAAATGATTTTTGTGAAAATACCTACAATATTCTAATATACATGCCTAAACAAAAAGTTCATAGTTTTCCAGATAATTAACCATTTCAGTATGTTTTCCCCATCTATGATCTTGACCTTTGAACCTATGACCTTAACCAATATGTCAAAATGACATACAGCAATACCAACAATATTCTTCTATCTATTTAATAGTTTTCCAGATATTATAAAATCAGAAAAGTAAAAAATTAGGTTATAACCTTCTGAATTGACATTGACTCCATTTTGAAGATAATAATATGTCAAAACTAAATACCAATGTCATTATCTGATCAAATAGTCCAGTTATAATAATTTAAAGGAATTTTACCATTTTTTTTCTTAAATGCAACAAGAGGTCCAAAAGGGCCTATAATGCTCAACTGGCAAAATTTGACCTAATATGCATTATTTGCTCAAATTAGTTCAATGAATTTTTTTTCAGAAAAACCTGCTATATACATGTATATGTTAAATGGCGAGATAGATATTTCTACATTTCAAATTTGAACAAGAGGCCCATGGGCCTTAACGCTCACCTGAGGAAGAGTACATATCTTATGCAGAGGTTCAATGGTCAATGACATTAATAAAAGAGAATATCAAAATTTTCAGCAGTGAGGGCCAATAATATGCAAGTATTTTTGCAAATTTATTATAATAATTATTATATAAGTATGCTATATATAACATATTTAAAGTCTAGCTACAATATTTTATTTATAAACAGCTAAAACATCTGTATATTACAATGTGCATTAGGCCAATACCAACAATATTCCAATATACATGCCTATACAAAGAGTTTATAGTTTTTGAGATAATTAACCATTTAAGTATTCGTTTGCATCTATGACCTTGACCTTTGAACCTATGACCTTCATTCATATATCAAAATGATGTAGTGCAAATGCCTACAATATTCCAATATACATGCCTATACAAAAAGTTTATAGTTTTTGCGATAATTAACCATTTAAGTATTCTTTCGCGTCTATGACCTTGACCTTTGAACCTATGACCTTCATTCATATATCAACATGATCGTTAGGCCAATACATACCTTATTTCAATATACATGCCTATACAAAAAGTTTATAGTTTTGAGATAATTAACCATTTAAGTATTCATTTGCATCAATGACCTTGACCTTTGAACCTATGACTTCATTCATATATCAAAATGATCGATAGACCAATACCTACAATATTTAATATACATGCCTATACAAAAAGTTGAGTTTCTGAGATAATTAACCATTTAAGTATTAGTTGTATCTATGACCTTGACCTTTGAACCTATGACCTTCATTCATATATCAAAATGATCGATAGACCAATACCTACAATATTCTAATATATATGCCTATACAAAAAGTTGATAGTTTCTGAGATAATTAACCATTTAAGTATTAGTTGTATCTATGACCTTGACCTTTGAACCTATGAACTTCATTCATATATCAAAATGATTGTTGTGCAAATGCCTACAATATTCTAATATACATGCCTATACAAAAATTTATAGTTTTTGAGATAATTAACCATTTAAATATTCGTTCGCAGCTATGACCTTGACCTTTGAACCTATGACTTCATTCATATATCAAAATGATGTTAGCAAATCTACAATATTCCAATATACATGCCTATATATACAAAAAGTTTATAGTTTTTGAGATAATTAACCATCTAAGTATTTGTTCAATTCTATGACCTTGACCTTTGAACCTATGACCTTCATTCATATACCAAAATGACTGTTAGGCCAATACCTACAATATTCCAATATACATGCCTATACAAAAAGTTTATAGTTTTTGAGATAATTAACCATTTAAGTATTCGTTCGCGTCTATGGCCTTGACCTTTGAACCTATGACCTTGAGTCATATATCAAAATGATCGTTGTGCAAATGCCTACAATATTCTAATATACATAGCCTATACAAAAAGTTTATAGTTTTTAAGATAATTAACCATTTAAGTATCTGTCAATTCTATGACCTTGACCTTTGAACCTATGACCTTCATTCATATATCAAAATGATCGTTAGGCCAATACCTACAATATTCCAATATACATGCCTATACAAAAAGTTTATAGTTTTTGAGATAATTAACCATTTCAGTATTTGTTTACATCTGTGACCTTGACCTTTGAACCCATGACCTATATTCATATATCAAAATGACCATTGTGCCATTACCTACAATATTCTAATATACATGCCTATACAAAAAATTCATAGTTTTGCAGATAATTGACTATTTTGGTATTCTTGGACATCTGTGACCTTGACCTTTCAACCCATGACCCTGATCTATGTATCAAAATGATCGTCATGTCAATACCTACAAATAACTGAAAATCCTATGCCATTATCACAAGAAATGTTAAAAAAATACCATTTTTTATCAAAGGTCAAAAACTGGGACATGACCTTGACCTTCAACCTTGACATCAATTGGAAGAAAATTGCAAGACAAGATCAACAGTGAAAACTCCATACAATTATCTTCAGCCGTTATGAAGTTATAACAATAAATGTCTCATTTTAAAAATTATGTAATTTTACGCAAAAAACGCGTAACCTATTTTTCGTCTAATTTTCATGAAAAACACAATTTTAATGTTCCCAGGTATGCTGAATCCAAATATCCAATCAAAATTTGCCTGCACCTTTTGGTTTCAGAGAAGAAGATTTTTTTGTTTTTTGCTATTTTTAGTAACAGCGGCCATCTTGTTGGGCGTGGCCAAACCCCAAACACAATTTTGAAAGGCTGTTACCCAGGCATGATAATCACTAAGTTTCATCAAATATGGCCCAGTAGTTTTGGAGGAGAAGATTAAAATGTAAAGTTTACGCACAACGGACGACGCACGACGCACGACGGACGATGATAGATTGCAATAGCTCATCTGAGCCTGTGGCTCAGGTGAGCTAAAAAAAAACAATGACGGATGAATTGAATCCACAATGTCGAATAGTGTTTTTGAAAAAGAAACAATTTGTACCTAACCATGTATTGCTAAGTAAAAAACGGCTGAAAATAAAAATTCCATAAATATATGAAAAAGACGATCAGTTATTAAAATTAATAAAGTTTTATAAATTGTACTTGATCGTTGTTTGTCATTTCGAATAGAGAGAAAGTAGATTTTTTGCAGACCAGGCCGTCGCTATGAAAGGGTTCATTCTAGCATTTGTATGTAACTGGATCATTTGCTGTTAAGTCTGGGTGTTAATAAACTGCTGATTATCACTCGTAATATTCCCGTTTCATGTTAATTTTACTACCAAATCAGTGAAATATTTAAAATCCACATTTGTATTCCATGCTCAGTTTGCACACGGCACTGTACGATTTATCTCCCTTTCACGAAAGTGAAATCTAATTGATAAATCAGTTTTAAAATGTGACAGAATACCTCAACAACCAAATACATTATTATACCCTTCAAAATAAATTTAAACAAGGTGTTCAGAGAACACTATCCCCCCGCAGTGGTGAACATCAGTGAATTCAATACAAAGTGAAGCTAAAACAATTTCAGAAAAACCTGTTAAATAGTGTTCGAAATAACAGCCTGCCCGACCGTCCAAGTCTGGCTAATTTTGAATAGGATGGCTAAAAAGTTTTAATTACACGCCCGACGGTCTGGTTAAACTTTTTCATTGAAAACCGAAAGTAGAGTCGTCTTCCGAAGTTGCGTCTACCTTTCCAGAAATTACACAAAGCCTGTAAATGTATCATCTGTTACGGCAATGCCGATTGGCTAAAATCCCATTTTTAAGCCAATCAGTGATGCCATTCTGTAATTTGTTTATAAACCAAGTAATCATCCTCTATATCGGTCATTTATTGACATTAGTAAGGGGAAATAACCATGTATGATAGAAAGAAAGAACAAACAAACATGGCCATGTGCAAGTTCCTTGGGCTGCCCGAGCCCAGTCTCAAGAGAAACTGCGATGCAAAGGAGCGAAATAAGATTTACGACAACACAAAACGACAGTGAACCATTGTATCAACATGGAAAGAGGAATTTAATTCGTGGCTGGTGACAGATGACACGAGGAACATTATTTTCTGTAAACCATGTAGGGCGGTTTACGGTTCGCTTGTCACTTGAAAACGGGCCAGCCCACGAGTGAAAGGTTTCTCTCAAATGAAAATTGTTAAGACTTGTTACAGGAACAAACTGAAAAGTTCTTCTATGACTGTTGTTAACCATAAGATTGCACTCTGATGATATTAAAAGCTTTAACCCTACAAATGCTATTCATCAGTGGAATATGAATGGGCACCGTCGTCCATATTTTATGGAAACAAAAGTTGTGAATTTGAATGAGCAGATTGAACTACTCCATGATGAAATTGATGTGAATAGTGATCAAATTCAAGAAAATGTTGTTAAGGTTGACTTTGAAAAACCAGACTCGGACTATGATTCTGACTTTTCAGATTTGGACTATAGTTCAGATTCTGCTGTTGATGATGAAAATGATGATGAGTGATGATAAGTAATAAAATGCTAAAATGAAGTGAATGTTAGCTATACGTATTTTTTTTCTGTGGGCGTTGCTGATATCTCATAGCAGTTGACTAGATGAACAATTTTCCTTCTGCATTACTGGACAGGCATGAATAGACAAGCACATAATCACATGTTCATTAACTTTACACTTGATCTCGTTAGTCACATGTTACTATTCATCATAATCATTTTAATTTCACAGCACTAGACATCTGTATCGGAATACCATTCCTCATCTTGATCAGTAGTGCTTGGACCAAAATGTGCAATTGCAAAGCCAAATATTTTAAAGTGGTTGAAATAAAACCGTATCCAAAGGTCGAAAGGATCAGAATATATTTTGCCAAGTACTTTGTATCAGATAGAATACCTTAAATTAATGAAATTTGAAATTTAACAAGCCGTGAATAATTGATTTCAAACTGCTATAACCATTGTTTTAAATACGAACAAACAATACATTTAAATCAATCCATTTTATTATATGATCATTTTTGTGTCGCCTGACTAGGCGACATATAGGGATTACTTTCGTCTGCGGCGTAATTATGAGTGACGTATTGTTACATTTATTAATAATAATACAAAACAAGGACAGGTAACTTTTTATAAACGCCAGCCCTGATGTCTGGTTAATTTTCCTGAGGACTGGTAACTTTTGTCAGTTGCCAGCCCTGCTGACTGGTTGGAAATTTCTACGAGTTTCGTACACTGTAAATATGTTTAATACCCCGAGTTCTTTTTTCTATATTTAAGATTTCAACAAAAATTAGTACATAAACAAGGCTGTAATGGCCATTTATAGGTTTTTGCTATTTATAGTAACAGTGGCCATTTTAGATACACTATAGTTAATAAACTAAAAAATTGCTGTCAGGCAATCCCACACCACTCACCACCAAAACAAATCAAATGACCAAGTTTCAGCTCAGTGGGATGTATGGTTTTCTTGTGAATACATGGAAACCATGAATCAGGTGAAAAAGGCTATTTTTAGTAATGGTGGCCATCTTGAATGCACAATTTCCCTGTCATAACAAATCAACTGACCAAGTTTCAACTCATTTAGATGTACAGATTTCTTTCAAATGCACGGAAACCATAAATCAGGTGAAAACATCTATTTTTAGTAATGACAGCCATTTTGGATGCACGATTGCGCTGTTGAGCAATCCCACACCACTCGCCACCATAACAAATCAACTGACCAAGTTTCAGCTTAATCAGATGTATGGTTCTCTTTTAAATGCACAGAAACCATGAATTGGGTGAAAAAGTCTATTTTTAGTAACGGTGGCCATCTTGGATGCAGGATTATGCTGTCGAGAAATCCACACCACTTACCACCATAATCAACTGACCAAGTTTCAGCTCAATCAGATGTACAGTTCTCTTTTAAATGCACCAAAACCAATTGGGACGGACCCACACACACACAAACAGACAGTGGTATTATTATATTTTATAAAGAATTATTTAATCTTGCATGCCAATGTTGTTTATTTCATAAAAAGTTATGATTTTACATCGTAGGACCCTAACTTCATGGACTACTTTTTATTGTATTCTACGAGATCAGTTCGCCAGACTGCACAAATAATTGGATGCATCCCGCCGCAATATTTTACTAGATTCCAAAATATATTCCGAAAATTTATTCCAAATGTGCATATGTAACCAAATGCATTACCTGTCTCAGAATACATATCTCACGATAAAACAGATATATTCCTTTCACATTCATTTACCAGGCGCACTATTTCCAATGCGTACTATTTCAAACTATTTCATAGTAAAGAAGCCCGATTTTAGAGAAAGCGATAGAAATGTACTTTCACTGTCATGAATGTCGTACAAAAATTGAATTCACAATGGCCATTTTAGTCATTTTGCTATTTATAGTAACAGCTACAATCTTGGATTTCATATATAGTCACCTTGTAAAAACTGTGATTTACTTTACCTAGGGACCTTCCAAATCAAATTTGGTTTCAATTGGCCCAGAGGTTTCAGAGGAGAAGATGAAATTTTACAGATACACATTAATTTCAATTTTCAGTAGTTAAGACCTAACACAAGAATATTTGCAAATTAACCATTACTTGTTCTAAAAATGCTACTGTCACAATACATCTAAATATCAAAGGTCTAGCTAAAAATATGTTTGACCAGCTAGTAAAAAATACAAAGGCAATAAACCAGGCCATTTTATCTGTGATCTTGAACTTTGAACCCATTACCTCAATCTATTTATCAAAATAACCATTAGGCCAATACCTACAATATTTTTAAATGTATATGCCTATACAATAAGTTTATAGTTTTGAGATAATTAACCTTTTCAGCATTCATTTGTATCTTTGACCTTGAGCTTTGAACCTATGACCTTCATTCATATATCAAAATGATTGCAAGGCCAATACCTACAATATTTTAATATACATGCCTATACAAAAACTTGATAGTTTTCAAGAATATTGACAAATACTGTGAAATCATTAATTTTCGTTGGGGATCAATTTTCGTGGTTTTAGTGGACAGTTTGAACCACAAATTTACGACCACCATGGAATATTAATCACAAGTAAAAAGACAAGATAACAAATGGACATGTATCATATTATCGCATTCATAAATTATATCTAGCCTAACTCACATTTTCACTTTTAGGAGGTGAAGATGTATGGATGTCTTGATTTAATTGTGAAAATTATAAAAGTAAATATATTATGTTTAATAAAATAAATATTTATATTTTAAAAAAAAGTTTATTTAATTGGGAACTGGTCGGGACGATAGGGACAGACAGGTTTCTAGTCGTAGCTTTCATCTTTAATTATGGGCTATCTCAATTAAATTCAAATTCGATAACACAATAACTTAATAAACATTTCAACAATCTATAAACTAACCTCCTTTATATTTATTATAACTAAATCAATTGTTTGCCTTCTAAATTTCGACATTATACAGTATCGGTAAGAGGGGCCATTGTTATTCTCATAAACAGCTGATTGGGTCATCAGAGGTCAATAATTAGAATTTTTAAAGAGTTGCCAATATCACAGAAAACAGTTTTGCTTTAAAGGATTATGTAACACATTCTTATTGATGTGATATGAGTAAACTTGTAAATCTGAATTAATTACCACTTAATTATGTAATGTAACAGGTAGATTTACTCAGGCCAGGTGTCACGTCGTGTATGAAGTCAATCGTTACTGATATACTAATCACAGGTAATTAACGCCTAGACTAGACATTAATCCGCGTCTCTAGATCTGTCACGGCCTATTGCTTTGGTAATCCCTAATTACTCATCCTATAACCGCCGATTAACAAACAAATGATCACTTTCTACCAGTTATCAATTTTCAAAGGACAAACTACGTTTTTAACATTTCAGTAAAACCACAAATTTACATCTCAACGAAATTTTATATTCTACAGATTCCACGAAAATTGGGCCCCACAGTATAGTAATTTTAGCAATTCCCCCCTTAAGAACCTTGCCATTTCCCCATTTTGAGCCCTACAGCTATTATTTGTGCAAATCCAAAACTAGATGTACTAAGTATCTTAAACATGAAAAATCTAAGCTATATCTCTTGTATCTTTAGAGGAGAAGAATTTTAAACATTTTTAATGTGAGAGTAAACTGGAGTGCCAGAGAAAATCACTGACTTTCCACATTGAAATTATCAATAATAACCAATAAATCAATTTTTTCATAAAGACAAACTTTTTTTCTCTTTTTTTGTAATTAATTATTTATTGTTTTTTAATTGTACCAGAACTAAATAAGGAAAGCAGATGCCAGGGTTGGGGTCCATGAGTTCACTAGTTTGGACATTAAAAGGACAGTTTTGAATATACTGCATACATAATATAGCTACAATTTTATAACACATTAAAGTATTATGTGAAAGGGAGACAATTCATTAACCTGTGACAGGTGACAGGCCAAGTAGATTATCTCCCCTAGACCACATAAGTGCAATATTTGGGTAAACCATAAATACAGCATAGTTAAAGACAAATAACATTGACCTGTCTGTTTGACCTATTCATTTAGGAGGGTCAATCCAATACATGGGTAGCATTAGGATTCACATTTATTACTAATACACATTTCCTATGATTAGTGTTCACATTATAGACAAAATATATACACATGATCCCTATGACCACTTCTGAGGGCCACAATGGCCACCAAACTGTAACAGGAAGGAGAAAAAATGCAGGGTCAGACTAGGGATTGAACCCTGGACCTCCCTCGCTGTAGGCGAGTGCTATACCAACTAAACTACCCAGACCACTACAAAGGTCAACATAGATACTGTTGAAAGGACAGCAAGGAAGAGAAGACATAAAGAAAGTGCATTTGACAATGTCAGGTGTGGACAGTTAAATATAAATATTATAAAAAAAAAATTAATATTAAAAAAAACTAAACTACCCGTCACTTTTTTCAACCATAAGCAAAACTACTCATTTTCAGGTCTCAGCAATACAGGAACTAAATGAAATTGATTATTTAAAAAAGTACATAGAGCAGTGTGTGTCATTAACAAAGCAGAAACATCACAGCTGAATACTAGAACTGTCTTTTGAGAGTCAAATACACCCCAACCCCAACATTTTATGTTTCCCCGTGACCTTGACCTTTCCTATATGACCTTGGTTCAGGTTCAAGGTCATGGCACACATTTGGACCATGAAGATTATTCATGTGCAGTTTCATGACAGCCGTCCAAACCATTGATGAGATATTGCCCGAACAGGATTTTAGACAGACAGACAGACAGACATGGTAATTCCAATATACCCCCTCAAACTAATTTGCAGAGGTATAATAATAAATTATAAATACCTGTTGTAGGGGGTCTTCCGTTTGGAATGAATACGGGCAACTAAAACAACTTTTATAATTATTTCCTCAATATTTTTAATTACAATAAAGAAATTGGTTACCCCAACTCCCAATAATCACGCCTGAAAACCACGTGAAAGTATACCACATAGCGATCTTCCGTTTGGAATGAATATTTGGGCAACAAAAATAACTGTTATTTCCGAACTATTTAAAAAATCAAATTTATATAATCACGCCTGAAAACCACGTAAAGGAATTACACATGCAATAATACATAAATGCACCTACCTTGTACTGCTGTAAAACATTCATTCTTCCCAACACCAACACATTGTATCTGAGATGTTGATTACACTGCTAAATCCAATATTTAACACATGAATTTTTTCTTCACAAATAAACAGCTAAATCCAAACGCAACAGTTGAACAGTTAGAATCGCTAATAAACGGCTAAATCCAAGCACAACACTTGAACAGTTAGAATCACCAATAAACGGCTAAATCCAAACGCAACACACTTGAACAGTTAGAATTACCAATTAAATGTAACACGTGGATAGTCAAAATCGTCAAAATTCGTCTTAATCCAATATGTAACACGTGAATAGTTAGAATCCCCGATAAACAGCTAAATCCAAATCCAAAATGCGAATAATCCAAATTCTTTTACTTTTTCGTGCTCATCAACAAAATGGCGCTGGATGTATCCGTGTGGAGACACGATGGCACTGATAATCACGTGATACTTGTCCTAATTTGCATAACAATAGCTCGGATCGAGAGGGGTTTGACTGAAACAAAATCACAATGAAATTAGAATTGTTAGAGCCCATTTCAAGATTGTAAGGAAAGACTTCCATTTTTACTATTCACTAAAATCTTATATTTAACGAAAAAAAAAACTTAAATATGACAGAATCAAACAATTCTAGTCATTTCTGAGAAAATAATTTTTTCAAAAAAATTACATAAATGTAATGGGTGAGGGGGTTTACAATAGGAGGTCTTACCGATTGTAGATTGCGGGACCTGCGAAAAAAGTAAAAATAAAGTTTACCAATAAATGGTCGAAAATAATTTATTTTAACCAAATATAATAAAATAATATAAATCAAAATCTGATGTTTTTAATTTATATCCCTTCCAGGACGTATACTGAGCTGCCTATACGCAAATACGCCGTGACATGCGTCAACGGTACTTTAGAAATCCAAAAGTTAGTACATTACAAAATGGAGAACTGGCTATTTTCCATCAAAACTTTTTTAGTCTTCATTACAGACGTATTAACCCATAAGAAACAAATGAAAAAAAATTAAACTGTAAATGTTTGATTATACGAATTTTCGTTTAATAGGTTACCGACTGCCATCTCAGTAAGCTACCACCTATTGCACGCGACAGATCGTTTTATAACACATTGCATCAAACACCGTCAGTTACGGTTACATCGGAGAAACCTGTGTAATCTACCACATGAAAAATTGAGGTGAGTAATGGTGTTTAATGTCCAAGTCAAGAATATTTTCATGTGCGCTGCGCTGATGACATTTTACAGCAGGGTTCTTTATCGTGCCAAGCCCATCGTGACACGGACCTCGTTTATTTTAAGTTCTCATCCGAAAGAACCGTGACTTTCATTTCATGATGCCGAGTGCTTTGCGACAGAACAGTCACTGCCCAATTTTAAGTCTTGGATCAGACCCGGTCGGGGTTCGAACCTACGACCTCCCACTTACGGAGCGAACACTCTGCTAACCGGGTCACTGCTATAGTTCACATTAAAAATTGAGAAATAGATAGTGTTTTCGTCGTGAATGGAAAAGCTGTAATAGAGGATGGGAAAATACTCGTGAATGGAAAAGCTGTAATAGAGGATGGGAAAATATTTTAGTTTAAGCAATATTCATTAGAAAATCATAATCATTGAACAAATCGGGATCCTGGACTTATATTAACCAGTTTCATATCCATGTATAATATAACAATTTTATACAACATGACATTTAATACAGTCAAACTTGCTTTAAACACCACCTTTATAAAGGGCCACCTGCCTATAAAGGCCAGTGGAATTGTATCCCAATTGTTCTTTATTCATATTATTTGAACATGTGTAAAAAGGTCACCTGCCCATTAAGACCACTTTTTCAGGTTCCCTTAGGTGGCCTTTATAGACAGGTTTGACTGCACTATATACAAAATGAAGTTCAACATTCAATATTATAAAATTATGGGATAATAATATACGGTTGTACCAAGCTGAAGTCTCAACTTTAAGCCTTTAATCATTCTAATTTTGGCGGTTTTTTCTAGAGAAATGTCAGTCAGGAATAAAGCATAACATAGGCGTAGGAGCAGGGGGGGGGGCAGCGGGGGCCGCCCCCCCCCCAATGTCAGAGAAGGGGGGGGGGCAGGCCCCCGCAATATATATTGTGTGAAATTTTGTATCATGCTAAAAAAAATAGAAAAAAAACCCAAGAGCTTTAACAGGAAATGTCCAACTGGTAACAAATCAATTATCAATTTCATCATTATACTTGTAAAAGGGCGTCAAAATTCTCCGGGGTACCCCCATATCCAGTGGCGGATTCAGCGGTACCCCCCCCCTTATGTCGCTAATAATACATATTGTTCAGCTCAGATTGCACCAGAATGCAGGATATTGCGCCACTTTTTCAAAATTTTCCGGGGGAGCATGCCCCGAACCCCCTAGAAGGTTCGAGCCTTCGGCTTTCACATTATACGCCCCCTTTCTAGAATTCTAGATCATCTCCAATGAGAGAGATTGATTATGGAACTTGTGTTATACGGTTATTTTATACAATCTTGCCTTGACATCACAGTATTTTAACCTATCAAAACGATGCACAATACATTGAAATGCGTCTAGACAGGACTTAGTTTTGAAAATTTTCCGGGGGAGGCCCCCAGACCCCCACCTATGCGAGGGGTTTAGCATCCCTCTCATACTCTCCCCGCCTCGTGCCATAGGCACGAGGTCGTACCTGCGGCACGACATAGACATAGCTTCGGTTTGCCCCCCCCCCAATATTAAAAACCCTCCTACGCCTATGCATAAGTTTACAAAATAAAAAGGTTAAACTTTATGTAATAGTTTAATCTTGGTACATAGAAATTAATTTAACTAGCCACTATCAGAGCTACACTTTAACCATTAGACATTAGACCGACTAGATGCACATCTCCAATCAAAGTAGAGATTATAAGAATTAAAATTCAAACAAACCAGGGATGATAAGCTTAATATTTTATATTATATACATGTATAATATGATTCTGGTCAATCGTTATTTTTCCCCGGAAACTTCCTTTTCTGATATCTTTTTTGCGCTGAAATGTACCTGTCTCAACAAGTCGTATGATGTTGAAGTGTTGTTTTCAGTGTCATAAATTTCAATTTTAGGTCTAAAATCTAAAAAGATTTCCGGGGGAGTAGCCCTCCGGACTCCACTAGCAAGAAGGTCCGTCGACCTTCCATTTAACAATCGTATTTCATCAATTTTCATTAAAACCTCTGGGTAATAACGTAATTAATTAAAAAGTAAATATAAAATTTAATTTAAAATTGCAACAAAGTAAAATTCCACTTTGTTCTAACACTTTTTTCGTCCAGTACCAACTCTCTCTCTCTCTCTCTCTCTCTCTCTCTCTCTCTCTCACACACAAACACACGCACACAACACACACACACACGAGAAAAATGTTGACCTTGGGTTTTGTTCGAGCAATTCTGACACGTATAGTTCTATAACAAAAAGTGTTGGAAGCATTTTCCGTTTTGTGGTGATTGTTCAGTTGAATGATTGGGCGGTGTGCTCTGGGCAATGTGCAGGGAAGGTTCTTTACCGTGTCACATTTCAGATTTGGACTATATATTGACGAATGGAAAAAGTCTCATTGTGGGAAAAGATATTGTAGGACCAAATACCGTTGGTCAAATTAAGCAAAACCACGAAAGAGGAAACCGGTGCCCGACGAAAACCACTAATCTTTGGCGAGTGGATTGCCAACCTTTTTTACACTAGAATGTGCCGAATGGTGGGATTCGAACCTAGGCGGTGAGAGGGGCTGCGATCCGTGAATGCGATTTAGACCGCGTTTATAATCACGCCGACTCACGCTTTATTCGTTGCATTTTCATGGAAATTGTGCGAAAATACACGATTTGGGGAAAATAGTTTTCACCTTGTATAACGAATTAATTTAAAAAATGAAAATATATTGATATATTCAAAATCATAGAGCAGTGCATAGGGACCAGAGTTTGTTGAAGAAATGCGAGGTTTTTTTTTAAAAAAAATCGACAATTTACGGTTGATGTTTTCTACGATTTGTTTTCATTTTAAAATGCGTGTACCAGGCGTGATAGTTTATATTCTAATGCTACCAACGATCCAAGTTAAGATTATAAAAGCTAAGTTAAGATAAGTTTCTATATATACTACTTTATCATTGTTGAGGCATATTCAATTGTATATAGTTCAGCATTGTTCAAACCAAACAATATTCACCTCAATTAAAATAGAACGGTATTGTGTAACCGTGCACTTTTTATGACTTGTTTTATTTTGAATTATAAGTGACCTTAGAATATAAATATCACGCCTGGTACACGGGTTTTAAAAGGAAAAAAATCGCTCCTAGAACCTCAGTTTAAAATTATCATTATGGACAGCGATAAATTGTAAACTTCTTTAAATATAATTTTAAACAGGTAAATTCAGTGAACTTGGATCCCCCGCCTGCAGGTTCTTTTTGTGATTTGCACTTACGTTCAAAGGGCAATAACTCCCAGAAAAATGAGCACACCAATTAAGATTAATGATACGCACATCCTCTGTCAATTCTAATGCTGGTGAAATGGTACTACATCTGAAGTCAGAAGGACGGACGACAATTCGAATCAGTTAATATATCCCCCTTTCTACAAAATGCACTGGATTAAAATTGTTGCCAGGATACAAATTTTCACTTCTCATTTTAATAAGGCTAACCAAGCTTTGAACAAATGGACTTTGAAAGGGATCTTATGTTCAATTAGATCTAGATCTTAGTTCTTGCAATATTTTTACTCAAGACATTTTATACCGAATGCGACTGACACAGGATATAGATAGGTGTAGTCCGACTAATCAGCCCACTAAACCCCCATTTTAATTTTTTGACTTTTTGGAGGTTTGTGGTCTGACAGCTTCCATTATTGAATTCTTGAAATTTCTGGCGAAAACGGCAGAAACGAAAACACGCGTCGATAACTTCCAGTATTTCCTTACCTCGCTCTTGCTGACAACATGGAAGACTTCCTTAAACATTATTCTACCGATCCATGCTTAACTTTTAATTAAAATTCATCGATATCGGTAGAAATAAAAGGTTTTCTGATGTTTCTTCAGCTTTCCGTCACTTTCGCATCGTGAAGACATTACTAATCTGCATTGACCAATCAGATCGCGCGTTGTATTTGAATGGTGAAACCCGCAGTTCTATTTTAGAAAGCACATGGCGATGTTTATTTACATGAGTAATTCACGTTATTAATGGTGTTTTCACACGTATAACATATTATTTTACTTATTTTATTTTTATAAATATCATGTGAAGACATGTGTACTAAATCCAGTGAAGATTTTCCATCATTTTTCTCGTTTATATCTAAATGAATCAAGTTCTCAAATTGGGTAATTTACTATCATATCTGGAACTTGCATGTTCTTCTGAAATGCTGTCAAGTTTTTACCTATATTTTGTAGATCGTAGAGTTATAATTTTTTTAAACCGGTTGTAATATATAAAGTTCAACACAAGAGTACTTGTTAGCAAGTCCATTAAAATGAATTCTCTTGTATTCATCCCGACCACACTGTAAATTTTTTCATAGGGTTTAATTTTTAACTATTATGCATGAACATACATATATACATAGATATGCTTAAAAAAATCCAAAATTACTGGAATAATATTTCCAGATACTAGAAAAAGATGAGAGGGTTTAAGAATATAAATTTTTATTTTCAAAATATACAGAGAAGACGCTACTCCATTTTAAAGGCTACATATAATCTGACAATTATATCTCTAAATGTTTTGCATACATTTTAATGTTAACTTTTGTAAAGTATTTAAACGTCATGTAAATCACAGTGTTAAACACAATTAATAAGTGAATTACTAATGTAAATAAACATCGCCATGTGCTTTCTAAAGATAGAACTGCGAGTTTCACCATCCAAATGCAACACGCGATCTGATTGGTCAATGCAGATTAGTAATGTCTTCACGATGCGAAAGTGACGGAAAGCTGAAGAGACATCAGAAAACCTTGTATTTCTACCGATATCGATGGATTTTAATTAAAAATTAAGCATGGACCGGTAGAATAATGTTTTAGGAAGTGTTCCATGTTGTCAACAAGAGCGAGGTAAGGAAATAATGGAAATTATCGACGCGTGTTTTCGTTTCTGCCGTTTTCGCCAGAAATTTCAAGAATTCAATAATGGAAGCTGTCAGACCACAAACCTCCAAAAAGTCAAAAAATTAAAATGGGGGTTTAGTGGGCTGATTAGTCGGACTAAGATAGGTGAGGTTTCTATATCCAGTGTCAGCCATACACAGTGACAACTGGACTTTGAAAGCAATCTTATGTTCAATTAGATCTAGATTGTAGTTCTTGCGATATTTTGACTCATCAGACATTTTCTACTGGATCTGACACCGGATATAGATACCTAACCTGTCGGAAGTGAGGTATCTATATCCAGTGTCAGTCATACACAGTGACATTGTACAGGAGACTTTATCTTCAATTACATTTCAGACCTCTAAAATAAAATTCTACCACTGAAGAAGCTCAACTGGTAGAGTGCTTGTTTTGTATGTTGGAGGTTGAGTGTTCAAACCATAGCTGGGGTCTGGTGAAGATTTTAAAAGGTAATGACAATTTTTTCACCAAGCACTAGGAATTTAGAAATGAAAGTCACCGAGTCCTTTGGAAGGGACTCTAAAACACAACAGCTGTGCCAGTTACAGAACCTTCCCTGCACATTGTCCTGAGTGCAATGCAAAGATAAAAAAATTGAGCAACTTCACCTACAGCTGGTGGCATGTTGATATTAGTGAAATATTCTTGACTGGGGCGTTTCATACCCCATTCAATCAATCAATCTAAATTAAATTCATCCAATGACATGTCAGACCTTTAAAATTGAATTCATCCAACTACATGTTACACATCTAAAATTAAATTCTTCTTTAGTTTTGGCAGATTAGCACAGTAGGATTATCTAGATTACAGATAACCCCGGAGACAAAGTCAATTGACGGATCGCCTGCCACGCCCACAATGTTCTGACAAAGGGTCGGCATGATTGATTTACATGCAAAAAGAATGAAAACTTGACCTGAATTGTGTTGTTTAATGACTTCAATGCACTAGTATGTCATTAGTTGCCATGACGCTTTTTGGGTGCCATGATAGCGGCCAGTGTCAGGACATAAAAGGCATGGCCGGTGATATGTCAATTGTTAAACACCATTGTTGAATGATAAAAAGATCTATTTGTAAACACTAAATAATAAAATTAGTTAATACATGTAGTTATTTTAAAAATATGTTTCTATGAATTATATACACTGTCTGCATCATATAAAGTACAAATATTTTCACCCTAACTCACAACAAGGGCCGATCTAGCACCAATTGGTAATTACACGCTGATCCGATAATTCTAGGGACCCATTTGATTGGGACGTAACATCTCATTCAATCAATCAAGGACCGATCTGGTGGATCCGGTCATTCTAGGGGCCCTCTTGACTTGGACGTAAAATCTCATTCAATCAATCAACCAATCTCATGCACTTTCAATTTTGATTGCTCCCAAAAAGTGGTGAATCACTAGAACCCACATAATTCAATCTATAAGATAAAATCAAGTCAAAAGTCAAAGAAACTTTTATTTTTATCAAACAGTTTTTGAAAAGAGCAGTACATATAATGCTTGAATATAAGCAACAAAATTCTCAACACTCATAATAACATCATAAGATGACATCATAAAATAATAATAATAATAATATAAATGTTTTTACAAATAAACATCTACATTTATATAATTATAATCGGTCTTTTAAAACTTAAAAATGGAGCAGTAATATGGTCAAAACACTATAGTGACACAATGCATTACTTCTATCAAACCAGGCTGACCAATAAAATTTATTTACTAGTATTTGCCCAGATCGGTACGTTTTTAGTGTGCAAGGTTGCCATTAAAGTACTTTCTTATTGTAAAGTGTTTGATTTTTGTACAATTTCCATACAAAAAGTCAAAATTTTTAGTACTTTTAATTGAAAAAATAAACCCCATCAAAATGGAAAAAATCTGTCTAATTTGACCTTTTCATTTTATCCGTCCATTTATCAGTTGTAATGGTAAAAATCCGTTGAAAATGGAAAAATCTGTTGAATTGATCAGCCTGTCAAATTACCGGTGTAAGAAAAGTTTTATATGTTTGTATCATGGGCTACATCCACATGATTCGGTGATTCTGAGTTTTTGTATAATCTAAAGGTACCGCTCTACAGTTTCCCCATATGGGGCCTCAGACAAGATTTGAGCAAACTTTAGCTTGAATGAGCTATAAAAAAGTATGTGAAGCGCTTAAAATATAGCAAAATAAAATCCATTTTATAACAATAAAATATATAGCATTGTTTTGATTTTTGAATACGGTAGTTTATAGGGACGTCTCTATACAGTTTCCCCATTTGGGGCCTCATAGCTAAGATTTGTGCAAACTTTGGCTCTGATGAGCTACATTTATGAAAAACTCTGTGAAGTGTTTGAACATTTGCAAAATGATGTGCATTTAAATAATATAAAAACATATAAAAAAGCAAGATGTAAAAATATGAACTACAAGCAAAAGGACGGAAAAAGTGACTTTAAAATACTCTGATTTATATATAATATGTAAAGTTAAAAAAATCTTATATACAAATATTTTTTTAAATACTGTTTTATAGATTCCATATGTCGTTATACATGTTTAAGTTCTAGCGATAGTTTATGGGTCTGGTGGCTGCATGGCCTCGATCAATTATGGCATTACGTTAAAATTACAAATCCTCTTTTATTTCTATCTACTAATACTGTAAAGCTCGTCATAAAAAGATATACCCTTTTTTATCCTTTTACTGTGAGAAATACTTATATGGAATTTGAATTATAAAGTTATAAAAATGCTGTTGCCATAGAAATAATAAACTCACCATTAAAAGATATACTAGTGCCCTTTTTTATCTTTTACTGTGATAAACACTAATACTGCATTCAATGGTATTATTAAGTTATAAAAATGCTGTTGCCATAGAAATCACAAACTCTCCATAAAAAGATATACCCATTCTATTTGCCCTTTTACTGTGACAATACTAAATAGGTCCTCGCTCATTTGTAATATTAAATAATAAAAAGACTGAAAAACGAATTATAAAAATATTTCAAATGTTTTCATATACTGATATTAATCTTCAGTTGCCATAGAAACCATAACAATTTTATTTTCATTTTATTTGGATTTTTGTTTCTATTCATGTTCTAACTAAATCTGAATCACTATTTTATTGCACTTCTCTACATTTGAGGCTTTACCTGATAAGAATAAAACTTTAAGTCACATATGAGCAAAATGTGTTAGGCCTGGACAAAATTTAGTGTGTCCACTAAGTTGAGTCAAAGTTATCCGATGGTAGAACATGCAATATTACTAAATAATTAAGCACTAATTTATTATAAGGGACCCATTTAACGATATATAACATAAATTTAAGCATTATTTATGGTGGCTTTGGGTAGCTTTGGGTAGCATTGGGTGACATTGGGTGACATTGGGTGGCATTGGGTATTTCGACGGACCGAAAATATCCGGATTCTATTTTATTTTCCGATTTCGTTCTCGTGTACTTTTGGTCCATGGCAGATTTTACTACCTTAGATAATTGTTACCGTGAATGTAGGTCAAGGTCAACCAGTTTTACAAACTTAGTAGAGAGCCTCATGTTCTGATGTTATCATTTCAGGTGACCTAAAAACAACCAACAGTCTGACAAAAAATTGAGATAAAACACAAATCCTTGTCACAGGTGTTAGATTGGGGATGGTGAACATTGTTAGGACATAAGTTCCTCTACATCTATTTTGCTCAATTGTTTCACCTTCTAGTCATGTTCAAATAGATTTTTTTATTTGGTTTTATGTCCCAGTCAAGAATATTTCACTTATATTGAAATGTCACCAGCTATAAATGAAGTGGCAGAAATTTTTACCTTCGCAGTGTGCTCAGGCCAACATGCAGGGAGAGATCTTTAATGTGTCAATCCTGCCTTGGCACAGGACATGAGTTTTTAAGGTCTCCTTCGAAGACCCTGTGACTTTCATTTCAAAAGACGAGTGCTTGGAGAACAGTCACTACCTATTTTCAAGTCTTGATCAGACACAGCAGGGGTTGGAACCCATAATCTCCCACATACGAAGCGACAACTCCACAAGCTGGGGTACCATAGCGACAATCATCTTTAAAGATGTGCTGTTCTGCCAAAGATGACAGGTAATAAATAACTTTGTGCATGAATTTCAAAGATTTTAATCTGTTATTTCTTTGACTAGATTACACCAACTTCAATAGTTTAGCAATGTTTGCAATTTAGAGTACATAATTCTTCGCAAAACATAAGGTATATAGTGCTTAGAATATGAGTGGGCATGCACACACTTGTCTAAATCTGCGTCTTTTGCTAAACATCCAAACATGTAGTGGTTTCCTTTTCCAAATTGAATTTGCCTTGTGTGCCAGTTTTTGAAAAAAAAAAGATTGTGCATTGAACAGCAAATTTTTTGCACCTTGAACAAAATCCATTGTTAAAGTATATTGCATCAGCTGGATTATAAATCACAGTGCCTCTCAACATCTACGTTCAAATCACAGACACTTGTTTCTATCAATAACGGGAGATCAATACAAGTATTAATATTAATACTTATATCCATCTCCCGTTATTGATAGAAACAAGTGCATGTGGTTCAAATCTCACTCAGTCAGATTGTACAAGAAAGTTTGTCAATTTGCTTGCTAAAGGTCAGTGATTTTCTTAAGGTAATCAGATTTCCTCCACCATTCCTGAAATGACTGCCTCAATAATTTTAAGTGAAAGAATTTTGACAGGGACATAAAACTCCATTACTCCATGCCTCTCCAGATAAGACTACAAGGGAGCATTTCTCCCAAAAGTTATTAACAGAAAAAAGTAGAAAATAGCAAATATTTTTATGAGTAATACAGTTTTACTCTTTTCTTAAGCACTTGTAATTTCAACATAAATCTAAATTCTTCTCATTCTTCACAAACTTGACAACAATACTCCATTGTACAATGTATAATAATACTTTAATATTTACGGTAACCATAACAACACATTTTATTGCACTTTATAAAATTAAGATGTCAAATGACTTCAATGGCCATCTAAACTTACAAATGTAGATACATATTATTATGTAAATCAATGTGTACATCATAAATTTTGCTGAGTGAAATGTTTACAGTTGGTCTGTGATACTGTTTAGGTCACAGAGATAATAGTACAGTTGAAATTGCTTTAAAGGTCACCTCTATATAAGGGTCACCTGTTTTTAATAGGCCAATAAAATTTTATCTTAATCGCTCTTAATTCATGTTACCCTGTAATTGAACCTGTGTATAAGGGTCACCTGCCCATAAAGGACACTTTTACTGGTTCTCTTTGGTGGCCTTTATAAACAGGTTTTGATGTAGTAATAATGAGAAATATTTTCTGAGAAATTCTTTCAAAAAGTAACCTATTTTAACTTGATTCTGTCATTTTAGGCTTTTCGGTCAGAGGGCACAAGTGGAAGTCCTTCCAATGGTTTAATTGACACAGAGGATTCAGATATGAAAACTATAAGCTTACTGGCTATAGCCAAAATTACAATTAAAACAGTTGTACAATATACAACTTCATATAAATAATCAAAGTACTGAAAGTACTAAAATTCGCGAAAGATTAGAAAGACAGGGAATTCAGTGTCTCCATCAATGTAGTGTCAGGTATATGAAGTTGTCAGGTAACTGAAAGGAGGTTGTTATGTTCACCTTGCATTGCTCCCAACACAACATAGCGGGTTCATGTAGTGTGCAATGTGCAGACTATGAGCATGGGGCTGTTTTAATATTCACACATTGGACCAATATTAAGGATTCATGTAGGAAATAGTTCAATCCAGAGGTTCAATGGTCATTGACATTAATTAAAGAGAATGTCCAAATAAATTTTCAGCAGTAAGGGCCAATTATATGTAAGGATTTTTTGCAAATGTATTATAACATAACTAGTCATAAGAGTGCTACATATAATATATCTGAAATCTAGCTACAATATATTGTTTATAAACAACTAAAAAGGTAAAGAAAAATTTGAACCCATGACCTTAATCTAAATATCGCAATGAATATTAGGTCAATACCTACAATTTAGAAGCCTATACAAAAAGTTTATAGTTTTTGAGATAATTAACCATGTCAGTATTTGTTTGCATCAGTGACCTTGACTTTTAAACTCATGTCCTTCATTCATATATCAAAATGATCGTTAGGCCAATACCTACAATATTTTAACATATATGCCTATACAAAAAGTTTATAGTTTTTAAGACAATTAATCATTTCAGTAATCATTTGCATCTATAACCTTGACCATTAGACCTATGACCTACATTCATATATCAAAATGAACATTGTGTAAATGCCTATAACATTCTGATATACATGCCTATAGAGAAAGTTTATCATTTTTGAGATAATTCACCATTTCAGTATTTGTTTGCATCTATGACCTTGACCTTTGAACCTATGACCTTCGTTCATATATGGAAATGACCGTAAGGCAAATGCCTACAATATTCTAATATACTTGCCTACACAAAGAGTTAAAAGTTTTTGAGATAAATAACCATTTCAGTATTCGTTTACATCTATGACCTTGACCTTTGAACTTATGACCTCTATTCATATATCAAAATGACCGTTGTGCAAATGCCTACAGTATTCCAATACACATGATGATGATGCCCATACAAAAAGCTTATAGTTTTCAAATATATTGACAAATACATTAATTTTGCAATTTCCCCCTCAAGTACCTTGCCATTATCTCATTTTGGCCCCTAAAGCTACAATATGTGCAAATCTAAAACTAGGTGCCCATAGTGTTTTACATGAAATATCTAAGTTATATCTCTTGTAGGTTCAGAGCAGATGATTTTTAAAGATTTTCACAAATTTCCCCTTTATGGGGCCCCAAGGGGACATAATCCTTGCATTTGTGCAAATCTAAAAACCCCTTACTTGACCATTACTGTCAAATATCATCCAATTTGGCTCTGTAGTTTTGGAGGAATTGATAAAAAATGTGAAAAGTTTATACATGACGCACATCGGACGAAGATAGATGGCAATTGCACATCTGAGCCTTTGGCTCAGGTGAGCTAAAAAGTTTATACAAGACGGATGAAGATAGATGACAATTGTTCATCTGAGCCTTTGGCTCAGGTGAGCTAATAAGCTTCTGATATCTTTCATGTCATAATTGAGGATATTTTTAAATAAATTAATAACTTGAAAAAATTAACTATTATTTTATTATTATTTATATCACCAGAGTTGTGTTTTAAGAATTCGATAATTTTTGGAAGACTTTTTATTCCCGAGACCAGCATAATTTTAGTAAATCTTGTAAACAACAATTTTTCAATCGGGTGGCCGTTAGGATCCCCGCTGACTGGGTTTGACAGGTGACCCCTCTACAAAGGTTCTGTACATGATAAAAATGTAGTTGACAGATCATAGGCGTAGGAGCAGGGGGGGCCAGCGGGGGCCGGGCCCCCCCAATGTCAGAGAAGGGGGGGCCAGGCCCCCGCAATATATTGTGTGGAATTTTGTATCATTTAAAAAAAAAGAAAGAAGGAAAAAAAAACAAGAGCTTTAACAGGAAATGTCCATCTGGTAACCAATCAATTATCAATTTCATCATTATACTTGTAAAAGGGCGTCAAAATTTTCCGGGGTACCCCATATCCAGTGGCGGATTCAGCGGGGGGGCGTAGGGGGAATACGTAGCCCGAGATTCCTCTGGCCCGAATTTTTTTTTTTTTTTTTTTTATCAATTTCGGGCCAGAGATCGGGCTTCATTATTTTACATAACGTGATGCCGTTGAAATCCTACGGCAAGGTAAGATTTAATTTGGCGGATATGTTCACTTTATTTTCACGGGCATTGGGTAATGAACCAGTCAGATCGCTTACCTGAACCTTTATTCACAAGAATCCATCGAAAAAACTACGTGGCAACTCCGTTTTATATCCATTCCAGCCATATAAATCCAACACTTGTGTATCAGAAAAGGGAGACTTTAACCCGCGAGATCTCGCGTTATTTGAATATCATAACATAAAAAATGACGAGATGATGAAGGATTTTACACAAGTGTTGTAAAAAAAAAAATTCGGGCCAGAGGAATCTCGGGCTAGGGGAATACGCAGCCCCCTTTATGTCGCTAATAATACATATTGTTCAGCTTAGATTGCACCAGAAAGCAGGATTTTTGCGCCACTTTTTCAAAATTTTCCGGGGAAGCATGCCCCCGAACCCCCCTAGGAGGTTCGACCCTTCAAATCTCACATCATACACCCCTTTCTAAAATTCTGGATCAGCCTCTGATATCCATCTCAAATGAGGGTGATTATGGAACTTGTGTTATACGGTTATTTTTTATAATCTTGCCTTGATACCACAGCATTTTAAACCTATCAAAACGATGCACAATACATTGAAATGCGTCTAGACAGGACTTAGTTTTGAAAATTAGCACGAGGTCGTACCTGCGGCACGACATAAGACATAGCTTCGGTTTGGCCCCCCCAATATTAAAAACCCTCCTACGCCTATGCAGATGACCACTCTACAAAGTGATCGCTATCCCAGATTTCACTCTAATCAATTTATAATTTTTTAAGGATGACTTCACGGAATGCTTTGAAAAACGGGAAAAGCAGTATGATAGCACAAAATTCCAAAATTATTGTCTTAATATGGGGAGACTCCTCACATCAGCAGGGATTGAGCTTAACTTTTCGATGAGCCATACAATGAACTGTCAAGAGTGATGGTTGATCTGAATATATCAGGCATATACATTTGGATTATTCTATCCCTTGCTTTACTTTTCGATATTCAACATCTGCAATTACATTGACGAATGGTTTTGCAGAAAATGTTGATCTATAGGTACTGCCAATGTCAATGACTGTATAATTTTGGCAGATTTTGATTTATTAGCAGGAACTTGTTTTGCAATACTAAAGGCTTGGGCCTGTTTGTGAGATTCAGAAATGTCATGTTTATTTACACTGTCAAGTTTATAACTAGTGCAACCCTCGGTAAATACAGATTTTTTTCCTGTCGAACTCTACACAATCGGCACACTTCATTCCGTCCTGCGTATCATACAACCAAGGCCTGCCATCTTCCCATGGCTTTTTTTATATGCTCCGATGCGTTTGGACTTATCATACTCTTGATAGTACTTTCGTTTTTCCGCAGGTCCTTGTTTAGCCTTTGGAGTCGATGCTCCTAAAAATTTCCACATGGCAGAAAGCCGGAAGTATCATTTTATACATAAATATCAGAAAAGGAAACGAAATGGCACCGTATTTGAATTCCGGTCGGAACACCGGTCTATTTACACTTGTTAACTATATGATACCCATTTTTCAATTTTATTATTATTGTCGCCAGTCAGAAATATAAACAGGAAATCGGTAAACGGATCGGAATGTCAAATACACCGAACTGAAAATTCTAATCGCCACCTGGCAGCCCTGGGCGACCTGTGTATGATACATTTATCGCCCAGAGCGAAAAACTGGGCGCCCGTTAATCTCAATCCCTGATCGGGAGGGTTGGCAGGTATGATAAAGCGGAGAATATAGTTGGGGCGGAAAATATTAATATTGGGGCGAAACGTCCATAACCCGCATTCAAAATTTGAGTTATCTACCTTTATTTCAACTTTGAACCTACATACGAGAGAGGGTTACAGACCTCAGTTGTAACTTGACACTCAAAATTTGCCAATTTTGGCCTTAACACATTTAGTTTAATGCACCCATATTTCAAAAATTTTGCTGAAACAACATGAATGTTGATACTTTTTCAATTCAGGAGAATTAAAACAATATTTCTTTACTGCATTTATGACCCAAATGCAAATTTTCACAATTTGGGAAAACATTTTGTTTCCATGGCAACCACACAAAAAATTGCAAAATATTACCCCCAAATAGGCCATATTCATAGAATCAGATGGTAAACAAACCTCGAACTACATACAATGGCACACATTTTTCCTGAATCCTTAAATATTCCACTTTTTCTTTGTGAAGGAAATCCAGGGTCTTGTCTGATTCTTTTTCAGAAATTTGAGAAATGTGCTAATTATGCTAAAAGCACATGGCAATGTTTACACCCAAAATGTGGTCTTGCCATAGGAAGTGTATGGTGCGGTGGAAGTCCTTACGCCAGAAATATAGTGCTATAGTCAATCAATTCAGGTTTAAATTTTTGCAAACCTAAGAACCTCTCACCTTGGCAATATTGCAAAGTACTACCTATTAACAAATTTAAATGAGCACGGTCTAAGGAAATGCATCTGGGTTTGTTTTATGCACTACTTTTGACCGTCCCAAATCTGGCCTTATCACGACTGAGGTCTAATACCATAAGGCTCAGGCTAAATTTCAAAACTCAGAATTTTACTTATTTTAGTTCATATTCTGAAAGAAGACAATATTCTGAATTAAATGATATATAACATGGTGCTGGTGTTTGCAAATTTTGCCAAAATAGGCTTCATTCAACTGATAGGGTATCATTCCATAATATGGTCAATTTACAATCATGTAGACTGATTTTGGCAATTTTGGCAAAATTAATCAAACTCATTGGAGTTTAAATGCCTTTTTCCAAATGACTTAAAACCAAATAATAAACAAAGAATTACATTCATAGTTGTCTTATGCTGAATGTGCATATCAAAATTTTACATTCAAACTCTAGTTTTTGCCAAATTGTTGCCAATTTTGCCAAATCAAAAGGAATGAATATCAAAACAAGTAAAAGTACAGCACAAGCTGAATTTAATCAATTAAAATTTGCAAATAATGCCAATAACTGTGGAATAGTCCATGAAATTTTGAATTTTTGTATCAATATCTATTGAAATTCACTTGTTTCTAGTTAAAAATCAAGAAATTTCATACTGCATAATACAGATAAAGGGAGATAATTCTTGAATTCCATTATTCAAACACCTCCAAATGTTTTGATGACATCACAATTGCAAAATATGATGTAATTGGTTTTAGAGTACACTAAAATTTGAATTTTATGCAGATTCATATAGTTAAAGTTGATGAATATTGGTTGCAAAAAATGAATTGCTGCAATATGCACACTGTTTTGCCATGTTTAAGCTTTTAGGATAGCACACACTGCCAAATATAGGACAAATTGAAATCCATTCAGATTGAACAATTGGTACATTTATTCTTGTTGACTCAGTTTCCATGGTGATTTCAATGTTTACACATATAAAACAACTGTTTTCCAATAGATTTTGCAAGAAAAGTAACTAAAATAATGTAAAAATTGTCCAAAATAGCTCATAGTATCCCCTAAATACATAAATCAGACAATTTGACCTTTTTGCACTTAAAATGACCTTTGACCTTTTACACTGAAAACCATTGCAAATGAGTTCATTCCACATTTTTCCAAAGTGACTGATATTCAACAGTATAAAACAAGTAGAAACAAGATTTTCTTCATGAATTTTATGACTTTTCATGGTTTTGTATTTTTTCTTATGGTTACAGACCTCAGTTGTAACTTGACACTCAAAATTTGCCAATTTTGGCCTTAACACATTTAGTTTAATGCACCCATATTTCAAAAATTTTGCTGAAACAACATGAATGTTGATACTTTTTCAATTCAGGAGAATTAAAACAATATTTCTTTACTGCATTTATGACCCAAATGCAAATTTTCACAATTTGGGAAAACATTTTGTTTCCATGGCAACCACACAAAAAATTGCAAAATATTACCCCCAAATAGGCCATATTCATAGAATCAGATGGTAAACAAACCTCGAACTACATACAATGGCACACATTTTTCCTGAATCCTTAAATATTCCACTTTTTCTTTGTGAAGGAAATCCAGGGTCTTGTCTGATTCATTTTTTCAGAAATTTGAGAAATGTGCTAATTATGCTAAAAGCACATGGCAATGTTTACACCCAAAATGTGGTCTTGCCATAGGAAGTGTATGGTGCGGTGGAAGTCCTTACGCCAGAAATATAGTGCTATAGTCAATCAATTCAGGTTTAAATTTTTGCAAACCTAAGAACCTCTCACCTTGGCAATATTGCAAAGTACTACCTATTAACAAATTTAAATGAGCACGGTCTAAGGAAATGCATCTGGGTTTGTTTTATGCACTACTTTTGACCGTCCCAAATCTGGCCTTATCACGACTGAGGTCTAATACCGAGAGTTGATTATCTGTAACGGAAGAATATTCGGGTTGAGAAATCTGCATGTAACAGCTAAATTCAAGAATGATCAAGATCATTATCGCCCAGAGCGAAAAACTGGGCGCCCGTTAATCTCAATCCCTGATCGGGAGGGTTGGCAGGTATGATAAAGCGGAGAATATAGTTGGGGCGGAAAATATTAATATTGGGGCGAAACGTCCATAACCCGCATTCAAAATTTGAGTTATCTACCTTTATTTCAACTTTGAACCTACATACGAGAGAGAGTTGATTATCTGTAACGGAAGAATATTCGGGTTGAGAAATCTGCATGTAACAGCTAAATTCGAGAATGATCAAGATCGTTGGCAGGTATGATAAAGCGGAGAATATAGTTGGGGCGGAAAATATTAATATTGGGGCGAAACGTCCATAACCCGCATTCAAAATTTGAGTTATCTACCTTTATTTCAACTTTGAACCTACATACGAGAGAGAGTTGATTATCTGTAACGGAAGAATATTCGGGTTGAGAAATCTGCATGTAACAGCTAAATTCGAGAATGATCAAGATCATTCGCGAATAAAAAACAACAAAGAAATAAAATAGTATGTCATACCTTTTGAATCACAATTATACATGGAATGATAAATTACATATATATAGCATGATTTGATTTAGTGTCACTTTCACTTTGTACAAATAAAATGTATACTTAGTACATTGTAGCACTTCATAAAGCACTAATTGAATTTTTTCATGATAATGATCAGAAATTTCTCTACTTACTCTCACAAACGAACAAATATATGTACACACTCAATATATATACATGTGTATATATAGACCTTTTCGATATTTTCTGATTTACATGCATGCTCTCTCTCTCTCTCTCTCTCTCTCTACTTCTGTAATTCTCTCTCCCTCACTCTTTCTAAAATCACATACATACAAACATATGCACACACATATTTTAAAATAAATCTGCATTATGTAGACCTGATCAAGGTATATATATATATATATAATATAAATCACATCTTATGTATTATATATTTTGAACCATGATATCTTTATTATAGAGTTCTATAACATAAGGATAGACATGTCTTTGTTAGTTCAAACTACTGGTATAAAAGAAGAAACATTTGCAGCGAAAAAATATGTGCCATTATCACAGTGAATATTGACTGTTGTACTGCAAATATATATTCTCTCTGAAATTTTTTATTTCTTTTGGTATACTTTCTCTACAGCCTAAAAAATGAAAGTCTCTTTCTGCAAAAAAAGTTGAGGAGATCAAAACCGCAAGTTTCCTACTGCTAACATCCCTTCTTATACAATACATGTATATGACATCTACGGACCATTAACTAGTCAAAGTTAATAGTAAATCTCATGTTTTTATGAATCAGCGCTACTCCAACAACACACACGAAATTAAAAATACATGTAGTAAAAAAACAAATGTTTGGATCTTTTTATTTTTACATCCAACTACTCATTGCCTGATCTTGTTCTTCTTCATCAATAAATGGTTTGTCTATACTCCTGGAAATAAAAGAAAAATTTATTGCAATTAATACATGTACGTTTCACATTCCCCACTGAGAACTTGATGATAAAGTTTGTAAGAATATGAACATCTTACATTTACAATTTTAAATTATGATAGTGCAATTTGTAACTGAATATTTTCACTGAAAATACACAAGACCTGAAAAGTTGGCTCTTCAGCCCTTTTTATATTTAAATTTTAAACTCACAATGAATACTGCTTGTAACCTTTTTTCATAAAAACATGTCGATAGGGATTCAGTAACAAACTACATGATACCCATCATAATGGATGTGTGGTATTAATATTTCTATAGGGTATGGAACTACATAAGTTGACATTTTTCCATAAAACATTATTCCAGTAATTTGTGACATAAGCAATCTCCATCACATTTCCACACAAACATTACAGGACATTGAACACCTGGTACACTTTGCAAAGTTCATCATAAACATACGCATATGCTATATATATCAATGCACATGTATATCTTAATATAATTTTTCAATGAGTTGTCACTATACAGGCAAGCTTAAACCTGTATATTGTAAAGCAAACAGAGTGCTGCATATGTTGGTTACCATATAGTAACATGTTAATGCCTCTAAAACAGCATCTCCATTCAATAATATCCTTACCTTATCATAAAATCTCCACAATATATACACTCTGATGCTACCAAGTCATCTAATTCAGACTGAAAAAAATTCAATAGAGTATTTGAAATTATTATAAATTTAAATTATAAATTTAAAAACTGTGTTTGCTCGGAAACTGGAAAGCTTCAAGAAAACCATTGACCTTTGGCAAGTAAACTGAAAGCTTTCTTCACATCAGGATCTTTAAGAGTGGGACCTGAACCTAGGAGTGACAGACTTTGATTATAAAGGTTCTGAGGTTTGAGGTCTGTGGTTTGAGGTCTAAAGGTATGTTTCAAACATGACTCACAGGACTTGTTACTACTTATTAAACTGTTCTTATAAGGTGAGAGGTTGGATCCCATACAGACCAGAAAAACTTTGACCCCATTTCATTTAGACAGTAAAGTTGGGCCGGATGGATAAAATAAACCATTTTTACTTACAAAACTTAGAGTAACAACTTGCTAAAATAAAGATTCTATGATGTATCAATATGCTAAAATAAAGATTCTATGATGCAGGTCATTTTTAGATCCTTACCAACATATGCTCCTTTCTGTGATAAAGCAGATTGTTTAACGGTCTAAAGATATATTATACCTTGTAATCTAAATGTTTTAAATCCCCTGTATTGGAATCACTTTTGATACTAAGTGACCTGGAATCATCACGCTCTGCTAATTTTCTCTGTAAATCTTCAACCCTAGCTCTTTTCTTGCTGGTTAAATTTGGCAAAACCTTGTAAAAAAACATATGTTTATGGCAAAATCTTAAAAATGAAAAGTTTTGCTTAAAACTATTGAGTAAAAACTGTATTACAAATACAAAACATTTATTGCTGTGACTTTCCTCCCTTTTTATCTGCATCATCAATGGTGATAAAAGGTCTAGTAGCTTGTGTCCATTAATTAATTAATTGTTCTATGCACTGAGATGTTTATCTACTATTTTGGGAAAGTTTTGCTAATTAACTAAAACTTATCTCCCCATTTAGATAGTCAGGGGAAAGTTTTACTATTTTTTTCTAGCTAACTATATTTCACCCGTTTAGTCAGTCAGTCATGAAAAAGTATTCAGATAAAGAAGTTAAAATGAATACCAATGTATAACCAGCAGTGGTTTCAATAAAGCCAACAAGGCAATGAAAGTTGTCTGCTACATGTTTGGATTTGGATTAAGTTTGTAGCCTATTTTTAGTTTACAATTCCTGAATATGTTTTTGCAATACATATTACTCCGTACTTGCTTCCTACTTTGAGAACTTTGTCTTCTGCTTAAAAATTTACTGAAAGGGATGATTACCAGTATGTAATTTAACATCTACATGTATTATATGAGTCTCATGCAAGATAAATCTTACCTCTCCTATTAGACAATCTGAATGGAATTTATGTTGGCATGGAAACAAATAAAATCCTCTGGTCATTAACGGAAATGAACATGAAGCACACTTATCCTGGGCTTTTACAAAGGCATACCTGAAAAAAAGTAATAACACTTATTCCATAAAAAAATTGACACATGATGGAAGACCCTGCACTGTAAATTACCAGTAAGTATTTTTAAAATCAAACATCATTTCATGGTATCATATTCATGGTAGAAAATGTTTTTGAGTGTAGTTTTATGCTTCAGTAAAGACTCTTACACTTATATCCAGGCATCAGGGATAGTGGAGGAAACAGGAGTGCCCCGAGAAAACCACCAACCTTTGGCAAGTAAACTGGCAATTTTTTTTCAAACTAGAATCTGTTTTGAGTGAGATTCAAACCTAGGCAGTTATAGGTGCTGTGACATGTAAGTGTGCACTTAAAAGCTTTAGACCACTTTAGACACCAACTGACCTACCATAATGGTCAACATTAACACTGGAATCTAATCTATAGCTTGGTTTCCACAAATTCAAAACTACTAGGGGCCAAACTTCCAAAATTTGTAAAAATAGAGTCCTTTTTTAATATTTTTAAACAAATTTGTTAAATTAAGTTACTTTTTGAAAAAATTTCTCGGAAATTAGCCAATGATAATTTTTGCTACCTGCATTGAAAACATAGTTATAGTAACTAATGCTGTCAGGACAAAAACAATTTGCTACATTTACATTTCTTTTCTGAGATTTATATTGAATGATTACATAGCTGTCAAGGGTGGTAGTAAGCAAAGAGTGAGACCAATGTGCGCCGAAGGCGAATCCGTGGTACGGGGGATTCCGAGGCATGCTCCCAATGAAAAAAAAAAAAAAAAAAAATCAAAGTCAGAATGTGCAATTCCCTGCATTGTCAGAACCAAGCTAAACATTTAAAACCTCTGAAATTCTTAATAAAACATCAAACACAAATTTTTGGATAAACTGGCAGTTCTGCGATAATAATTTGTATGAAATTTTGGGACTTTAGGATATTTTACAAATATGTGTGAAAAAGTAAGTGGTATGTGTGTGTGTGAAATAATATGAAAATGCATGACTCATGCACAAGACTTGACAGGTATGCGATTACGGGTTGGTAGTAGGATATTTACAAATGCAATATACCCAGACATATACATGTATTGTAGTACATTACATTATGTTATTATATTATTAGTGTACTTTTGCAGTTTTTAACCCCCCCCCCCCCCCACACACACACACACACGACTTGACTTATACCAATCTTTCAATTAATCTTACTTGTTTCTAAAACTTTGTATTTCTTTCCTGATCCCTTCTGCACTTTCTGTTGCCTCGTTCATTTCTTCTTTCAGTGTGTCTATGTGTTGATTGTATTCTTGTAGTGATGTTATGATAGCTTCCTATAACAGTTTAAACCCAATATAAAGTAGTGTCACTCTTATGTAGGGAAGCCCCGCCCTCTAAGGACTGTCCTTTTATAAAATACCACATTTAAACATACTGTAAAATCTATTATTAAATTTATAACATTTGATTTCTGTGTCTTGTTACTTTTGCGAATTTACATGAAAATAAAAGAAGTACAAAATTCCCCGAATTTACATTATACACTGCAATAACTGATCTCTTAAAAGAGGCCATCCCTTACAACACAATAACTGACCTCGCAAAAGGGGCCATCCCTTACAACACAATAACTGACCTTGCAAAAGGGGCCATGCCTTACAACACAATAACTGACCTCTCAAAAGGAGCCATCCCTTACAACACAATAACTGACCTCTCAAAAAAGGCCATCCCTCATATGAGGCCTAATAGCATTCTCACTCTCTTGAAGCCCCTCCTTTGAAAAGTCAACCTTCATAAGATTCCTAACACCTGATAAGGTGTTTGCATCAGCATTGAGAATCTCACTTGCATATTTTAAACCATATCAGATACAGTCAAAACTGTTTTAAAGTTTTGCTATATAAGGACACTTGTTTATAAAAGTCTGAAAAAATATCCCATTTCTTCTTAACTTGCTTAATTGTAAATCAATTCAATTTCAGCACATTTTACCCCCTTAATTGCAATTGTAAATTGAATGAATTAATGAATAAATGAAATAATATACTGATTTACATGTATTTATATAAGTGATGAATTTAAGTCCTAATTCATTTCAAACTTATAAGATTTTACATAATTGCCTGTTATGTCACAACATCAAACATTACTGTAAATCACTTTAATTTCGTGGCACCTTTTTTTGCGTGATCCCTTGATGAAAACAATTTTGCAACATGAAATTTTCGCAATATCCCATGTGGAACCCAAAAATACAGAAGATTTTTCTGACAGCAACTGATTTAAATGTAAATATGATGTTCATCTAGTTACTTGGCCTTTACCCAATTCATGAATTTTTATTTTTGCAATTCTTGAACAGATCACGAATATCGCAAATATAAAGTGCTCGCGAAAAAAAGGTTATTTACAGTATGTCTAAAATATGAACTTTTAGTGTAATGCAAAAAGAGAGAGTACAGTAACACCTCATCATAATACCCCTCAATAACTTTTCCACTTCATTTATTGCCACACTATTTTGAAGTCCTAAAATCTATTTTTTTCTTCCTAAGTCTCCCTCAGTTTGTCATCAAACCCCTTATTATACAAAAATTTGAGATATACCTGACTATATGTACCTTAAAATGATCAATGGTAACAAAATTAGGGAAGAATGGCAGTTTGTCATCAAACCCCTTATAACAACAAAATTTGACTGATATTTGGTGTCAATAAATCAAAATTAAACTGTATAATATTAGTTTTTTGAGATATACATGTACTATATGTACCTTAAAATGATCAATGGTAACAAAATCAGGGAAAAATGGCAGAATATCTTCAATCTTGAGTAAATCACATTCATGTAAAAATTCCATAGCTCTCTTTACATCTTTTTCTTCTTCAACTACATGCCGAGCTACAAGGTAAAATATAAATAAAGATCAAAATTAATGACAACAAGCAAATTAAGGCAATTAAGATGATCCAAGACAACAAGCAAATTAAGACAATTAGGATGATCCCATGGCAGTAGATACTTTTTTTAATTTGCTCTTATGTTCAAAGGGCAATAGCTCCGTGAAAAATTGGCAAACCAATTTGGTTTAATGATCTGTGCATCTCCTATGAATATAATGGTATGGACTAAGTTTTGTAAAATAGAGCCTCATAGTTTTGGAGATTACTCTGGACAAGAAATGTCTGGAATGTTCAAATTAAATATCCCCCTCCTTTTTCAAAATTTTAAATAATTACCTGTAATTTATTATGGCAAGCCAAGACAGTAAAGTATGGTAAGGGTTTGAAAACTTTTAAAACTTGACATTAATGCTGGGTGTTGTTGAAGCCGACACCAGTAAAGTAACACCCCATTAAAGTATTTAAGCCCAATTGTTATCACAAGACAAATATGACACTTGTTCAGTGTTCATTCTAGGATTTTTAAAAGGGGGCAGTTTCAAGAACTTTACTCTAAAACATCATAATATCAATTATTTTTGAATTCATTTAACATTAAATATGGCCCACTGAGGCCTTAACAATGGAGTCATTTGGCAAAATAAGGGATCAATGCTCCCATGACCCCTTTCTAGAATGAACACTGCTTGTTTCTACAATAATTTAGGAAACATCACTAATTTGAAAACCTCACCTAATATACTCACATTATACTCAAAAAAGATAATTTTGTCAGTATAATTTTTTTTTACAGGCACAAGTTCCTATCTGACACAGAATATTTTATTAACTTACCAATTCTTAACCATAACTTCTTGCGTAGATCCACATCGTCTTCATCTGGTTTTTCAGCTTGCTGTTTGGCTAGTTCTACGTCCACCTGAAAACAAATTACATGTTTATATAAATTTCACAAGGGAAAAGTCCTATAATTTCTTGACAATATAAAGGCCCTTTGATGAAAAATTATCTCAAAATCTTGTTACTGAGCTGTTTTGATCTGGGCCTGGCATGTAACTTCCAAGTTTAATATACATGTGCTAATATTTACATTTTGTCTGTTTTCTGTCTTCTACACAAGGTTTCAGAGCAATTGCATTCATATCGGCTATGAACTGCAAGATCGACCTTGGTGTCGTCACGGGAATTCCATTCACAACAATCCGCATATGAATACACAATATGAAATACACAAAACCGGAACTATTTATTGATTGTTTGCATAATTGTGATTATTTATTACCGAAATAATTGTATTTAATAAACAAGAGGCCCATGGGCCTTAACGCTCACCTGTGACCTTTGAACCCATGAGCTTCATTCAAATATCAAAATGATAATTCGGCCAATATTCTAATATACATCCCTATACAAAAAGTTTATAGTTTTTGAGATAAATAATCATCTCAGTACTTGTTTGTATCTGTGATCTTGACATTTGAACCCATGCTCTTCATTCATCTATCAAAATGACCACTGTGCCCGTACTAACAATATTCTAATATACATGCCTATACAAAAAGTTAATAGTTTTTAAGATAATTAACCATTTAGGTATTCATTCGCATCTGTGACCTTGACCTTTAAACCCATGAGCTTCATTCATATATCAAAATGATCATTAGGATAATACCTAAATAGTCTAATATACATGCCTATACAAAAAGTTCATAGTTTTTGAGATAAATAATCATTTCAGATCTTGTTCACATCTGTGACCTTGACCTTTGAACCCATAACCTTCATTCATATATCAAAATGGTTGTTAGGCTAATACCTACAATATTCTAATATACATGCATATCCAAAAAGTTAACAGTTTTCAAGATAAATAACCATTCAGGTATTCATTCACATCTGTGACCTTGACCTTTGAACCTATGACCTTCATTCATATATCAAAATGATCGTTAGGATAATACCTAAAATATTCTAATATACATGCATATCCAAAAAGTTAACAGTTTTCAAGATAAATAACCATTCAGGTATTCATTCACATCTGTGACCTTGACCTTTGAACCTATGACCTTCATTCATATATCAAAATGATCGTTAGGATAATACCTAAAATATTCTAATATACATGCATATCCAAAAAGTTAACAGTTTTCAAGATAAATAACCATTCAGGTATTCATTCACATCTGTGACCTTGACCTTTGAACCTATGACCTTCATTCATATATCAAAATGATCGTTAGGATAATACCTAAAATATTCTAATATACATGCCTATACAAAAAGTTAATAGTTTTCAAGATATATTGACAAATACATAATTTTTAGCAATTTCCCCACTCAGCACCTTACCATTTCCCCATTTTGAGCCCCATGGCTACCATTTGTGCAAATCTGAAACTAGATGACCTAAGGATGTTATATATGAAATAAATAAGGTATATGTCTTGTAGATTCAGAGGAGAAGATTTTTAAAGTTTTTCACTATTTCCCCCCTTATGGGGCCCCAAGGGGACATAACTCCTTCATTTGTGCAAATCTGAGAGGGCTTCACCCAGGCATGATGGTTACCAAGTTTCATTAAATTTGGCCCAGTGGTTTTGGAGGAGAAGATTAAAATGTAAAAAGTTTACGCACGACGGACGACGGACGACGCAAGACGCACGACGGACGAAGATGGATAGCAATAGCTCATCTGAGCTTTCAGCTCAGGTGAGCTAAAAATTGAACAATTTAGTAGAAATTTTGTATGCAATTTGTTGTTTTTTCCACACACTATTTTGTCCTAGAATTTCTGGCGCCAAACTGCACAGCTGATCAGTTGGATCTGCTGTTCCATCAGCTGTTCCGTTAATCGAAAATCATTTGACAAAGCGCGGAATTAAAATTTTCTAAAATGATTTTGAACCAAGAAAAAGAAAAAAAAAATAGTTTTAAACGTAAATATAACAATTGAACTGTTTAGAAATGCAGTTCATAGTCGATATGAACGCAATTGATATGCAAGGCAAACTAATCATAACGCGCTAACGCGCGTTATTCAGTTTGCTTGCATATCAATTGCGTTCATATCGACTATGAACCGCATTTCTAAACAGTTCAATTGTTAAATGAATTCTAGCTTAACAGCCATGCATATCAATCAAAAACAAACATACCAATCCATGTCCAGATTGCAATCCAAAAGCAAAGTAAAAACTTTGAAACTGGCAAATTAAGTGAAACATGTGAACTTCCACCAGAGAAGTGAGGCCGGATGCTCCAGAAGGGAAAGCTGAATGTTAAGATAGCTACACCCATCAAACATGTAATAAAATTGAAAAAGAAAGTAACATTGCAATAACTCTCAACCGGTAAAAAAAATTATTTCAGATCTAGGAACTTCCCAGATGCTTGTTAATTACATTTGGGGATGAGTCTACTTGTGTGAATTTGTAACATCAATTCCTATGTATGTTACTAATGATAACTGATGACATCAGCACAATAGCTCATTCCTATGTAGAAGGTTGACATAGTTTGAATGATGCAATTATTTCCCATTTGATAAACTAGTTCCAGACAATTCAACATTGTTGTCACTTCATTGCATCATTTCTGATGAAAAATTACCTGAAATAATCCCCTTTATTTGTACTCAACAAAGGTTCTTTTGTATTCACCAGAATAATTCAGGTTAGAAGATGTGTGATACAGGAAGATGGAGTATGATATGCCAGAGATAGATACCAATACAGCCTTTTTGTTGGAGTGGTTATCACAGGTTAAAATATGGTTGTGTAATGTGACTGATGATGTGACCATTCAGAAAGTGCATCAGACAATGAACCAGGTCAAACCTTTCAAAGCCCAAATCTATTTTTCTATATTTCTTAGGGAAAATCCCGAATTCATTTGAATTGATTCGTTTTAAATTCTCTGGAGATCTTGTGAGATCTTTGAATTTGACACAACTTTTTCAACTCGCCAGTATACAGATTGTTGTGTTGGAGTAATGGACTTTTTGTAGTTTGATTGGTTTTATAATTATGTTCTCATGTTATCTATGATGAAAGGAGTGCAAAAAAGCTGAACTTTCTATGATAACCTTGTATTGATATGCAAGATTATCATAGAAAGTTCAGTAGCTCATGCAACAATGCAGATTATAACTTTTTTTAAATTTTTCTAATGTAGTACATACAATCATGTGAAAATGAGATAATATTAATAATACTCACATCAAGAATTAGATCAAATGCCTCCTCATACAGACCCATCAAGGAGTATATATGTAAAGGTAATAGTAATAATACTCACATCAAGAGCTAAATCCACTGCCTCCTCATACAGCCCCATCAAGGAGTATATATGTAGAGGTAATAGTAATAATACTCACATCAAGAGCTAGATCAACTGCCTCCTCATACAGCCCCATCAAGGAGTATATATGTAGAGGTAATAGTAATAATACTCACATCAAGAGCTAGATCAAATGCCTCCTCATACAGCCCCATCAAGGAGTATATATGTAGAGGTAATAGTAATAATACTCACATCAAGAGCTAAATCAACTGCCTGCTCATACAGCCCCATCAAGGAGTATATATGTAGAGGTAATAGTAATAATACTCACATCAAGAGCTAAATCAACTGCCTCCTCATACAGCCCCATCAAGGAGTATATATGTAGAGGTAATAGTAATAATACTCACATCAAGAGCTAAATCAACTGCCTCCTCATACAGCCCCATCAAGGAGTATATATGTAGAGGTAATAGTAATAATACTCACATCAAGAGCTAAATCAACTGCCTCCTCATACAGCCCCATCAAAGAATATATATGAACACATGCTCTTTTATGATTGGTCTCAGAACAAAGTCTTAGTGCATATTTCAAATCATAACATATGCTATCTGGATCCTGTAACAGAACACAGTAATATCACATTGTAAAAGAAAGAAAGCATAGCAAGCAAAATAATGGGGCTCAACATAAGATTTATCAATCTATTGATTGATTGAATAGTGTTTTACATCCCAGTCAAGAATATTTCACTTATATCTAGATGTCACCTGCTATGAGTATAATGGTCAAAATGTTGACCTTCGTAGTGCACTCAGGGAAATGTGTGTGTGTGTGTGTGTGTGTGTGTGTGTGTGTGGGGGGGGGGTGTCTTTAGTATGTCATGCCTACCATGAAGGTATCTTCTGAAGGGCCCTGTGACTTTCATTTCTAAATGCTGAAAACTTGGCTGAAGAACTGTCACTACATATTTCTATGTTTTGATCAGACCTGGATGAATTTAAAATTTGTCCTTCCAAATATGGAGTGAGTGAGCACTCTACCAGCTGAGCTATTGTAGTGATCTCAACATAAGAGATACGAAAATAGTTTTTGATCTTGGTTTCATAAACTAGAACCAGTAGAACAGTTGTAAAAACTTATAACATGAACTTTGACCTTTTGATTAAAAATTTATAGATGCTCTTTTAGCAAATACACTTTGTCACTATTACTTTTACTTAAACGAGTTAAATGACTAAATGTATTGATTGAACAGTCAGGTATCCAATTTCATTAATTAAATCATAATGGCGTTCATCAGTTTGGCACATAATATACCCCATAAAATTTGCGCAGAATCATTATTTCCATTGCATATGGAATCACATATTTTGTATTTTCCCTTAAAAGGTCTGTAAAAGGATTCTGTAAAGCTTGAAACTATCAAACAACTTTTGAAAAATTCAATACAAATAAAGTAATCATTGCACAATTAGACAAAGTGAAGTATATATGTCAACTTGTTCCACTGATGTAATACTCACATTGCCCTGAATCTGTAAATAGGTCATTAGGTCATCTGGTTTTAATTTAGCATACAGTGATAATAAATAGTTGTGTATAGCTTGGTCCTTGTTATTCAAACTCTGAATACAAAACTCAAGATATCTTATAGCTTCATTTCCCTACAGAGTAACAAAAACAATATTACAATAAGTCAAAAATACTTATTCCCAGAAAAAAGAGAGAGAAAATTCAGATATACTGTACATGTATTTATTTTCGCGATGTACTTATTTTCACTTATTTCGCAGCCAATTGTTCTGTGCAAAAATTAATACCAAGCAAAAAGTATATTATGCTTTTTGTGTTATAGTGCATATTTCAAAATAGCAAAACTTTAACTATGTGGATATGTCTAAATTTCCTATTTGGCAAAAATAAATAAATGCGAAAATAAATACATTTACAGTAATAAAATACTAATTCATTGGCACCATTTGTTCAGTGAAATGATGGCATTATAAGGATGATGAATGTTGCTTAATGTCACATCAGCAATACAGTGCTTCAGATTGTCGGTGCGCCCGCGCCAATCCCGCATTATTTTAAAAAATGGCGCATAACATTTTCTTCTAATGGGTCCACGTGGCGCATGGTTTTTCTTAGCCAAATTGATCGTTAATAATTTCTTCCCAAAACTACATATTAGATTCCATGCGGTTTTCCGATTTGACTTTCTGTTTTCGTTTTCTATCGGAAAATCTCTAGCATCTTTGTTTATCTCATAATCAGCATGTAGACAGGACTCCCGACAAGCCCCTTCTCTTTGCTCTATGCGTCGGTTATTAACATTAATATTCAAAGGGGGAGAACTCGTAATAAAACTTTTTATGACCTCGGACGTTGTCGTTCATTTAATATGCTAGCGGCAACCATGGCTATGAGATGCAGACGACTCTATTCACATTTTTTAAAACAACACAAAGCGCAGAGAAGTAGATACATAAAATGAATCATGGAGTTGAAAGAGTTTAAAATATATCGTAAAGGTTAACAAGGTATAAATTAGCAGATGACAAGATCGCTTTTGGTGCATTATATGAAGATGTCAAGTGCCGACTTTCACTTTCAGTCACGTGGTCGTGGCATAACATTTAATTATGTGGCAAAACATGACCCACTATAACAAGAAATGACCCCTTGTTATTGGACCTGGTGGGCCCTTGTGGCCCACTATCTGTAAAAACAATCTGAAGCACTGGCAATATTTCGGCTATTTGCCACAATAACTACTTTATTAATCTCTATGGATTAATCTATGATCAAGTTTGTGTATGCATGTGAAATGCAAGTATGTTTTATGGTCTGTCTTGTACCAGCATGCACTCACGGTGACTTTAAGGTGCTAGCTCAACAAGTCAGTATATGCTGCAGACAAGCACACCACTCCCAAGTCACATTATACTGACACCCGGTGAACCAGTAAAGGCCAACACAAGGAAAATTCACTTTCCCACATATTAATTGAGCTGGATTCACAGCATTTTTTTCTGGATTTGCAGACTGACGTCTTATCCATTTGGCCACCACGCCCTCTGGCATTATTAGGGGTTTAAAAATGAAAAACCTTGATTCACCGCCACCATTTGTTCAGTCAAATTATGACATAATAAGGCGTTTGGCAATCAAAAAACCTTGATTCATCGCCATCTATTGTTCAGTCAGATATTGGCATTATAAGGGGTTTCCCAATTAAAAAAACCTTGATTCATCACTACCAATTGTTCAGTCAAATATTGGCATAATAAGAGTTTTGGCAATTAAAAACCCTTGATTAATCACCATCTATTGTGAAGTCAAACATTGACATTATAAGGAGTTTGGCTATAAATAGAGAGGCTTATAATGAAACATAGCACTGTTGTGCTGCAGTACCACGTAGTTGGAAAAATGGTGCAGGGGGGGGGGGGGGTCGATCGACAGATGATCACAGTTTTTGAAAAAGAAACAATGTACCAAATCATGTATTGCTAAGTAAAAGTCGACAGAAAATAGTAATTCCATAAATATATGAAATCAAAGTACTGAAGGTACTGAAGCATCAGCTAAACTGAGCAATTTGATAAAAAAAAATGTGCACTTGAAACTGAGATTTGTCTAATGAATCAGTAACAAATGAAAATCATGCAAATAATAGATACTGTGATCGGGAAGCTTCTAACAACAAGTCTGCTTTTTATGCAAGTTGTTAGGTTCTAACATATAAATATGTTACAATGGTCAAAATGGACATGCCACGCAATGTTTATCAATTGAGTAAACTAAGTAATTCGCATAAATATAAATTTTCAATTTTTCAAAAACCAAGAGAGGCTACTAAAGACCCGACCCCAAAACTGAGTGAAATATCTCAAGTGTAACGGAAAGAAGTCCAGAGAAACCATCATTTTGATAAAATTCACAAAGTGAAAGGGGCATAACTCCACTAAAACGCAGATGACTGGAAGAAAACCCAAACTGGATCTGTAATCACCACCATCATCATCATTATCACTCCTCATATCACATTTTGATCATCAACATGAAGATATCATCATCATCATCATCATCATCATCATCATCATCATCATCGTCGTCATTAGCAGCAGCAGTAGAACCCATGCAATGACAATCACCACCACTATTATATTAATCATTTTCAGAAATCCTCATGTTACATCATTAATATGGTCACATCATCATCATAGCTCTTCGTGTCACATAATCATCATCATTATCAGCAGCAGCAGTACTGAATGTCATCATCACCATCATCATCATCATCATGTCACATCATCAGCATGAAGACATTGGCTTTGTCATCATCATCATCATCGTGAATTATTATCATCATTGACAGCAGCAGAACTGAATGTCATCACCACCATCATCATCATCACCACCATCTTCATCATCATCATCATCATCATCATCATCATCATCATCATCATACTATCGGCAGTGCTCAGCAGTACTGAATGTCATCATTGCCACCATCATCACCATCGGTAGCAACAGAACTCATGTCACCATCATAATCATCATCATAGTTCGTCAAGTCACATCGTCATCATCACCATCATCATTCATAGCAACAGAGCTTATTTTCATCACCACCATCACTATCATCTTCTTCATCACGATAATCATTATCATCATCCGCATCAACAGAACTCATGTCATCACCATCATCAACATCATTATCATATCTCCTCGTGTCACATCATCATCATGGTGACATCATCATCATATCTCATCATGTCACATCATCATCATCATTATATCTCCTCATGTCATATCATCATCATCATGGTGACATCATCATCATCATCGGCAGCAGCAGAACTGAATGTCATCATTATTATTATTGTCATCATCTTCACCAGATCATCATGCCACAGTGTCATCATCACAAAAAAAACTTTCACCATGACCAGCTATTTCCCTTGACTTGCAATTGACAGATTAACCATTGTTGAAGTCATTAATTTTATTCATTGAATTCACAATTAATTTGAAAAAAAAAAAAAAAAAAAAATAAAACCTTTGTTTTAGAAATAATTTAAATGTATTTAAAATTATTGTTGAATATATATAAACTGTACAAGTGAGCTTCAAAAGCCTGAATTGGTATAAACCATCCTGACACAATAAGCTAATAATCTGTACCTCCCAATTACAGAAGTTGTCCAGGCAACTGTCTCTTTCAAAAAAAGTTTGTTGACAAGAAAAGGGGAAATATTTCTGAATACGATTAATTGAAAATTAATTGATTATTATTTAGACAACTAAAATGTTACAATAAAATTACTTTGAATTTAAGAGAAACTGTAAGAGGAGTTGAGTTCACAAAGTAGGTACCCCCATTCTAATACTTGCTAAAAAGTGACTAAGTTTTAAAGTCTGGAAAAATGGAGAAAAAATCTGAAATATTTCCATAAAGTCAGGTGCACATCTTCAATATACATATAAACATTCTGTGAAGTTTCAAGGCTTTTGGTTGAAAACTGTAAGAGGAGTTGAGTTCACAAAGTAGGTACCCCCATTCAAATACTTGCTAAAAAGTGACTAAGTTTTAAAGTCTGGAAAAATGGGGAAAAAATTTTGAAATATTTCCATAAAGTCAGGTCACATCCTCAATATATATATTAACATTCTGTGAAGTTTCAAGGTTTTTGGTTGAAATCTGTAAGAGGAGTTGAGTTCACAAAGTAGGTACCCCCATTCAAATATTTGCTAAAAAGTGACTAAGTTTTAAAGTCTGGAAAAATGGGGAAAAAATCTTGAAATATTTCCATAAAGTCAGGTCACATCCTCAATATATATATTAACATTCTGTGAAGTTTCAAGGTTTTTGGTTCAAAACTGTAAGAGGAGTTGAGTTCACAAGATTGGTACCATATTTTCCCCGCCCTTAGTTTCTGATCTACTTCACCAACGGTGCTCTAGAAATCGGAAGAACTTAAGAAAGCACAATAACTGTTTTGTTTGGTTTTCCTGCATGTCCAGTGGCCACATTGTATGTGAAATAAAGTAATATGGCTTCATGGAAAGAAATTAAAGGTTGTAAAAACCATGGATTAAACTACTGACAACAACTTTAATCGGATATCCACTGTAAAAACGATCTAATAAGGACTTGTAACAAGGTAAATAAATTTTATCTGAAAATTTTAAAACATCGTTTTTTTCAGTTTTGTTTAGATTTTGATTTCAAGTTGTTCTTTCTTGTCGATTTATTTTGTTGATTCAAAATAAACAACTGGAAAAGGTATTTAAATGAACATTGATGATGAAATTGTCTGTCGGTGAGAAGTGGAGTGTGTGCGGAAGATCGGAAGTATGTAGCAGAGATTCGAGAATAAATCATGTCGCTTTTATATTAAACTGATAACTGAAAAGGACAGGGTGTCATGATCATTTTAAAAGGGGCAAGGGTGTACTGGACTAAAAAGGTCAGTCACTACGCTATGTGAATGCATTTGAGCAGGGGCATCGGGTGTCAAATGCAGGCATGCCCCCAAACACATGGCTAATTTGCATACGAACTACGGTATCGATATCCTACACAACTTCACGAGTCACAAACGATTTATCAACATAGCCAATAACTTGTAAATAAACTTCTTCTTTCAGTTTCGTATCACATTTTTGGGAATAATCTTTGATTTCTACTTTTTTGTTATGCATAATTTCGCTACCGGCAAACTGGCAGGAAAATTTAATACCCAATGAAAGCGGGAAAATCCTCGTGACGTTATGATGAATATTAATGAACCAGGTCGGGATATCCCAAACACGAAATATTATTGACAATCAATTTTTAAAATATATATATAATTTATCATCAAATGTGATCCATGTTTAAAGTTATTTAACTTAAAAACTGTTTAATTTTAGCATACTTTGTGTTTATTTATCGATGTCACTTTGCGTAAATTAAAAAAATCCAATATGGCGGCGACTGTAAAACAACCACATGTACAGCACTGTAGGTCAAAAAGAAGAACGTCGGCGCGAACTGACAAGATCGTCATTTTTGTTGGGTTTTCCGAGGGGCGTATACTTAATGGATTTTTATGGTTTTTATCTTACAATTATCATACAAAAGTGAAGAATTAAAATATATAATCCAGCAAAAACAATTACGGACTAATACGCGTATGAATATATTTCAGACCGGCACATGTGTACATGATGAAAACATTGCTTTCGTAACTTTCCGGGAGACCCAATCACTCAGATTAGAGTTTATACATACCTGGGATACCGTATATGGAAATTCCCGTAATTTCAGTCGAAACGAAGGATTTGATTGGCTGTCAAGGTGAAATGAGAGCGGCGCTAAATACGAAAAAATCCAACGATCGCTATAAAGCATTCAGCATGGCTGATGCTTTAAAAACGACCAGTAATTAAATTTTAATAAAGTTTTATAAATGTGTATCTGATCGTTGTTTGTCATTTTGAATAGAGAGAAAGTAGAGTTTTGCAGACCCAACAGTCGCTGTGAGGGGGTTCATTCTAGCATTTACAAGTATATAACTGGATCATTTGCTGTTAAGTCTGGTTTTCAATAAACTGCTGATTATCACTCACAATACTCCCGTTTCATGTTAATTTTACTTCTAAATCGGTAAAGTATTTCAAAACAACATTTGTATTCCATGCTTGTCAGTTAGCTCATGACACTGTACGATTTATCTCCCTTTCACGGAAGTATAAACTAATCGATAAATCAGAGAATGCCTCAACACCAAAATACATTATTATAACCTTCAAAATAAATTCAAATTACCGCATGAGTTAAATTCACCTGCCATTGTTGTTTATTTCATAAAATGTTATGATTTCACATTGTAGTTGTTGTTGTTGACATTGTAGGACGCAAACTTATCAGACTACTTTTGTTGTATTTACGAGATCAGTTCGCCAGATTGCACAAATTATTGGATGCATCCCACCACAATATTTTACTAGATTCCGAAATATGTTCTGAAAATTTATTCCAAATGTGCATATCTAACCAAATGCATTACCCGTCTCAGAATACATATCTAGCGATAAAACAGATATATTTCTTTCACGTTCATTTACCAAGCGCACTATTTCCATGCGCACTCATTTGATAGCAAAGAAGCCCGATTTTAGAGAAAGCGATAGCAAAGTACCGCCGTACAAAAACAAATGAAATCAACTTCTGTGACCTCAAATTGGCATGGCAATAAGTTCATAGCACACAAATAAAAGTTGGTTTATAATATTATTTACTATAAAAGTACCTGTTCTCTATACTTTTTAGGATCATATTGAACCAAAGCTGGAATTAACATCTTAGGCTCCAGTTTATCTTTTTGGTGTATCCAGGCAGTTACTGTTGCTTTTGGCACATTTTGCATCAAAAGTGGAGAGAATTTATAGTACAACTCTACATCAAACTGGAAAAAAAAACCAAACAAACAAAAGTCAGTGTAATAAACTACAATTACCATGTGTGTTTACATAAAATAATAATAATAACAAACAAATTTAGTGAAATAGGATCCCCCACCAGCAGTTTTTTTGTGATTTGCGCTTTATGTTCAAAGGGCAATGGCCCCCAGGAAAATTAGCAAACCATCTCGGGTTAATGATATGCACATCTCCTATCAATGCTGATGCTTTGCACCAAGTTTCATGAAATAGTACTCCATAGTTTTGGAATATTTGCACAGACAAGAATTTCGGACTTTTCCAGGTCTGTATGAACCCTGACTGACAAACTTTATTTCAAAAGGATCTATTTGACATGGAATTGGAACCCAGTTATTGAGAGGTGCTTTGATCAGTAATCTAGTGCTTGAGACCCCTCCGAGATTAAGAACTGGTATGTAAAGAATTTGAAAACAATGTAAATATTGTTGCTCAGTTGGTAAAGTGCTTGCTCAGTAAGTGGGAGGTCATGGGTTCAAACCCCGATCGGGGTCTGACAAAAGATTTGAAAGTGGGTAATGATTGTTCTTCTGCCAAGTACTTGGCATTACGGAATGAAAGTCACCGTTCTTTTTGATGGGAATTTAAGATAAACGAGGTCCCGTGTCATGGTAGGCTTGGCACAAAAAAGAACCCTGCTATATTATTATATCAGCGCAATGCACAGGCAAAATTTCTGCACCTTCACTTATAGCTGGCAATGTCTCAATATAAGTGAAATATTCTTGACTAGGACATTAAACACCATTACTCAACTCAACTCATGGTGTTTATAGTTTTTTTTTTTTACGAAATTTTACCTGTTTAATTAGGGTATCTAATGCACCTTGATAATTATCATGCTGTATATGATGTGTTATAACCTTCTCATAATCTGAAAAAAGAAATGAAAATTCTATTTACACTCTTCCTAAAACACTCTTCCTAAAATATATAATTTACAATTTAATAGAATGAATATGTTGAGATCCAACAGTGGACATTTTACAAACAACCAGGGTGTTGGCTCGACTTTTTATGAGTTATTTACATACAATGATACATGTACTATGGTAATGAAAAAAAGATTTGAGAAGGTACTGCTAAAAGAAATAAATACAGGTTGTCAATAAAAATTCTTTAAAAGATTACATGCCTGGGACCTGTTTTATACATTATCCATAGTTCATACATGTAAACTTGGTTTCATCTTCAGTCGTCTTATTATGGAGAATGGAGTATATATGTCTGAAAGCACCAAAGCTGGGTAGGACATACCCCACAAGGTCGTTATACATTGATTTTAGAATGTAAATCACAACAATAATGATAAAAAACCATAACACAAATCACTTTATGTTATTTATTTATGAACTTATTAAGCTTCTTTATGCACACCTCCAACAACATAGTCAGACATTTTTATTGACAGACATATATTCGTCAAAAACCAAAGACTGATATATCATCGGCGGATATTTATCCGACAACAGGACAGATACTATCCGACAGTACAATGGATATATATATGGCAGTGCAATGGACATATATACAACAACCTAATGGATTCATATCCAGCAATACGACAGATAGATATCTGGTAGAACAGGTTTCAACCAATCACGCCCACCGGATACATATCCGGCAAAATTCTGGTATAAAAACTGGACACATATGCTAGCCATCATTGCCTTTGATGAAGAATTAAGAATATCCAAAACCAGTCAGGCTACTTTTTATTACAATTCAGTATAAAGGCGTATTGTCGGCCCTATTGTATCCTTACAGTGGACCAACTTGTTTGGTATCACCCCTTTATTATATAAGTCCAGAATAGTCATTAAATTGTAACAGTATTTACAGGTAAACAGATTCTCTGTTTGAATTAGTGTCTACAAACATACTGACAGATTGACAACCTGATTTGAAGTATAATAAAACTTTTTTTATAATGCCCCTCGATAACTTTGCCACTTCCCTTATTGCCACAGTCTCAAAATCGGTTTTTTCTATGTTTTTCTTCATAATCATACCTCTATTTTTTACCTAACACATTTATAATGCCAAAATGTGTCTGAGTAAATGGTGGTGATGAATTGAGGTTTTACTGTATACCGTAACCAATTACTTTTTTCTGTCATTAGTCTACCCCTAAAACTTTGTTGTGTAGTGTATAGAAATTTAAATTAAATAGAAAAGCATGGACATTATCTGAAAATAAATGTATGTACATTTAAACCTGCCTTAATAGGCTTATATAAAGACAATCTGCTTTCAAAGGCCAGTAAGTTTTCATCCCCATTCCTATTTAATTTATGTTATTTGAACCTGAATATAAGGGCCACATGTCCATAAAGGTCATTTTTACTAGTTCCACTGGGTGGCCTTTATAGACAGGTTGTCTCTTGGCAATTACCGTGCATTAAAACTGCAAAATAAACCATATCTGTTACATCTCCATGGCTGGCTATTAAATCATAGACTACGCCTCTGTTGTTACTCGCACAGTCCTATGTTAAAGAAAATACAATTGTGAAAAATGTTTCATAAAACATATTTTTCATAAACTCATACACTGTATATTGTTTTGGTTTCCATAATTTTAAAATTCTTAGCAGACAAAATTCTGAAATTTGGGAAAATATAGTCCTTTTTAAAGTAATTTTCTTCAAATTTTCTAAAAATATGTTATTTTTTGAAAGAATTTAGTAGCCAACGGTGGTTTTGGCTATCAGGAATGTAAACATAGGTACATGTACTTTCAAATTCATCATTATTTCTGAAATTTTGTTTTCTTTCAGTGTTTCAATGACCATGAAAATGTTAATTTAACAAGATGTCTTTAATGTCTTCTGTTATGGATTTTTGAAATTGAAACAACAAATGTCAATGTAGGCATGGCACATAAAAGAAGCCTCCCTGCACATTGACCTGCATCCCATCCCATCCCATCCATCCATCCATCTATCAATCCCATCCCATCCCATCCCATCCATCCATCCATCCATCCATCCATCCATCCATTCATTCATTCATTCATTCATTCATTCAATCTTATAAGTGGTGCAAGACAAGAACATGTTGGACATTTTTAGGTCTATACCTTAACTGTGGACTGTGCTAGGAACCTCTGGAAATCGGCCTGTATTGTCTCAAACTCTTCACTACTTTCAAGACCTTGTTCTTTAAGTTCACCTAACTGATTTAGGTATATTTCTATTAACCATGTTACCAGCATTGTCATCTGAGTTTTATCCTGAAAAAACAATCATATAGATAGATGAAATGTAAGTGTCATTCATAAGTAGGTATACTGTAAATGATGTTTAGAATGAAGCCCTGGGGACTCTACTTTTAACTTCCCTTATAAAGCGATTTTGTTATATTGTTATAAATAGACTTATATAGAGGAGCAGTCTGCCCCAATATTTTACTTTGTACTATCTATGTTTCTATGCAAGCACGTTCGATCAGCCCCAATACATGTATTTTACTTTGTACTATCCATGTTTCTATGCAAGCACGTTCGATCAGCCCCAATATTTTACTTTGTACTATCCATGTTTCCAAGTAAGCATGTTCGATCGGCCCCAATTTTTGACTTCGTACTATCCATGTTTCCATGTAAGCATGCTTGATCGGTCCCGATATTTGACTTCGCACTATCCATGTTTCCATGTAAGTATATTCGATCAGACCCAATATTTGACTTTGTACTATCCATGTTTCAATGTTATTATTATGTCAGCGTGTTCGATCAGCCCCAATATTTGACTTTGTACTATCCATGTAAGAGTGTTCGATCAGACCCAATATTTGACTTTGTTCTATCCATGTTTCCATGTAAGCCTGTGTGATATATTCATGTTTTATTGTATACAGTATGAGTAAGTCTAAACGTGATAAACCTTGAAATTAATTAATCTTAATAACAAAACTAGATATCCATATGCTACATACATTTTTAGACATTTTTATTTAAAAATTGCCATAATGAGATGTTTTTCAAATAAACAGATCACAGCCTATCTCATCACCTACGTTTGAATTCCACTCTAGACAAATGCAGAAGAAAGTTTGCTTGTTAGCTTACCAGGGGTCAATGATTTTCCCAGTCACTCCAGTTTCCTCAACCATCTTTAATCTGGCTGTCTCAATATAAGTAAAAAAAATCTTGACTATGGCATACAAACTCTACTTCTCCACTCTACTTCAATCCACTCTATAATGACTTTGCATAGAAATTTAAAATTTTTGATAATAACCTGTTGTCTTAAGGACAGAAGTTTTCTACGTAGGAATGACTTTAATGCATCTTTTTTGTTGAGTTTTATAAACTTCAGTGCTATTTCTTCAAACGAATTTTGTGTCTGTGCATACATTTCAGCACTTTCTTCATACCTATAAATACAAGACAAAATTAACATTACAGAATACCAGGCAGTAAACTATCTGAAGAAAACAGCCACCTCATTCCCTCCCATGCCATCAGTGCAACACAAAGGCAAAATTTCAGCACCTTCACCTATAGCTGGCGACTTCTTGATGTAAGTGAAATATTCTTGACTGGGACATGAAACACCATTACTCAATTAAACTCAATCCCTTCCCATCTCCCTATTGCTCACAAGTGTTTTAGAACTCTCTTAGAAAGAGAAAATTGGAGACATAAAAAAATGTATAAACAGGTCATGCAGTGGACATTACAAGGTAGGTATACCTAATAGAGATACAGCTCCAACAAAGAGGTATTCGTAAATCTTGTCATGTGACCAGTGTGAATTTACAAGTTCCAGGTACAAGACGGATGGATGTAATCAGAAACCACATCAAGTGAAGTCATGTAAGATTCGATTGATTTTACGTTTCAGTCAAGAACAGTTCACTTATATCGAAATGTCACCAGCTATAGGTGAAGTAGCAGAAATCTTAAAATTTGTAGTGTGCTCAGGGCAAAGTGCAGGGAGGGTTTTTTAATGTGCCATGTCTGCCATGACACAGGACATCAGTTTTAAGGTATCTTCCAAAGACCATCTGACTTTTATTTCTAAGTGCTGAGTACTTGGCAAAAAAATAGTCACTTTCTTTTTTCAAGCCTTGGTCAGACCCAGGGTTTGGACTCATGACTTCCCACATATGGAGTGAGCACTCTATCATGTAACAAGATGGTAATCTCAGTACATCTAATGATACCTCTGATTGCTGGGGGACATTTTTTTCATATCTGGGTAAAAAATTTAAAATTTCAAACAGGAACAAGTTATAACTGAAATGGGATGCCATTTCAAAAATGCCCCCTCCAACAAACCATAACTGGGAAATCTAAGTTTTACCAATCATCTCCATGATCAAAATTGCAATAGTCATTGGAACTTCTACGGCACCTAAAAATTGTACCTGGGAAGTTTCATAAAGGTCTGTTGATTAGTTTTTCGAGAAAAGTGGCAGAGAAAATATTGGCAGAAAAAATGGAGTATACATAATATGTCTTCCACTTCGTTTGAAAGGGGGGGGGGCATAGACTCTAGTGTAGATAGAAAGATGGATTGGTGATGATATATGGGCCATAATAAAATATCATACTGATAAAATGTGATCCAAAATAAGAAGATTATCAAATAACTCTGGAAATACAACTTTATTTACGGTAATACACATTTATATCAACTCAAAAAGACGTCAAAAGGGTTCAGTAAAAAGATAAAATACACACTTAAACAGTAAAGCTATAACCTTACCTTTTATTGTTAAACAAATGTTCTGCTTGTTTGGTCAGTACTCTGTCCATCTGAGCTACATTATCCTACAATATAGTGGTGTAAATGTATGATAATTTAAATAAGAAGCACCTGTTTTATGTTAAAATGACCATTTGTACTGGCAGGAGAAACAGACATTAGATTGATCACATTAATCTAAATGCACCTTATAATTAACTTCAGTTTCAATTATTTTAAAATGTACATGCATTAAATTTTATAAAAAATATTAATTATTTTTTAATTATCCATTGTTTTAGACAATAAACAAGCAAATTCAGTGAATTAGGATCCCTTGCCAGTCTGTCAATTTTTGTGATTTGTACTTAAGTTCAAAGGTCTACTATAACTCCCAGAAAAAGGAGGAAACCAACTCAGGTTAATGACAAAAGCATCTCATATCAATAGTGATGCTTTACACTATGTTGCGTAAAACAGCGCTTAATAGTTTGAAGAATTACTCCTGACAAGAAGTATCTGTGCAGATGAAATGATGGAAAGATGGATGGAAGTTTGAATTTAATATCCCCAGTTTTTAAAGAAGGCAGGGGATAATTAACTATGTAAAAGGGACTGAATTATTATACATTTCTGTAAAATTACACATTCATAAATGGCAAAGCTTCACTTCATAATCAAACCTAAAATGACAATCACAGAAGTTTGGGACTACTAAAATAGTACAGTCAAACCTGTCTATAAAGGCCATCCAAGGGAATAGTAAAAGTGGTCTTTATGGGAAGGTGGTCTTTATATACAGGTTAAAATGATATGAATAAAGAACAATTGGGATACAATTCTACTGGCCTTTATAAGCAGGTGTCCCTTATATACATGTGGCCTTTAAGGTAGGCTGAACTGTATTGTGATAACCCAGGTGGGAAAATTATCCAGGGGCATTAAAATAGCCTTTATTGTACATGTTGTTTAGCTACAAATTCAGTGAAATGTATTCTTTACTAATATTATATGAAAAAAGACTCACTCTGCAGTACTCTTTTGCCAATTCAAAATCACCTTTATCTAAATACATTTGCCAAACATCTCTGAAATTAGAACAGCTTTTATGGTAAGTATAAGTATTTTCTTTTCAAATTTATATTTAGTGCAGAAAAATTAGAAAATATTTTTGTTAAATCCCATTTACATGTTTTGTATACATTTAAATAATGTATATACTTTACTTTTTTATTTTTACCATTGAGCATTAATTCTTAAGTTTAAACTGGGATTAAGACTTCAACTCATGCTCATTTACTACTTCTTAATGTCAAAACTAAAGACTTGGATTACAGATCACAGTACTTCTAACTGCCCAGGTTCCAATCCCTCTTGGGTAGATCCAAGTGTGAGAAGTTTTGTCATTTCCCTTGCCAAAAGTAGGTGGTTTTTTTATGTGCACTCTCCCTTTCACCATCACCCCTAAAATGACCATCTTCATTAAGTAAGTGGACAATGCTGAGTGTTACTGTCACTGGCTTTCCAAGTCAGGGTTGTGGGTTCACTCAGGACTTGGGAATTTTCTGAGATGGTTTACATCCATACTAGAGCTGTAAAAAGCTTTTGGATGATACTCAAAACCGAGGCCCCGTGTCTCAGTGTACGCTAAAGACACCTCTGTAGAGTTTGAATAAGAGCAGGCCACCTGTGGTGGCTACAGAGGCTTACAACTAAAAGTGAATGAAACAGGCTGAGCAAAGTAAGAGCAAAGAGAATCTTAACTGGAACATAAACAGCATTACTTCAATTCAATTCATACATACCTTGTTTCTCTAATAACTTTATATTTGAATACACTCTGAGGAGTAAATGCCCAAATGTTGCCTTTTAAAGGATCTTTACAAACTCCCAGTAATTTACCCATCCTCTGTAAATATAAATTTGAAACCGACATAACATGCATTACAGAAGGGAACAAGCGCTTTCAGTGAAAGCAAGATCCTCCACCAAAGAGGTATTTGTAATCATTACAAAAGTTCAAAGGGCCATAACTCCTAGAAAAATCATTGAACTGAGGAAAACAATATGCATAACTATGTACCTCCATTGATCATTCCTGTAAAGTTTCATCAATATTATGGATGACATTGAAAAAGTGGCGGAAGAAAAGGTGACATACAGCTGGTAGAATGTACAAAATGTATTACTTTTTCCCTTTACCAATTTCTCATCAGGGGATAAGAAAATAAACATTACATTTCAAGGTAAGACATTATTAAAACATGTACAATGTAACATAGTTCCGGTAATATATATTTTTTATTGTTATTTTTATTGAGTGCTAATATTTCTTCATGGTGATTAGTAGTTTGGATTGCATATACATGTACTTGACCTTGAAAAACTAGACCTGTCTCGTGAGAGCCAAATACCCCCACCCCCAACATTTAATGTTTTCCTGGGGCCTTGATCTTAATGATATGACCTTGGTTCAAGGTCATAACACACCTTTGGACCATGAAGATTATTCATGTGATGTTTTATGACAGTCATCTAAAGCAGCTATGAGATAAAGCCCGGACATGATTCAACACAGACAGACAGACAAAAAAATTCCTTTATACTATAACAGTTTCCCTGATACATGGAAACCATTACATTGATTTACCAATTAAATAAAGATATCATTTAATGTTACCAATTAAATAAAGATATCATTTAATGTTACCATAGTTACCTCAGGATAGACGTCATCATAGATCAACTGTTCATTTAGTACACACATTGCTTTTAACCTAAAATATAGAGAACAAGTAAATTCTGTGAATTAGGATCCTCCTTCAGCAGGTTTTTTTTTGTGATTTGCACTTATATTTAAAGGGCGATAACTCCAAGAAAAACAAGTGAACCAACTCTGGTTAAAGATATGTACATCTCTTATTAATATCGATGCTTTGCATCAAGTTTCATTAAATAGTGCTTCATAGTTTTGGAGAATTTGCGAAAACAATAATTTCCGACAGAGGGAAACTAGGAATTTATTATCCCCCTCTTTCTTTAAAAGAGGGGATAAAAAAAACAAATTAATACAAATTAGCTGATGGTTAAGTGCAGGAAAATTTTATAATGCATATGCAGTTTAAAGAACCTTCCAGCTAGCAGATCTACTTCATCAAAAATATCTAACCAGGACCTTAAATGTTTAGATGCTGATGTTACTAGATGCCAATGTTTACATTAACATCAAAATGTTGTTTAGGTTTTCTTTATCAACTAAAATTGACAGTTGACAGTTCCAAATAAGAGAAATTGGCAGTTTTTTAATACTGTATTTATGTACAGTCCAACCTGCCTTAATGGCTACCTCTATAAGACCACTAGTTATAAAGGCCAGTAGAACTGTATCCCAAATGTTTTAATTCATATTATTTAAACTTGTATATAAAGGCTACCTGGCAAAAGGCAACATTTACTGGTTCCATTGGATGTCCTCTATAGACAGATTTTACTGTGATAAGTATTTCAGACTTCACTGTTAAGGAATGGAGTGGAGCAACGGTGGTTTACGCACCAGTCAAAAGAATTCCATTTACACAATTATTGAAGCTGTCAGTTCAGAGATGGTGGAGTAAACCGGAGTGTGCAGAGAATACCACTGACCTATGGCAAGCAAACTATGGCAAGCAAACTGACATACTTTCTCATACTAGGATCTGTCCCAGTGAGATTCAAACCTTGGCTGTGTGAGGCGCTGTGAACTATCAGAGTATGCTTTAGACTACACAGTCACCGAGGTTCTCGCTTCTAAGGAACTCTGGTGAGAACTTGGAACTTGAAATTTAAATACATATACACATAAATTACATACCTGTCATGATACAGCAGTAATACATGGAATTCAGTCAGTACTATAGATGAAGGGTGTGGTGGCTTATCTTCACCTTCCTGGGGATATTTTATCAGTTTTGTATTAGTTGTTATTGAGTGTGGACCCGCGGCACCAGATGTATCGATGTCACCGTAATATATACCTGGTCCTGAAACATAAAATACAAGTAAATTAAGTGAATTAGGATTCCCTGCCAGCAGGTTCTTTTTTGATTTGCACTTATGTTCAAAGGACAACGAGAAAATTGAGCAAACCAATTTGAGTTACAATATGCACACCTCATATCAATGTTGATGCTTTGCACCAAGTTTCATTAAATTGTGCTTCATAGTTTTGGAGAACTGGTGCAGACAAGAATTTTGGAGGGACGGGGAAACTCGAATTCAATATCCCCCTCTTTCTTTGAAAGGCAGGGGATAATTACACTTTATTAAGAAATTAATCAAATTGTTCAGGGTTAATAGCACACACAGACAAAGGATGTTTAACTTGGAGCTTTGTTTTAGCTTGACCTCTGAATTTTGGCAAGAAAAGAAAAACGAATTGCCTATCATCCAAGCAAATCTTTAGCTTGACCTCTGAACTTTGGCACGAAAGAAACAAGAATTACCTGTCATCCAAATGTTTTAGCTTGACCTTTGAACTTTGGCAAGAAACAAGAATTACCTGCCATCTAAGCAAAGGTTTTAGCTTGAGCTCTGAACTTAGCAAGAAAAGAAACAAGAACTACCTGTCATCCAAGCAAATGTTTTAGCTTGAGCTCTGAACTTTGGCAAGAAAAGTCTTAATTCACTGTAACCAAAATCCCCTGGTAATTCCAAAAATTCTACAATAAATTAAAATTTAAAACAAATTTTTAACGTCTCCTTAAACTTGATTTACTGTTTGTTTTTATCAAATCATAAAATGATTGCTGATTGACAGTCAATACAATTGACTACTTTGGATATGATTTTATACACAGTTTCTGAATTAATAAATGAATATACTTGTATTTGATTGATACATTTTTTCTGTTTATTTTTAGCAATTTGATTGCTTTTATATTAAGTGAAAACCTTCAAACACAAAACTCAGCAAATCCAATAACAAAAAAGAAAATTTCTCACTTAACCAAGTGATTGGTTTTTCTAATTGGTAATAATTAAATTGACATTGCACACGTAACAGCAAATTATTCAGTGAACAAAAAGTCCAATTCTTTCATACTTCCATAACAAAAAGAAAAATTAACTTCATTTCTATTATAAATAGAGTGAATTAATAACCACCCAAAATATATGAATTATCTCCCTTTATATATATAAATATGTAACTGTGTTAAGAAACGTCTGTCTTTGTCTTTCTGTTAGTATTTGTATACAATGATCTTTTTGATGTATGACTATAGCATGTTGTGTCAATAAAAATAATAATTAAAAAAAAATAGAGTTTTATAGAGCAGTCATGTCCAATATTTGACTTCTTACTATCTACGTATTCATGGTGTTTATTATATTCATGTTTAACTGTACACTGTATATAATAAACATTCACGTACCTGTTACTGTATCATACTGCTGAAATAACTGCTGAAACATGGGAGGTTCTGCTGATTTAGAAACTGCACCAATAAACTGATATAAACGCCTAAAACAAACATAACACACGTGTTAAGTTTAACTTAAGATTCTACTCACTATTCTCTGTGGTTGATAACATATTGCAGTGTAAAGAGAACCTGCTAATTACATTCCAACACAAATGCCTCCGTAGAGTCCTTAAAATACATTGGCCAATTAAAATTACAAATGAAGAGATCAGGAAAAGACAACAACTACAACAATAAGTAAACAAGTAAAAGTTTGCAGATGGAGATGGTTGGACCATGTATTGTGGATAAGTAACACCAAAATCCAAGGATTACTTAACATGGCAACTAACTGAACAAAAGAGGAAAAGAAGACGGCCAAAAGAGAGCTGGTGAACTATAGAAAAAGAAAATAAAAAGTTGGGAATGAAGACATGGGGAAAGGCAGCCGCACTGGTAAGTAATAGACATGACTGGAGAGGAATACTCACAGGCCCAATTCTCCACCAGGAGAGATTGAACTAAGTCAAGTAAATCAAAAAGTCTGTCAGTTTTTTCATGTGAACAATTGCAAATTCTAGGTACATGAACAATCTGTAGGATTAGAAACTACCTCAAATGACCATCAAGAAACAATAAATGATTTGAAGTTACAATGACAACACTCATTTTCCAATGTCAGATTGTGGGGAACATGCTCATAATTGGTACAAAGTCTAAGATTTCAAGAGACATACAGACCGTTTAGAACATATTATTCAGTTTTTAGTCAACACCTTGTTTGGAAAATTTTCAATGTTTTTATAAAATGGGAGTTCACTAATGTATTACATGATAATTTAATACCCTATAAAGTTTAAAAAAAGAACATTTTTAAACTTTTTGTTTCACTCATTTAAGAAAAGTAGCAGACAAATGTTGGTCAGAAGAAATGGCGAAGACACTACAAGTATATCTCCCCAACTGGTGGGGAGGGGGGGGGACATAATTATTATTCTAATAAACAATTTAAAATGGAACATATATTTTTAAACATCCTGTATCTTTATTATACTTACCCTGGTGTAGTAGCTAGAACAAAATATTTATATTCAGTCATAGTTTCACTGGGAATTCTGTCAAATTCTAGACCAGTCACAGGGACATTCTTCTCTCCTTTACTTAGATTGAAAAGCTAAAAAACAAATTTTTATATAAAAAATAAACACAATATATAACATGCAATCATTGATAAAATAAAGTATGTGAAGTTCATTGCCCTTTAAACTTACATCTAGTTTTACAAGAACCATTATTCTCTCCTTTACTTACATGTACATCGAAAAGCTAAAAACTACATGTACACAGTACATATAAATATACAATGTATATACAACCTAAAAACTAAATGTACACAGTACATATAAATATACAATGTATATTCAACCTAAAATCCCATGTACATATAAAATATAAACACAATAATTAACACAATTATGCTGCAATCATTCACAAAATACACAGAAATCATTGTTTTAGCTTAAAATGTACATGTACATCAGGGGTCCAGAAACAGTCATATTTGCCTAACATGTCAGCCAAAATTTTTTTTTCAATATTTTCATCCTTTTTTTTTTTTTTGCTCATACGAAAGAAAAAATGTCCCAACGGACAAGACTGAAGTGTCTAATGCCCTGATGTACATGTAATTTTACAACCATGACAAAAATTTTCTTCAAATATTCCAAAGATCATTTAATTTCTGAAAATCTTTTGATTTATTGAAAAAAAAGTATACATGTATTCAAATCACTTTTAAGAGGTAAATTAAAAACTAAAATTTGTAGCATTTTTATAAAGTACATTCAAAGACAAATTACTATAATTCCTAAACTAGAAATTTATCAATAAGATATGGACAATTTTTTTTAATAAAACAAAATTATAATCAACAACAAGGTTGAATACCAATAAAAAAAACAATTACATAAAAAAAAGAAAAGCACAAATAAAACCATGCTTATATTTACTATAAATGATAAAATAAACCAGAGTCATATTTCACTTTGTCAAAAATAAAAATAAACCAGAGTCATATTTCACTTTGTCAAAATAATGACTTTGGGGTTCACATAAATAAAGTTTGACTAGACAATTTCCAAAAGCAGTCACAGACAAAAATTTGAAAGATGGACAAGAAAAGACTCAGAATTGATGATATAGATGACAAAACACAAATCACTAAAGCTGAAAATTTACCAATAGTTGGCAAAGTATATGGTTTGATCACAAAACACTGAAGCAGTGACATCAAAATTTTAAATATAGAACTTTGAAAAAGAAATTTAAATCACAAAACAATATATAGACATTACATGTGAATTTACTTAAATTACCTCTTGTGCCCTAGGAACTAGCTTAAGCTGCCGTAAAACAAAAAATAGTGAAAACTCCATATTTGTGGGAAAACAACTAATACCAAAAACACTTAAAATACCCACTCATCCATCTATCCACCTATCCATCCAACCATCCGTTCATAACTTCAACCATCCATTCATCACTCTATCCATCCATCACTAAATCCATCCACCCATTCATCAATCCATCCATCCATTCATCTATCCATCCATCCATACATCAATCTATCCATCTATACAAGCAATTTTTAAACTATGAACTAGTTATTGAATCTCTTTCCCAACAAAAGGAGTCTTGTGTTGAACTGTTAGTTTTATGGGACCATTGGTTATGAAATAAGCAAGATGGTCAAGATCCTACTACTAAGTACTCGGACCACGCCAGTCATAGAATACATTTTCTTGACAAGTATGTCCAAAGTCATGAGTTTGTAATCAATCATCAAGTATTTTGTATTTTCTGATTTTGTTTATATTTTGTTATGTCATGTTCTTGGTGTCTCTGGCTATTGTAAAATACATGTTTATTAGCTACAATATTTTACAGAAAATAAACAAAACAAGAACCATTTGTAAACCAATGCTTACACTCGTATGACATTAGTCACTTCACACTTTGTGCAGGGAGATTGTATGTAAATTACCTGTTTCAGATACTGATCCAGACTGCCCTGGAAAAATCTACTGTCTTCATTGGCTGATAGTTCCGTTTCAAATATTAAACCTATAACGCAAAAGAATAAACACTTTTAAGCAGAAAAAGTTGCAAAATGTGAATTAGATCACATGAAATCGGTACTTGTGGCATGGGACCTCATACTGAACTCGCATACAAAATTTTAAGTGGCTTTATTAAGTAGTTGCTGAGAAAACTGAGTAATTTTTTTTTGTTTCAGATGAAGGACGGAAGTACAGAGGTAAATCTGTATTATCCTCCATTTTTTTAGAAAAGGGGGGTATAATATAAAACAAAAAAAAGTAAAATTTATATTTTGACTTATTTTTAACAATTTAAGCTCTTGATGTTATATTCAATCATGTGTAACACAAACTTCATCTCCTTGCCTAGAATTCAATTGCAGACTACTATATGAAAATACCTTTATTTGTACCAATGAGAATAGCACCTGTTGTATTTTCATTGGCGTTCTGCCAATTCCAACCAACTGCATCAATGTGATATCCCTAAAGATAAAAGAAATAAAACCTTTACAAATGGATTCAAGACATTAAGCTTTAAGGGGCATCTAGTCGCTTGCTATTAAATGCACTTTTGTGAATTGAAGATTTCATAGTGACCAATTACATGAACATTGCAAATCAAGACAGTAATACATTCTAGTTTTTAAAGAAAATTTTTCATAAACTTTCCTAAAACTTCTTGGGAATTGGTACCTAAACTTGACTATCATTGGTAGGAATTTTGCTAAAAATAAGTTGAATAAGTTGACAGTGGACAAGACATGGAGTGGATGGAGTATAGTGGAATAATGTCGTCTTACACCTCAATAAAGATTCTTTCACTTATTTGATGCCAGGCAGCTAGTTTTTTGGATAGTAGAGAAAACCTGAGTAAAGGTATATCTGGAGAAAAATCATCAACCTTCGGCAAACAAACTGACAAACTTTTCACAGTAGGATCTGTCCGAGAGAGATTCCAATCAAAGCAGTTAGAAATGCACTGAACCTCAAGCATGCATTTGAGACTACTTGGTCAGAGAAGCCTCCATGGAAAACATATAGCTGTACATATCTATCAAGGATCTTATTCTTGACATGGCATCCTTTAGTCTTAGGACTATGGATTTGTGTCTGTGAAGGAAGATGAACAACATCTGTTGTGATTGCTCAAGCTATTCCTCTTCAAGACACAAGCCTGGGCCAATTTGTTGAAATCATCCTGTGTTGCCCAGGCTACAAGAGCCCCCTCTTGACCTTGCTGGTTTGATCCAGAGGAAATCAAAGCAGTATGTCTGAAACAGGTTGGTTGCAGGAGTTGCCAGATAGAATACTGAGTTGGTACATATAACAACCTATGGGGCTCCACTCCAGATTTGTCTGTAGGGGGTCTACCTTACGTAGCCTTTGCTGATCCAACAGCAAGCCACAAGGCAGTGAAAAGAACTTACTACAGACCTCAATAATTATATAATTAGAACTTTTAAAATTATATGTCATAGTTTAAATTATGGGAACTTTTAGCTACTATATAACCCATTTCCTCTGTTTCAATGCCTAAATGAATCCATAGCACAAATTCAGATATAATTTAGGTCAATCCAGAAATACCTTACAATATAAAAATAGTTTATAAAGTATCATTATAAATGTATGGTACAAGTATTAAAACAAACATAAGACAGCGATATTGTTAACTTTTTGTGGCAACTAACTTTTCTGCCTATTGGTTTCGGAAAACTTGCAACTTTTTTTATGACCTAGGAATATTTGAAACTTTGGAATACAGTCTATAGCAAACTGCATTATGGTTGTGTATTCCACTGTATGTCCTAACTGTTTTTTTTTAAATTTTTAGGGGTCATATTGAAAAATTTTAACTAAGTTTTCCTCAGGGGAAACCACTTTTATTTGGTACCAATTTGAGGCATAAAAATCATTGAAAGGGAATAAAATCAACATAAATGTAAAAGAAAGAATATCAATTATATTATGATACCTTTAACTTAGAGATTGGACGTGGTTTTTTGGAGTTTCTGGATAAATAATAGTTTTCAGTAGAAACCATACTGATGATGAGATGTTTTCCTGTAGGATCCTGGAAAATCTTGTGCACTCTGTCATCTATACCTTTAGGTATTTCCACCTCTGAAAACAACAAGCAAATTCAGCGAATTAAGATCCCCCGCCAGTAGGTTTTTTATATGATTTGCACTCAATGTTCAAAAAATAAGCAAACCAACTCAGCTTAATGATATGCACATCTCCTGTCAATTTTGATGCTATGCATGGCCCATTCTGCAACTAAATTTCGCGAAATAAATGAATTATTATTTAAAGACTATAGAAAAGCCAAATATCACATTAGATTTTGGCTACAGTCATGTGTTTTAGTAATTTTACCATTTAAGATTTTTCAACCAAAGGGCCATAACTCCCAGAAAAATGAGCAAACTAACTTTGGTCAATAATATGCGCATCTCCTATCAATGTTGATGCCTTGCATCAAGTTTCATGAAATAGTGTTTCATAGATTTGGAGAATTACTGCAGACAAGAATTTTCTCTGGACATTACATTATGAAGGCATTTTTCGATTTTGTCAAAGTTTAACACAAAAATGGATACCATTATTTTTTTTGAGAAAATTTCACAAAATGAATAAATTATTAGTTTAAGACTATAGAGAAGCTAAAATCAGATTTTGGCTCCAGTTTTGCATTTTTGAAAATTGAACTGTTTTAGGTTTTTCAGGCAAAGGGCCATAACTCCTAAACTCCAAGGAAAATGAGCATACCAACTCGGGTTTACAATATGCACATCTCCCATCTATGTTGATGCTTTGCACAAAGTTGTGTTAAAAATTGGTCCATAGTTTTGGAGAATTAGCACAGACAAGAATTTCGGACGGACAGAAGGATAGACAGAAGGAAGAATACTCAAATTTAATATCCCCTTCTTTCTTTGAAAGGCAAGGGATAACAAATACATGTTTCGTCACAGTGTAAAACAGTCTTAAAGTTTACACTCTTATATTGCATAAAGAAAATCTTACAATTACTAGGGGCCCAGTAGCCCATGACTCCTTAAAATATGTCTGGGTCTCTCAATTTTACACATTTAAGTTATTCATTACTAATACAAAATCTGTATGGAAGTGAGCTTGACCCCCAAGTTAAAATAGTTAAGCTTAACCCCTATCAAGGGTCTATTGCAAGAGACCTTAAAAACTGATTTCCTGTGCCATGGTGTGGCATGCTTAATAACCCTCCCAGCACATTGCCCTGGGTGCACTGTAAAGGTAAAAAAATGTCTGCCACTTCACCTATAGCTGGTGATATCTTGATATAAATTGAAATATTCTTGACTGTGGCATAAAACCCCATTCACACAAAAAATCAAAACTTGAGTGGACTTACCATCAGGTGTGTCAGGATGTTCAAGGTCAAGGCGTAGTAATACATTGGTGTTCATTGACATTATCAGGAAGTTATTACATACTACAATATGTGTGATAGGTTCTGGTGGTCTGAAATACATGTAAATACACAGATGATGAAAATTCAATGAAGATCTTATAAGTTCCTTATTAATTTCATTTACGGTTGAGGTGTTGTTCATTTCTTGTGACCAGGTTGTCTCCTCTGAAATTGATTGTCTTTAAGTAAATGATTTGCGTTAAATCAAAATAAAATATTCTGCACACAAGATTCAGACTGTAGTCGGAAGATTTTCTTTCTTTCACATACCCCACCCAAGGTTCAGACTGTAGTTGGAAGATTCCCTTTCTTTCACCTACTACACACAAGGTTCAGACTGTAGTCGGAAGATTTTCTTTCTTTCACCTGCGATTCTATTTTGGATAAATTATTTTTACAACATAAAAATCATTTTATTGTAGGAATGTTTAGCTGTAAATACTTTAATGAAGCCATGATAGTTGTTGGTTGTAGAAATTTGCCCAGTGCACTTACATAAAAGTATAGCTATTAAAGTTTTCTCTTTTCGACAAAAAATCATGAACTCTTGTCACTTTGAGTAATTTTAGATATCAAGTGAAACGTTAAAAATAGAGCCAAGGAGAGTGACAACATGCTTGTTTGTTATAAGTTTTATTTTATGGCAAGGCATAACATTTTACTGGCTTGACTGAGTATTCCATTTTTTTAAACCGGTTTTTAACTCCAAACCGGTCAGGCAGTATGAAAAAAAAATCATTCAAACCAACAAAATAAATGTGAAGTCTTCCTTATAGCATTACAGAAGTTGGCCAAAGTTTTGATATATCTTTACCCATGTTACTTACTTGAAATTAACTTTTTTCCTGCTAAATATAGGTGTATCAGCTTCAAGTCTTGCATCGATAAACCCAGACCCAATCTGAAAATATCAAATTAAAATATATCAATTTATTTTATTAATTTTCATCTATTATTATCCATATCTTTTTTAACATTTTAAAGTAAAACTAATAAAAAGAACAAATTTTGCATGCATATGCATCACTACTAAGTCTGAAAGGGGACAACCGAAGTAATAACATGGAAAAGGACATCATTTCTATGAATTGATGTTATATCACGTTTCTTTGATGTCCCATAAAGTACAGTAAATAGAGTACACCAGCATACCACATGATCAATACCCCTTAACGTTAGTGCCGAACGTTTTAGAAAATGTTTACGTCAAAATTTCCTGGAGTAATGTCATATTTATGGAAAAATGTGAACTGAAATGATCAGGGCTCAAATAAGGGCGAAGTTGGGCGATATCTTCGCCCTGTTTCCAAAAACTTCGCCCTAAACTGTCCCAAAAGCGAAGTTCTAGTCGCCCTAAGTTTTGACAAGTGTATTTAACCCCTAAGGCGCCTCCTATGTATTACACACATTCAACGGTAAACACAGGTAACTCCCGATATATCCAGGTGCTTTAATCCGATAATTAGCTTAAACTGAGATCATCCATGCATATCATGGATTCATCAACCTGTTGACTGATGTATTTAAAAGCCATCTTGGTGAAAAACTTCGGATATTTGCCATTAAAAACGTCTGTACCCCAGTACATAAACGGGGGGGGGGGGGGGGGTGGGGGTGTTGAACAAAATAGTAGATCGTTTTTTGTATGAAAATTTAATAAAATAACAAACCCTCAAAGAATGTTGCCTTTTCACAAAGGAATCCATAAATAAAAGCATTTTCTGATAGAATGATTGCAAATGAGTAGTATCATCTCTAAAAATTGGGAGTCAGACACAGCAGCCATGTTTGTTGCTATTGATAAACACATGGTTGACAAGGGGGATAACTAAAAAATAATGGTGCATGTATTTTATTTATTTATTTATTTATTTATTTATTTATTTATTTATTTATTTATTTATTTTCATTTATTAGTTTTACTTCTTAATATGTTGTTAATCTTTACATTATTTTTTTAAAACTAAAAATAATGTTTTAAAGAAAATTGTACATGTATTTCACATTTACATTGAAATTAAGACATTTAGTAATGTGATATGATCAATGCATTTTGTTGCTTCAAATAAAAGAGCATAATTTAAATAGCTTTTAAATAACAAAATAAAAAAAAAGAAAAAAGAATAATTAAGTATAATAATTTTTTTAATTATTTCAGTATTGCTACACCAAGCTTATACATATAATAATTCTGCACATAGCAAAAAAAAAAAAAAAAAAAAAAAAAGATAATTATGAAGAAATTTATATTATGATTTATTTGGATTCAATAAGTAATATTACAATTTATGTAATATTCAAGTCTTCTGTAGGGATACTCCCATTTAAAGTCAAACATATTGGGACGTGCGTCGCTATGTAAATTTCCCTCGCGGCGGAAAAACTTCTCCCTGTTTTGAAAAACTTCTCCCTAATCTTGGCTGAGGGAGAAGTCACTTCTCCCTGTTTCAAAATCTAATTTGAGCCCTGAATGATTCCAACTCCAATGGAAATAATTGTTCCGAAAAAACTTTAAGGGATATCACATGGTACACTGGTGTACTTCATTATCAAGCTTTGTCCATCCTGTAGGCAGTAGTTCAAGCAAGTTAAATAACTGTAGTCTGTACACTTAAACCCTTTTATAAACACATCACTATTAAAATGTCAACTATTTAAATAAAACAACTTACAGGTTCTTGTAATGCTGATACATTAGTTATGACAGATGAAGCGGCTCTGGCTGAATCTTCATACTGTTCTAGAATAGATGCCATCTTATCTTTTAATTCCTGAAAATTTAAATAGTCAAAACTTTAAACAAATTCATATTCATCTTCTACAAGATTGTATATTTGTTTTCATTGTTAAAATGCATTACAGATGTTGATGTACTGACTTTTCCTGATCCCATGTAAGCCGAACTAATTATAAAGCCACTGTAAATGTGTCATTGTTATTGCACCCCCCCCCCCCCCCGGTAGATTTATCTATGTTTAAAACAATTTACTATGACTTAAGAGTCTTACACTATAATTTGCACTAAGGAAGCGATGGATCAAAAATAATTTCTTCACGCTTGTTGCATGTTGTTAGTATTTATCACCGTTCTAGTGTTATGGAGATAAAATTTTGCAAGGAAGTTTCGTTTTCATGGAAGCTGCCATTTTTCACTCCCCTTGGTGTCTAACAGTAAGAAACGGATAACGATAAAGGATACGATATACGGAATGTAAATTAGTTACATTACAACAATATGTGTGGGTGAAAAGTAGTTACATTATAACAAAACATACGTTTTAAAAGAAGAAACGGCACTAATAGTAATGAATTCCATATTAATCTGCATCTTGAAGAGATTAAAGTTGTTCAAATTGTACAATTACTAACTAAACTGTCTTAATTTTGCAGCACTATCTATGGACATGCTAGACGACACTTTAGGAATAAATTCGGCATCAGTCTGAATGATCTGACCAAACTGGTGGAAATCCAAATAATTTAAAGATGTTGAAATGAGAAAATACAAGAACCAAAATGTATTTTACGAAATCCACAGCCTAAGGCAATATGTTGAACGATTAAGCATATAGCCTATAGTTCTAGCCGCGGTTAAAATTTAAGAAGCAAACTAGTTTTTATCTATCCCAGCGAGCTACTGACGACCAATTCCCCAAGTTCTGATTTAAATTTTGACTAATTTAGATTGACCTCAATTTTGACACCCACGAAAGGCTACATTTGAAACTGTACGGCAAATCGTGATGACTTCAATTTTAACATTGTCAACTTTCCTATGGGAACTTCAAGTTATACAACAAAGCAGGCAGTTTAATTGCAAGCTTAGGCTTATCAGGGCCCTCAAAAAAGTTTTATGGCCGTCATCACAATATTGTGTTGATAAGTTTGATGTCTCTGTGTCCAGGATTGGCCTGGATATATTTGACGTTCCATGTTCCTTTCACTCAATGTTGATTACACACATGGCGGGTGTAGCTATAGTTAAACAGGAGGTGCTTACCTTTCCGGAGCACCCGGCCTCCCTTCCCTTATGGAAGTTCACGTGTTAAACCTAACTTGTCAGTTTCAAGGTTTTTACTCAGGCATTGTTCCATTGTATTGTTTTGTGTTCTTGATTGCTTTTGCCGCTGACAGGTACATATAGTTCAGATGCATAGTTTATTGTATCCCAAATACTTGTATTTCAAGAGTGAAGGAATGAAGCTGAATAGAATACACGGATTTTATGTTATTTTTATAGTAAATGGTTCTAATATGGGCTTGTCTTTGATTGTCTTGTTTAGTTTGATTGTTTTATCATTTACTAGTACTTGTGTATTGTGCAGTGTCCTTGGTCTGTTGGTTGCATTTGCCCATGTGATTACCAAGTACACGTTTTTCAGTTGCAAATACATGTAGTATGTAATTTTAGACAGGAAAGAAACTTTAAGTGTATAGAATTGCCGATTTTTATTTTGACGCTAAGCTTTCTTCGTTCTTTTATGAGCACTTCCACCATTGTGGATACTCAGTCGAGAACCAGTATGACTTTAATTTACACCAATACTGCAGTGGCGGATCCAGGATTTTTTTAAAGGGGGGGGGGTTGGTTGAGAATTATCCAGGATATTTGAAGGGGGGGGTGTGTGTGAGAATTAGGATTTTTTTAAAAGGTGGGGGTGAGAATTATATCAATGCTAGGTGCGAGCGCCGGAGGCGCGAGCTTCCAGAAACGAGGGGTAACTGACGGAGTGAGGTCATGGCTTAAATTTTGATTGCAATATACCGAACCATTTTCCAGGGCAGGGTAACTCGAAGCTCTCTTAGACGTTACGAATACTTAATATCTATCGACGTTGACATTGTTAAGAGTTCGTAACTGCTAAGTAAGCTTCGAGTCCCTCAGCCTAGGTCTTTTTATTCCACGCCTTTCGAAGAAAGAGGGGATATTAAATTCGAGCAAATTCGAGGTACTGTCCATCCTTCCGAAATTCTTGTCTGCGTAAATTCTCCAAAACTATGAAGCACTATTTCATCAAACTTGGTACAAAGCATCATCATTGATAGGAGAGGCGCATATCGTTAACCCGAGTTATTTTGCTCATTTTTTCTGAGAGTTATTGCCCTTTGAACATAAGAACAAATAACAAAAAAGAACCTGCTGGCGGGGATCCTAATTCACTGAATTTACTTGGACTCTTTTCTTCTTTTAAATTTGTGAGTTATTTTCGTTTATCAAAGACAGGTTTAGCCACAGGGACCAGTAACTGGTCCCTGTGGCTAAACCTGTCTTTTGGTATTGTTGCCACATTGGAAGAGATGACCTCTAGATCTGATTGGAATTTCAACAGCGAGACCATTACAGCTGCAAGAAGTTTACTGTTAGCAATTACTCAGTTTGAGTTCATTGTGGCATTGATAGTCACTTCAAAACTCCTTGGATTTACTAAATGTCTGTGTGAGAAGTTACAAGGAAGAGCACTTGATATTTGCCAAGCATACTGCGAAATTGATTCTGTTAAGTCTGTACTTAAAGAAGTAAGAGAGGACATTGACAATTTTCATGGTGACTGTTATGAGGAAGCAGTTAAAATGGCTGCATGTATTGGGACTGAACCCTCTAAACCAAGGAGATGTGGAAGACAGACTCTTCGAGATAATGCCCCAGCCAGCACACCAGAACAGCATTATAAAGTTAACATTACAATCCCATTCTTGGATCATCTTCTGCAAGAGATGGACAATCGGTTTTCTGTTGCTCAAAAAACTAGTGTTCCAGAAGTTATGCTCCAAGACCCAAAGTGGAAAGAAAATGTTCAAGCTCTGGCTAATGATTATCAGACTGATTTACCACAGATCCGATCTTTGGACAGTGAACTTAGGTCATGGTATTCTAAGTGGGCAAAATGTGAAGCCTGTTCTGTGCCAAAATCCTTAAGTGCATGCCTGCCTTATCTGTCTGGAGGGTTTTATCCAAACTTATTAACACTTGTGAGAATTCTGTGCTCAATTCCAATCACCAGCTGGGAAAACGAGAGGAGTTTTAGTGCTCTGCGCAGACTTAAAACTTGGTTGAGAAACTCTATGGGTGAGGAGAGATTAAATGGATTGGCCATGATGACCATACACTACAAACGAAATGTACACATTCCACGTAGTATTGACATATTTGCCAGAAAGAATCCAAGAAGAATGAAATTTGTTGATGTTTTAAAAGATCTGTAGAAAACTCTGATGAACTTTTTATTGAATCATTTACTTTGATGAACTTTTACTGAATAATGATTCATTGTAGAGTTATTTTGATACTTGATATTTAAAAGTAGATTTTACTGTTGAATTTAATGATTTAGAGTTTGTTTATTAGCATTAATAAAAATTTAGAAACATACCATCTGTTTTTTTATCCAAGTTTTTTTTATTCATGTGCATATTCCTGTTATTTGATTTTGAATAGTAGCTTAAAAAAATTAGCAGTTTGAAATAGAGCTTTTGCTATGAATGCAAATAATTTATTAAAAGATAGTTAATCAACATCTGCTGGTACTTTAAAGAGTATTTTTAATCTTTTAAGTATTTATGGAAGTTACCAAATTCCACCTTTTTTTATTACAGTTTATTTAAAGAAGATTTATAGAGCTATATATTTGTTACTTTTTGTATTTGACACTGCTGTTAACCTGTCAATATAATAAGTTAATGATTTAATTTTGTTCTCAATATCATGAAATTATTTACTTTTGATTATCTACAATGTAACAGTTGTATATAGGTCAAAGATTGATATTGAAGTCTTGTTTTTACTTTTACTTTTTTTTCTTTAAAATTCTTCATCACTTTTGATTCTTTAAACCGTTGTAAGAAAATAATGAATATTTACCTGTTCATGTTAATGACAATTTTTTCCATTAAAAACAAGACTGTATCAATCATTGTCCTATATGCATTTATATTTGTTACTTTTGTTGACATTTGAGAGTCAAATTTCTTCCTAGCTCATCTGGCCAGGGGCATGGGACCATTGGCATGTGTTTGCATCTATACCTGACTTGAACTAGAGAGGTACAAAATGTTTTCGACCAGACTTCATACAATGTCGGACCGAAATAAGCTCACTTGGCAAAAGGCCAGTATGCACTTTTTCTGTGGTATGTGTGCACATAAATATATGCATTGATGCTTTAAGAAGGGTGTCACAAAAAATTGGGCAACCCCCGATTTTTTTTTCTGTATCCCCCCTGCAGTTCATAAAATTTTAGAAATACCCATAAGTATAGGCATAGAAGTACTCTTTTTATATACTTATGGGTATTTTTAAATATGAAACTGGCCCCTGTGGGTTCAGCAACAAAACCCCGTGACTTAAGAAGCAAAGGTACACCGTTATATAATTCTATTATAAAATCACATGTTTATATAAGAAATTGCTTTTAAATACAAGCAATTAGGTTTGTTTAAATGTTATCTTAACCAGCATGCTTCTTTCTCTAAGTATATGTCGAGTATATCTAAAACTTTACACGGGGTCAGAGATGCCCTGGTTTTATCAAATCAAACTCACGTGAAAACATTTCAACTTTTCGTCTCTATCTTGTAAAATTCTCAAAATTGCCAATTTATGTTGATTAGAAAGTTTAAAAACAAACAAATTTAACCACCATAAGGCCATAAGGAAGTAACATTTCAATAAATAGGAATTTTTAGGAAAAAACTATATTGAAAATGGCGTCAGAAGTTAAAACATTTCATCCAGCCGATTATGGTGTTTTTGGAGCAGTTTTGGCTATTTCTGCAGGAATTGGAGTTTTTCATGCACTCACCGGTGGTAGACAGAGGACAACTTCAGAATTTTTAATGGCAAATCGAGACATGAGATATTTACCTGTGGCGTTATCTGTTTTAGCTAGTTTCTTCTCGGCATCAACCCTTCTGGGAACACCGGCAGAAATATACCAATATGGAACCCAGTACTGGATTTCCGTGTTTGGGGCTGTTCTGGCACCTATTACAGGAGCTTTACTATTTGGACCACTATTCTTCAGACTTAAACTAATTAGCGTTTTTGAGGTATCGTCTATAAATTGTTTTAATCTGTATCATTGATTAAGGCGCCCAAACTAAGTTTGGCGACTTATTGTTTTTATTATTAATTTCATTATTATATTACTTGGTATTGATTTAAATTTTAAAAACACAATAAAACTTCATAATACAACCCCTTTATAAGTATTCCAAACTCACTTATGGCCACAGTATTTTGGATTCCCATGGCCTCACTATGATTTCTTTATAAGCCCTCCTCATTTAATCATCAAACCCCTTCTTATTGATTCGATGATGGCAATGAATCGAATATTCACTAAACCATTTCAGATTTTAATCAATTCCAAAGACAGACTTAAAGACGCCCCCGAAACGCAACAGACAGACAAAATCTGACTAGTTAAGGCGATTTTAGTTTGTTCTGAAATTGAATTAATATGCCTTCGAAGGTCCAATGAAAACAGATATAGATAAAGTAGAAGGATGACTATTACCAAAAAATTTCTATGCAGTTGACAATGACAACAAAAGTGAAAAGACTTCGTTACTGCCCCACACGCCAGAGGGCGTAATGGACAGTAAGTTAGTAAGTTTTATGCAGTTGCAGCATCTGGTGATTAACTCTTATAGATATGTCGTTCTAGAATGTATTTTACAAGTGACAGAATTTCAAAAGTTGTCATGGTAATTGGCGTAGAAAACACTATGTTTGGTTTTACAGACAACTGTTTGAGTTGTTCTGTTTAAAGCCACTATGGAAATTCTAATGTGTGATGCAATTATTACTAAACATCCATGTTTTACTTCTGCAGCACTATATACGGCCGTTTCCGAATAAAAAATCCTCACCAATAGTGCTACAAAAACCGTGGAAATAAAATTTTAAGAGAGTGAATGAGAAAAAAGAAGGACAAATTAATTGTGTTTGACCAAATCCACCTAAGACAATACTTTGAACGATAAGACAAAGCTAAGTTTTTAAGGAATTTAAATTAAAAAGCAGATAATTTTTGACAATGTTTACTAGTTTCTGACAGTTCTATTTATTGCCTAAGTGGTTAACAATATCCTCAAGGTAGCTTAGTCAACCATAAGCCCCCAGTTTCACATTCCTTAGCTAAGGTGTTCCCTAACTTAAATTTTAGCATATTTTGGTAATCTCTTTTTGGAACTACTATGAATATTATTGTCAAAACTAAATGCAAATGTTTTAATTTAGAAATTATCTTTAAATGGACACCTTGAATATTTGGAAGAGAAGATTAACAAAATTATAAAGATTTGAAATTTTGCAAAATTTAAGTTAAGGAAAATCTTAACTAAGGAACGATTTTGAAACTGGGAACAGAGATCCCAATTATTACTAAAACGGTTTTAATTTTGCAGCACTCTATCTGAGTGTAGTACGTTATCTCTGTCATGTCTTATAATTGCTCTCTATTTAACCTGTAACTTATTGTATAGTTAAAGTAACAATGATAATGACTAGTGATACCTGAATAAGAAGCTCTTTAACAACCAAAGCCGGAATAAATATGTGTTAAACTTTAAAGAGCAAACACAACCCGTATAGTGTAAATTTAAAGGTTACAAACACCAGTTACTTCGTTGTTAAGTTTTGTCAGATGACAACAACACCATTATATAACGTACCCTAATGACTGAATATACAGTGCAGACCTGTCCAAAGGTTAACACTAAGCTAACTAATTTGGCAGCTACTATCCACCCCTCGCCCCCCCCCCCCCCCCCCCGTTATCTATATCTAGACAGCTTTTCGACAGCTACTATAGATTCCTCTGTAACTTTTCGGCTATTTATATCTTGGCCACTCCTTTGTAAGATCGGTGTTGAATTTTCGACAGATCTGTACTGTGTATACAGGTTGACAATAGAGGTTTTCTCATTTTGTACTTTACCAGAGGTCCATTTTACAAACATTTATGGGCTTTTGACTTTACTTACATATAACGTGCACCACTGAATCTCAATCGAAACCACAATGACGGTACATCTTATTTTGTCACCCTCACACATGTATACGTGTCCGGTTACACGAAATTTGTATTTTATAAAAGTCTGTTTTAATATTCCTCTGTAAAAGTGCTCCATATATTTCTGTTGCCTTTCAAAAAGTTTTATGATCCTCACTAAAATATTGTTTATAAGTATGATGTCTCTATATCTAAAATTACCCTGGATATATTTGACGTCTCATTGAACATTCCATGATCCATTCATTCTCAATTCGAGTCGATTTCACACGTGGCGGATGTATCCAACCGAACAGTTCCGGAACACCCGATTTCTCTTTCCTGATGAGTTCATGTGTTAATTTGCCAGTTTTCAAAATTCTTACTTTGCATTTGAGATTGTGATCTAGACATGTTTGTTTTTTATTTCGATGTTCCTGGGTTAGCCCTCCTAGTCCTGGGTTGTGATGTTAGTAGATAAATGTTTATGGGTTTTGTTCAATGTATACACTGTCAGTTTTCATGTGAATTGTCGCTTGTCTTTGATGTTGTCCAGTATTTGTTTGGTTTTTTTTTTTTTTTTTTTTTTTTTTTTTTTTTTTTTGTTATTCGTCTCCAACAAAGCTATTTCTGTAAAACAATTGATCAATAAGTTCTCTGGTGATAGTTCAGCGATTCCCAAATGTTTTGACACTCATAATGAACATTATTTGATCCCGCTGTTTTCAAATGATGCTTACCCTTCCGGAGAATCTGTCCTCACTCACTGGTTGATGTCTATTTGTTAACGCAACTTGTCAATTTTCAAAGATTTTGCTCTTGGAACAAATGGTGCTCACCTTTCTGGAGCACCTGACCTCATTTCCCGGTGGAAATTTACGTGTTTAACATATTTTGACACTTTTTAAAGTTTTTATTTTTGGTTTAGTGGTTTGTACAAGGACCCGTATGTCTGCTCTGTCGTATACCGTTTGTTAGACTTTATCTTAGTCAATATAAATTTTTGCGATCTTGCAATAAATGACGTATATAAACCTTGTGTATTTCAGTATTTAGAACTTCGATTTCGTTCCAGAACTGTAAGATTATTTGGGGCACTCATTTTCATAATCAGGGCGGTAAGTAGTATTCTGAATAAAACGTCTTTATAATTGCTAGTATGTAATCAAACAAATTTTATTGTCTGTATTCTTGGACATATTTGACGTCCCAAAGTTCCACCAGTCTCAATTTTGATTACAAACAAGGCGGGTGTAGCTTGCTTACTTGTGACAGGAGGTGCTGCTGCTTACCCTTCCGGACCACCCGACCTCACTTCCCTGGTAGACGTTCGCGTGTTTAACTTTTTATTTTAAAATTTGTCAGTTTCAAGCTTTGCTTTGGTATTGTGATTTAGACTTGAGTTGGTATGTATGTTTGTTATTTCTACTAAATGACTGACTAAATGGTCAAGTATATGTCAGTACCAATAAACATAATACACTGGGAATTCATACGCAAAGTTAAACTCTGGGAACAAGTAGCTAGCAACACCAGTTAAGAGCATTATTTAAAACAGCGCGTAAACCGTAGCATGTAATATTAGCCATGGAGTAAACTGAGTTAGCACGAACAACGAAGAACCAATGTTACGTAGCTTGATAAACAGAATGGTTTTATGGTATTTAAATATTTAACATTTCTAGTTCCTACAAGACAAGATAATTACAGAATAAGATGATAAATAATTCTGTTTTAGACGCTTGGAATGGGAATTGTTTTATATGGGCCATCAACAGCTTTAAATGCAGGTAACACACACACACACACACACACACACACACACACACACACACACACACACGACCACACACGCACTCACACATACAGGCAACGTGACACACACACAATGATCATACAACCACAGCGTGACACACACACACGCACCTGTTAGAACATTGGGCCTGACATATGCAAAACAAGTAGAACGCCAAACATCAAAACAAGCAACAGTTATGGAGATGAGATCAGGTGCTACGGAAGATTAAGTGTAGTTTAATTACTACATACAGATTTGTGGTATTTTATCGACTTATGAACATTACAATTCGCGAACTTAAATATGCACAAATGAGGTATATTAGTGTTTTAACCAAAAAATTTAAAAAAAAAATTAAAACATAAAATACAAAAAATAAAAAAAATTAATTAAAAAAACTGATTACAATTGACTATTTCATTTTCTTACACTGTGGGCGCGCCATTTAATTATATATCATTTTAAAAACGCACTTTTTTGGCTATTTTAGTGACTCAGTTTCCGGTATGGGGGATAATCCTGATGCTCGGGGGAGTCTGTACTTTTTATACTACATTGGTGAGTATAAAACAACAATATTGCATAGTCTATATATGGCTCGTTTTGAAGACATTTTATGTTTAAGTAGTTGTAAGGTCCATTATTGGTTTGACGAGATTATTCAGAAAATTGATCTTTAAAACAATATTTTACTCTGTATAAAGCGTGCTTAACAAAAATACTATTCTTGACTATAGCTTGAAGCCATCCTATATTTTCGTTCCAAAACCAATGCCATGTGATGATTTTGGACTTCTATTAAAATAATGCATTCAAAATCAGCACATGACATCACTAATGACATCATGTGTCGTGTATCAGACTGTTCCAACACGAAACGAATCCCCTAGATGATTCTTCTTGCTCCTTTTGTCCATAGCTCAAAATGTTACTCAAACAACCCTTATTTATTACAAAATACAGAATTGATTTGAGTTTCTTCTTTGTGATAATAGCAATTCTACACATTGTCTTTTAAACAGTAACTTGATATTTTTGCCTAATACATGATTAAAATCTTTGCCAAGTAATTAACTGGTTGCTGCAGGGAATATAGCAGAGCTTAAAACAATTAGACACAGTTATCCGACATCATTCAACTAAGGAAATTTCAACATACCAGTAGTTTCTATGTTCAAACTTCAATCATTAGTAAAGTAGCCTTTTAGATAAACATTTCCTATAAATCGATTAAAGACATTTTTTAGCCATTATGGTTTCATATTGGCGGATGTAATAAGCTAAACAGGGAGAGATTCCAGAGCACCCGGTCTCAGTTCCCCGGTGGCAGTTCACCTGTATTACTTGATTTACATGCAGTTTTAAACTTATATTCTGGTTTGAGCATGGATTGACCAGTATGAGTTTTTTATAAGATAACCAAAACAAAATTATCCCTTTTGAATACATAATAATTCTAGTATAACAATCAAAATTTTTGTCACGTAAAGTAATATAAAATTCTCATCATTTTACTACAGGGTGGAATGAAAGCCGTTATATGGACGGATGTATTTCAAACAATTGTTATGTTAGCCGGTATACTAGCTGTTTTTATCCAGGTGAGACAATAATGATTTGGTTTGATTCAATGAAATTTACTTCCAATTTATATATAGAAACAATTTAAAGAAAATCTAATTTTGATGTATAAAGTCATACTTGTATAGTACTGATCTGTCGAAAGATTAACAGTGAGCTAACGAACCCCTACTGCCGATTGACCGACATCTGGGGTCAGTTGTTCGAAGCCTGATTAGTTTAATCAATCGATTAGTCAAAATTTCAATTTTGCGTAACTTCAGATATATTGCAAGTTTTATGCTTAAATGTTGAAAATAAATAAAAATTCCAACAAACCAAAGGAAATTGTAATAGAACTATCGATTTGGTAAGGCTATTTTGATTTTATTCATGTTGTAAATTTCTGCTAATCACTGATTAAACTAATCAAGCTTCGAACAACTGGGTCTTGGATAGCTAGTGACCAATAAAGCTGCCGAGGGACCAGTAGTATCTACCAGAAAGCGGCCAAGGGACCAGTAGTATCTGCCAGATAGCTGCCAAGGGACCAGTAGTATCTACCAGATAGCTGCCGAGATGTAGCTTTGGATTGGTCGAGATGAGGTGTTGATGCGGCTTGAAAATAATGGTCGTAAAATAATTGCAGTAGCAGATATATGCTTCTCCAGTATTAACACTGGACACCATTTTGTCAATTAACTCAGTGATCGTTCAAAGTCGGGAATTATATATTGTTCTGTTTGATATCTTTGTTTTCTTTTTTCTTTCTTTTTGTTCTTTTGACTTGTTCTCTCTTTTTAAGGTTTTTGCTAAGTACGCGTTTGCCTTTTTACAATGTATCACTGGATAATGTAAATGACATTTTCTATATTATTGTTTATATAGACAACCAGGAAATTTGAATTTTCATGACGGTATGAACCACGAGATCAAAGGATTTGATTTTGCTATTTCAGGGGTGTATAAAGGTGGGTGGTTTATCTCAGATGTTGGAGTTAGCTGACATAGGAGGACGTATTGAATTTTTTAAGTAAGCAATATATAAAACTGCTCAGTCCTTGGCCCTATCTATTGTACAATAGTACTAGACAAACAACATTGACCTGTCCGCTTGACCTTTCATTAGAAATATTAATATAGGATGGTCCGACCAATTCGCAGTTAATACATTATACCCGTACTTTATACAAACACATGTTTGCTCTTTGAAACCAGTATTTCCCCATTATGTAAACTAAATAAATACTTGTGATCCCTATACAAATGTGTACCCGTTCATAATTATTTTTTAATTAAAGGTCAAGCGGACAAGTCAACGTTATTTGCCTATATATCCAACCTGTTTTAAAGGCCACCTCTATATTAGGGTCACCTGGTTATAAAGGCTAGCATAGTATTCCAATTGTTATTCATATTTCTGGAAATTGTATATAAAGGTCACCTGTTGTTCCTGACCCTTTTCTACATTTCTATATGATTGTATTTTGAATTATATTTTGTATGTATTGTTTGGGTTTTTTAGAATAACATATTGTTTAAACTAAGGACACCTGCCCATAAATGTAACTTTTACTGGTTCCCTTGGGTGGCCTTTATAGACAGGTTTGGTTTTACATGATAATGTTTTTGTTTCTGTGCTATTTGGATCCATGCTTTATGATAATTGTCCGTTTTCATGTGTCTCGCTTGTCTTTAATTGCTGCGCGCGATTCTCTAACTAGATGGGTAGGGTTCCATATTTCTGCTCAGCGAAAACCGCCAGAATGAGCACTCAAACAGAACATACCGTACAAGGCTTTAAATTTTCAGGTATTAGGCAGGCAGACCCAAGTTGTTCAAAGATCCGCTGGCTAATCCATTTGTTTAGCCAAAATTTGTATTTTGTGTTTTAGGCAATATTTCTGAAATCCCTGCCTTAATACACACAATTGTTAGTATCAAACAGATGCAATTAAATTCAAAACTTTTTTTATTTACCGAATATTTTAATTTCAATAACATTTTGAATTTTCACTAACCGTTTGGTTAGGCTAACTGGTCTTTGAACAACCGGGGCTAGACAACTAACTCACAATGCAGATGGTACCCATATGAGGACACGCTGTGCTCCATTACTCTCCAACACATTAAATACTGCCAGTATACTGCATAAGAAAAACATTCGCGAGGAAGAAATATTTGCGATTTTCATGGTGACACTTGTACCGGAAATATATCTTCTCAGCGAAAATTGGTGTAGTTTAAACACAACAGGAACCACGTAAATGTCTTACCATGGAAAAGTTTAGAAGATCATAACTGTGAAAAACAGTATGATTGATTGAATGAACGGGGTATTACGTCCCAGTCAAGAATATTTCACTTACATTGAGACGTTACCAACAGTGAGGTTTTAGAATTTTTTACCTGGCAGAGCGCCAAATGTGCAGGGAATGTACTTTAACGTGCCACGCTTGAGGAGACAGAGACATCGGGTTTTAAGGTCTCTTCCGAAGTACCCACCAGTATATGAAGCAACATACTTATTTGTTTGTATCTTGTTTCTGTTTAGTTTCGATATAGATCCACATGTCCGGAGTACATTTTGGTCTCTGATTATCGGTATATATCTTGTTTCTGTTTAGTTTCAACATAGATCCACATGTCTGCAGTACATTTTGGTCTCTGATTATCGGTATATATCTTGTTTCTGTTTAGTTTCGATATAGATCCACACGTCCGCAGTACATTTTGGTCTCTGATTATCGGTATATATCTTGTTTCTGTTTAGTTTCAACATAGATCCACATGTCTGCAGTACATTTTGGTCTCTGATTATCGGTATATATCTTGTTTCTGTTTAGTTTCGATATAGATCCACACGTCCGCAGTACATTTTGGTCTCTGATTATCGGTATATACACTGTATCTTGTTTCTGTTTAGTTTCGATATAGATCCACATGTCCGCAGTACATTTTGGTCTCTGATTATCGGTATATATCTTGTTTCTGTTTAGTTTCGACATAGATCCACACGTCCGCAGTACATTTTGGTCACTGATTATCGGTATATATCTTGTTTCTGTTTAGTTTCGATATAGATCCACACGTCCGCAGTACATTTTGGTCTCTGATTATCGGTATATACACTGTATCTTGTTTCTGTTTAGTTTCGATATAGATCCACACGTCCGCAGTACATTTTGGTCTCTGATTATCGGTATATACACTGTATCTTGTTTCTGTTTAGTTTCGATATAGATCCACACGTCCGCAGTACATTTTGGTCTCTGATTATCGGTATATATCTTGTTTCTGTTTAGTTTCAATATAGATCCACACGTCCACAGTACATTTTGGTCTCTGATTATCGGTATATACACTGTATCTTGTTTCCGTTTAGTTTCGATATAGATCCACATGTCCGGAGTACATTTTGGTCTCTGATTATCGGTATATACACTGTATCTTGTTTCTGTTTAGTTTCGATATAGATCCACGTGTCTGCAGTACATTTTGGTCTCTGATTATCGGTATATACACTGTATCTTGTTTCTGTTTAGTTTCGATATAGATCCACACGTCCGCAGTACATTTTGGTCTCTGATTATCGGTATATATCTTGTTTCTGTTTAGTTTCGATATAGATCCACACGTCCGCAGTACATTTTGGTCACTGATTATCGGTATATACACTGTATCTTGTTTCTGTTTAGTTTCAATATAGATCCACACGTCCGGAGTACTTTTTTGTCTCTGATTATCGGTATATACACTGTATCTTGTTTCTGTTTAGTTTCGATATAGATCCACACGTCCGCAGTACATTTTGGTCTCTGATTATCGGTATATACACTGTATCTTGTTTCTGTTTAGTTTCAATATAGATCCACACGTCCACAGTACATTTTGGTCTCTGATTATCGGTATATACACTGTATCTTGTTTCCGTTTAGTTTCGATATAGATCCACATGTCCGGAGTACATTTTGGTCTCTGATTATCGGTATATACACTGTATCTTGTTTCTGTTTAGTTTCGATATAGATCCACGTGTCTGCAGTACATTTTGGTCTCTGATTATCGGTATATACACTGTATCTTGTTTCTGTTTAGTTTCGATATAGATCCACACGTCCGCAGTACATTTTGGTCTCTGATTATCGGTATATATCTTGTTTCTGTTTAGTTTCGATATAGATCCACACGTCCGCAGTACATTTTGGTCACTGATTATCGGTATATATCTTGTTTCTGTTTAGTTTCAATATAGATCCACACGTCCACAGTACATTTTGGTCTCTGATTATCGGTATATACACTGTATCTTGTTTCTGTTTAGTTTCAATATAGATCCACACGTCCGGAGTACTTTTTGGTCTCTGATTATCGGTATATACACTGTATCTTGTTTCTGTTTAGTTTCAACATAGATCCACACGTCCGCAGTACATTTTGGTCTCTGATTATCGGTATATATTTTGTATGGCTGCCACCTTATACAGTTGATCAACAAATGGTACAAAGGTTTTCATCAACTAAATCATTAAAAGAAGCAAAGATGTAAGTAATGTTCTTGTTACGTTGTTGCATATGAAAATAATATAAGATATATAGTATCAAACAATACTGTAAACATATTTAATTCCGCGTGTATTTATTTTCGCGATACAGGACATTTAGACATATCCGCGTAGTAAAATTTTCTCTATTTTGAAATATGCACTATGATAAAATAAACATAATTTAATTTTTGCTTGGTATTAATTTTCGCGGAAAACAAACGACCACGAAATAAGCGAAAATCAATACACCGCGAAACAAATACATTTATAGATTTTACGACCATAAACATCAAATTAAAGCTGTGATGTTTTTAGTCCGTGTTATGTTTGTGTTCAAATTTTCATGCCATTTTTTAACAGAAGGTTTACTCTTTTTACCGTGAAATAAATTATCAGCGATAATTGGTGCACAGTTAGTTCCACATAGGAAGCCCAATTATTTGAAATTGTCTGCCAGTGCAAATATTGATTTATGTAAAATATTACAATAAAGAGAAGACCTGGTGTGTGCTTTGGAGTGTGGTTTGATTTTCCATTTTTTGGCAACATATATAAAGAGAAAGTGATGTCTTAAATATGCACCAAAGTGCATTGAAACTGAATATCTATGATTTTTTGCCAGCATTTTTACGCAGATTAGTTTACATGTAATTCATAGATAATGATAGCTCATGTATTTTTTTTAACCTTTTTGTCTGAACGTCCCTGGAATGTGAACCTATTCTCCTATTCTAATCAAATCTATGTCTAAATCACAATCCCAAAGCAAAGTAAAAATCTGAAAACTAACACATTTAGTAAACGTCTATCAGAGAAGTGAGACCAGGTTTTATAGCACCTTTTTAAGCCACTAGTAGTTTCACTGCCGTTTGTGTAAGAAAATTGAGAAAGAAAAGAAAATGTAATTATGAGCCGTTCAATATATCCAGGGCGATTTGCAACTTAAACAATGTTGTGATGGCGACTATAAAACTTTTTAGGGACTTGATAAGCCAAGACTTGTAATATCCATACGCCAGCAATTTATTTGTAAGCAGTTTGTTTTATTGTATAGAATTACCGTAGTGAGAACAAGGTCTAAAATAGCTTAAAACAAATATGTCATAAGCAGGAGAAGAAGGTATGTTGCTTCAAATATGAAGCATAACTTGAAGAATCAGTAGTATCTTTTATTTTAATATCTTTAGGATATATGTCATTCATAAAATCCCCAAAGGATTATTAACTATATATGTTTTATTTTGTTGTTTAGAGCGTTGTTGCTGAACGTTCCCGGGATGTTTATCCTGATAACACTGTGTTCTATAGCAGGTCTGGCTCTATATGCTAACTATGCCAACTGTGATCCACTTCTCAATAATGACATCGAGAATCCAAATCAGGTAAAAAAGAGAAAACGCCGCATTAATCTGAAATGGAACTTTTTTTTAAATGTCCAAATTTTAAAAAAAAATATACATTGTACAAAAATATTTAAAACACGTAAAGATATATATGAAAGTTAAGAAGGTAATATTTCGATTAAAGTATGTTTAGATACCATAATGATATTTTTCATATTTCCGACCCATAAGCCGACTCTCTCTCTCTCTCTCTCTCTCTCTCTCACACACACACACACCACACACACACACACACACGGTATGCTAGAAGGATGAAAACGCTATCAAAATGTCAGGTTAGATATTTTCGTTCATCGTGTAATTTGCCGCCTACGTGATGCACAACACTGCAACATTTAGCCGTTAGAAATATTTATCAGCCAAGCAATTTGCATTTTCTTCGATCGGTACTCTGACTATCTTGACAAATTGTCGAGATATTCTTATACATTAATTATCCGCTTAAAAATATCCTGTGTAATTGTTTTAAGTTTTATGTCACAAATCTCGCCTATAAGCAATTCTCCATGCAATCAATCTTTTTCTGTTAATATTGAGATTGCTCTGAACATTTATTATTTTAAATATAAATATAAGACAATGAAAGAAAAAATTAAAAGAAAATAGCCTCGATCTACACAAGACGCAGACAGATTCAAAAGATAAATTTTGTTACTATACGACTTTGTTTCGGAAAAATTTGTTCAAATGCGATATTACAATAGAAGAAAGAATCTGTGACTGAAAAATCCTATACAGTAAAACCTCATTAAAATGTCCTTACTTACCTCACTTATCGCCTCATTTTTTCATGTCCTAAAATTCATGTCTTCTATGTTTTTTTCTTTATAAGCCTTCCCGATTTATTGCCAGACCCCTTTACACCATCGACAACATTGCCCCCTCACTTATCGCCACACTTTTTTATGTCCTAATATCCATGTCTCTATGTTTTTCTTATAAACCTCCTTCAAATTATTGCCAGACCCCTTTACATCCCATCGACAACATTGCCCCCTCACTTATCGCCACACTTTTTTATGTCCTAAAATTCATGTCTTCTATGTTTTTCTTATAAGCCTTCCTCGATTTATTGCCAGACCCCTTTACATCCCATCGACAACATTGCCCCCTCACTTATCGCCACACTTTTTTATGTCCTAAACTCATGTCTTCTATGTTTTTCTATATAAACCTCCTTCAAATTATTGCCAGACCCCTTTACATCCCATCGACAGCATTGCCCCCTCACTTATCGCCACACTTTTTTATGTCCTAAAATCCATGTCTTCTATGTTTTTCTTTATAAGCCTTCCTCGTTTTATTGCCAGACCCTTTTACATCCCCTCGGCACTTATCGCCACACTCTTTTATGTCCTAAAATCCATGCCTTCTATGTTTTTCTTTATAAGCCTTCGATTTATTACCAAACCTCTTTATAGCACTAAACATTAATTAAACAAAAGGTTTTAATAAATGGAGGTTTCACTGTATACACAACAAAGACACAGCACAATACAAGGTAATGATAGAAACAATCAGGCTAGACATATATTGTCAGCACTAATTATAATTTCTGACTTTGAACGAACACTGTAGTCAATGCCAATTGGAGTACATTATTTTTACATGTCCGAATCACATTCCAAGTAAAAATTCTGAAACTGACAAATTAGATTAAACTTATAAAACTGCACCAGGAAAGTGAGGCCGGATGCCCTGGAAGGGTAAGCACATCAAAATTTGCTAGCAACACCATCTACGTGTGTTATCAAACTTGAGAATGAAAGAAACATGGAACTATTAGACGCGAAATATATCAAGGGTAATTTTAGATACAGAGAAGTTAGGGATAATATTTTGCAACTGTAATATAGATATTTACGCATTATCATTGATTTCTAGTGTTTGTTTTTATTTAGTTGTTACCTCACTTTGTGATGGAGATTTTGGAGATTTACCTGGCTTACCTGGTCTGTTTGTGGCTTGTTTGTTCAGTGGCGCACTAAGGTATATTATTGTCTTTTGATATTACAAAAACTTTATTTTTTCATCTCTGTTTGTTCACGTTGGCATATTTTTACCAAACATTACGGTGTATCTTTTCTTTTATGTCCCCTTCTATTGTGAAATTGTGAGTAAATGAAATGTTCTACAAACTTCATGCTGACATCGGTGTCCTTTTTAGTTCACTTCAAATTTGGCATTTTAAAACAATTATTGTATCATGGGAATAAAAATATTTTTATGTTATTAACAGGAACAATTAAAGAAACTCAATCCTTTACGGAAAAATATTTTTCTTTTGGTGGCTGTCAACTTCTTCATCCAAGATCACCATTGGATCAGTAAGCAAGTGTAACCGAGAAGAGTTCTTTGGAATATTTTTTTAAATAGTTTTGAACAACAAACAACAACAACATAATAATAAAATAATTTTTTCAGTTCTGTTTCTTCCATGTTGAATTCTTTGTCTGCCGTTACATGGGAGGACTTTTTAAAACCAGTATTCAAGAACACGTCCGACCAGAAGGCAACTTGGTACACTAAATTGTTAGGTAGGTTACATCTTAACTTATACCATGTATCACCATACCAGTCAGGTGCGGTTGTTCCGCTAGCTAAATGGTTTGTAACAAAAAAATGTTATTAAAATTGATAATAATAGATAAAAATAATAATAATAATAATAATAATATAATAATAAAATTACTTGAACTGCGTCTTATTAATTATAATTGTTGTGTGTGTTAACTTTTGAACACAAATATTACATCAAACACAAAATACAAATTTTGACTGACCAAACATGTTTGAACAACCCGACCAAGTTGTTTATTAAATAAACTTAGACTGATGTCCACTATTTTATTAGTTAAAGGAAATATTAGTTAAGAAATTATTGTGAATACGGAGCCTGCTCATAATCATTTGATTATTTTTTTTCCAGCTGTGATATTTGGTTTACTTGGTATAGGGATGGCTTTTGTGGTGGAGCGCATGGGAGGAACAGTTCTGCAGGTATATTAGATGACAATAACATTTAATATATCGTATATATGTTAAAACATTTAAGTGTACTTTTGTGTATTTTTCTAATAAAACGCAACATAAAATAGATTGATTGATGGGGTTTTACGTCCCAGTCAAAAACATTTCGCTTATATCGATATTTTACCAGCTATAAATTTTACCTTTGGCGCTCAGGGGAATGTACAGAGAGCTTATGCCTGCAGTGACATTAAAATCAAAGAAGTTAGTTAAGGAAACCAGAGTACCCGGAGAAAACCGCCGACATGTGGCAAGTGAACTGACACATTTTCTCGCACTAGGAATACCGGGATTCGAAATTAGGCGTGCGAAGCGTATTGGTAAATAAGCACAAGTTTTAGATATACAACTCGGCCATCTAGGACTAGGATTATAAAGGAGAGCTTACATTGATGATGTTTATATTTTTATATAGGCATCACTTACGTTCAACGGAGCAGCAGGTGCCCCCTTGGTGGGGATATTTATACTTGGTTCATGCTTCACAAGCTCCAATTGGATTGTAAGTATTCACTCTTTTCACTCACGAAGTAGGCTGATTGCAAATAAATTGTTGACTCATGGATATTGCAAGCCTAGGCTTATCAAGGCCATCAAAAAGTTTTATGGCCGTCATCACAGTATTGTCGATAAGTTTGATGTTTCTGTGTCCAGGATTTCCCTGGAAATATTTGACGTCTCATAGTTCCATGTTCCTTTCACACAATTTCGATTTAACACGTGGCGGGTGTAACTAGCTAAACAGGAGTGCTTACCCTTCCGAAGCACCCGGCCTCACTTCCCTGGTGGAAGTTCACATGTCTAACCTAACTTGTCAGTTCCAAAGTTTTTACTTTGCTTCTGGATTGTGATTCGGACATGGATTAGTATGTTTGTTTTTTATTTATATTAATTTTCTTACCTTGTTTGTGTTTATTCTTTAATTTTCCCAAAGCATTTTGCGAACTTTGTATTTAACACCGTTTCAAGATAAAAAAAACCAAACATACAAATCATATCCAAATCACAATCCAAAAGCAGAGTGAAAAATTTGAAACTTGCAAATTAAGTAAAACGCGTGAATTTTATCAAGAAAGTAAAGCCAGGTGCTCTAGAATGGTAAGCATCTCTTGTTAAGCTAGCTACACCTGTCACGTGTGAATATCCAAAATAAAAGAACAGTGGAACTCTGAGGCAACAGACAGTACTTATCACCAATATTGAAATGGAAATTAAAAGAACATTAAATTTAACAGTCAAATCTATTTCACTTGTCAGTATATCGACTCATAACTTACTACATGTATAGGAGTTATTTAAAAAATTTATGTATATTCAATTTGTTCAAGGGGAAAATTGCGTGTTCACGATGTCGTCGTGACAAGATAGGAGACATATTTTTTAAGGTTGCACTTATAGGACCCTTCTCATTCTTTTACTAGAAATTAACTGCTCAATGGTAGCACAAGGTCCCAATTTTTGTCTTTCCATATTCATGTTTCATTATTGATTTTGGTTACTCACGACGAAGTAATCGAAGGTGTAAGTAAGCAAATAGTTTTTACCAGAGCGTCAGTTTATTCAGTGATGGCGTCCGTTTAACTCGTTAGTGTTTGTTACTACTTAACCTGTTTTGATTTTGCAGCACTAGACAGCCGTTTCGGAATAAAATTCCTCATCAGTAATGCTAGGACTAAAATTGTGAAAATCCCAATTCAAATATTTGTAAGATGTTGAAATGCGAAAAATAGAAGGGTTTAAATGTATTTACCTTATCTACCTAAGGCAATACTTTGAACTATAAAGCATAGCTTAAGTAATTTTAGGAATATTAAAGTTAAGGAGCAGATAATTTTTATGAACAATGTTTATCTGACAATACTATGTATTCCCTCGCGGATGCTTAGTCCACCAGCAGAGATAGCAATGTAGAAATTTGTAGCTGAATGAAATAAACTTGGAGAGCAATAACCAAACCTCCAAAGCAACCAAGAACAAAACATAGCAACCAAACAGATGACATAGAAAAACTAAACACTTTTAAATGACTTCGAATATTTTACCTACGTTGTCCAAATCAAAAACAAACATACTAATGCATGTTTGAATCACAATTGAGAAGCAAAGTAAGCTTTGGAACTGACAAGTTAGATTTGACACGTGATCTTCTACCAGGGAAGTGAGACCAGGTGCCCCGGAAGGGAAAGCGCCTTCTATTTAGCTAGCTACACTAGCAACGCGTGTAATCAAAATTGTTTGAAAGGAAAATGGAACTATGGGACGTCAAATATATCCAGAGCAATTCTGGGCACAGAGACATCAAGCTTATCAAGAATACTGTGATGACGACCAAACGAAGATCATTATTCTTCCCTTACTGATATTTTCTTATTCTCTGTATCCAAAATTATCCTGAATATATTGACGTCCCATAGGCTCGTGTTCCTTTCATTCTCTATGTTGATTACACACATGGCGGGTACAGATACCTAAATTGAGGTGCTTATCCTTCCGCTGCATCAGGTCCCACTCGTCTGGTGAAAATTCACGTGTTTAACTTAATGTTTGGATTGTGATTTAGATGTCAATTGGTATGTTTGTTTTTTTTATTATAATTTCATTTTGAATCAAGCTTGACAAAAAGAAGCAACATCGCCACTATTGTTTCATGTCAAAGAGAAAAATTTGAAGATGTCGTGTTAGAAATAATCCAAAGATTTAAGTCCATTAATTATGGCAGGATTAATTAACAATTGTCTCGATAAAGCTCTCATCTAACACTTTACATATCAAAACATCCAGGTATATTGAGAGTAATGTGAATCCGACACGATCATGACCTAAATGACTTCTATACAATTACATCATCATGCAAATAGAGGATCTTGCATGAGTGTTTATGTAATATTGAATTTATTAAACGAGTTGAATAATTTTTTATGCAACGAGCCTTGGCGAGTTGCATAAAACTTTATTCACGAGTTTAATAAATTCAATATTGCATAAACACGAATGCAAGATTCTATTTATTATATAATCCCATAAAAACGGGTTTTTCGTAGATTTAAACTTGTCTTCTCATTATAAGAAAACAGCTGATTGACCGAAACACAAGTTCACGTAACTGTGTACATGCGCCAAAAGTAATCCTGCTGAAATATTATAAGTAAACAATAGTCTGTCCGCAGGATACAAAAACAAAACAAACATTTTCAATTTAAATACAATGTATCTTCTTTTTAGAAGAAAAGTACAAAAGTATCAGCTTAAATTAGAACCAACAAACAGTGTCAAATGAAACAAACATCTGTGAACTAGGTCAATCGTGTGACGTCACTCTGGAATGACTTGTATGCTTTTATGACGTCACACTCATTCAATACGATTTTTATTGTATGACCGTATTACATGGATTATTGAGTAGATTATATAATAAAATGGTATATGACACTAGAAACCAAAGTATTACCAACACTGGCCTGAGAGTTATAATTCATTGCTTGCTTGTATGCATTATATTACCGAATTTTCCGGGTTTTTTGTATTTTTTTTGGTTTTGTTTTTGTTTGTTTTGTTGTTGTTGTTGTTTTTTTGATACATTAAAATTACAATAGCATAATACACTGATTGACAATAGATTTGCAAATGCATGTAAATATGTAAATAAACAAATACAAGTACAAAGGTTATAACTGACGCACATGTGGATTAAATAATAGATAATACATTGTAATTAATTTACGCTTCATTGAATGATAAGCAGCGCAGGCATAAACGTGATTGAATCGATCCCCACCTACAATATCTTGCAATGCTTATCAAATCAAAGCTTAGTCTGGTAGACAAAAAGAATAATAATACATTTAATAATAAAAATAATATGTTTAAATTCTTTCAGGGTGCGTTAGTTGGGGGTATTGTCGGATTCGCTTTTCCAATGTGGATTGGAATTGGTCAATATGTAAATCAGCCTTTGAATTTTAAACTACCAACAACTATCGACGGATGCAATATGACAAACATACCAATGAACATAACAACGACAATGACTGCAATATCATCACAAACCTTTACTCCAATGACCTCAGATATTGATTCTGTTTTCAATACCAGTATTCATAACCAGATAGACGAATTGTAAGTTACTGTAGTAAAATGTTAATAAGGTTACCCGTCATTTTTCGAAGAGAGAGGGGGTATTAATTTCTAATATCCGCCCGTCCACCTGTCCGTCTAGACACTTTTTTACGGAGTAATTCTCCAAAACAATCAAGCACTGTTTTGCGAAACTTTGTATAAAGCATCAACATTGAAAGGGGATGCGCATATCATTAACCCGAGTTGGTTTGCTCATTTTACTGGGAGTTATGGCTTTTTGTGCAAATCACAAATCACTATTGTTGTTAAGAATAATGTTTTTGTATACAAAATTGTCCTAGATATATTTTAAGTCCAATAGTCCCATGTTCTATTCAATAACTTTTGATTACACACGTGACGGGTGTAGCTAGCTAAACAGGAGGTGCTTACCCTTCCGGAGCACCCGGTCTCACTTCCTTGGTGGAAGTTCACCTGTATAACCTAATTTGTCAGTTTTAAAGATTTTACTTTGCATCTGGATTTTTATTTGGACATGGATTAGTATGTTTGTTTTTGAATTGCTTGTTATATCTTTAGTTGTAATTTTACTTTATGATAAAATTAACAAATTAACAAATTAACAATAAAACCCTTATGACGATAATAGTCCTGGATTTTACATTTGGTGTCAAGATATATGCACCGCTAATTAAAAAGAACAACGATTAATTTTGCCAATTTTGATGCCTAAAATCACGGCAATTTGTAAAGTTGGTGTTCCAAATCGTATCGATATTGGATCACATCATTTGCATGTGGTTTTAATATATTATTTATCCATACATTATGATAATTAAAAAGCACATGGCATTTTGGTACTTATTAAACACAAGACATTTGTCAGTTGTTAAGCAAGTTTCGAATCTTGTACTCGGCCGGTAGTATACAGAAATTAAAGCATTAGGGATAAGTTTTGTATGTGAAAATAGAACAGACACAAAATGTCTTTCCTTTTTCGTTGGTTACACACGTGGCGGGTTTAGCACCCGGCCATGTGGTTTACTTAATTTTCCAATTTTCAAAGTTTTTACTTTGCTTTAGGAATGTGATTGGGAGCCTCGATGTATTGTCTAGATAGCTACATCCGCCAGGTGTGAAATCAAAATTGAAATTTCAAGGAATATGGAACTATGGGATGTCAAATAAAATAATGTTTATCTTTCATACTTACAGATCGGGTCTGAACAAGTTGTATGGATTATCATATTTATGGTTTAGTGCAATAGGAATACTAATATCCGTGATTCTTGGGTTACTGGTCAGTTGGTTTACAGGTGAATATACAATAATAGAGGTTAACAATATGACCTGTCCGCTTGACCTTTAATCTAAATATTCCTTATTAACGAACACATTTATGTATAGGGAGCATAGGTATTAATTGCGTCTACATATGGGAACACGCGTATATTGTTCACGTCTTGGCTGCGAATCCTAACAAAACCAATGTATTGGGTAGAAAATATTTTATGAAGATTCGTAATGAAAGGTCAAGCGGACAGTTCAGTGATGTTTGCCTATCCACTTCAATTACTTTTGTTTTAAATTAGTTCCTCATTAGGAGAGTTCAAACTTTCCAATATGGACATCGTTAACCTAAAATGGTGGTAATGTCTTTAATGGGGTTCGTCGCTGTACCACCTGATAGCCCATAACATATGTGCGAAACACTTCTTTCCAATGGACATAGAATCGCATAAGATGACGTCTTCCCGTAAGAACAACGTTATTCCGGAAATTAAGACGTTAACGTTTTCCTTAACGCTCCGCACAAACGTTAAGAGGTATTGATCACGTACTCCATTGAATAAATGTAGAAAATTGCAATATTATACTGGCATTTAGCAATGCCCAGAACTACCAAGAACGCTTCAATAAAGCCAAAAAAACATATTTACTTACTTTTTGTTGTAAGCATCCTCTGTAGGTGCCACAGGTGGTCTACTTTTTTTCGAACTCTACGGGTGTGTTTTACGTGCACTGAGACGCGAGACCTCTGTTTTGAGTCTCATTCGAAAAAGTATAATAGTAATGAGCTTTTTACAGCTCTAGTGTGGACAGAAAATGATCAGATTTTCAAGTCTCGAGTGAGGTTCTAACCATTGACTTAGAAAGCCCTTACATCGAACAATAAACATTCTGCAAACGCTTACATTGGGCGAACAAAATATCCGGTGGTATATTAGCAAAACTTTCATGCCAATTATCGGGTATATTAGAAGCATTAAGGTCCGGTAAATAGCGATACCACTCAAGTTAATAAATCACGACTTCGAATAAATATTTTTTTAACATGGATATTTTCGCTACACAAGTTACATCTATAATATGTATTCTACGGAAAGTAGAAAGTTTAACACTGAGCTATTGAATTGGAGTCGAGTCTCTCGTTTGTCGATTGACAGGAGATAGATAGCTAGTGACCTAAACATTGTCGATTATATAGCTAACGAGGGACCAAGATGAACTGCCGATTCGGCGGTAATTCGTTAGCTCGGTGTTAAACTTTCGCCAGGTGTGTACAGTATGTCGATTGTGTGTAGAAAAAGCTGTGTATGATTTTTCTGTTATCTACAGGTGGTATAACTGACGAGAACACAGTTGATGATAGACTCTATCTGAAGTTCTGGGAGAAGTTCTGTGGGTGCTTGTACATACCACCTGGAGTTCTCAAACATGAACATGAAATCAAATTGGTAAGGAGGTGACACTCTCTTCATTTTAATCAGCACATTTGTATGTTTAATTTTAAAAATATTAACGTTGTGGAATAAAATATACAAGAAAGCATCAATCAAGGAAATCCTGAAGATATCGGGATACAAAATATTCAAGAGCGCACATCGATATCGGGATACAAAATATTCAAGAGCGCACAACTATAAGATAAAAAAATCAAAGCGCACGACGAAACTCTCTTCATTTTAATCAGCACATTTGTAAATATTAACGTTGTGGGATAAAATATACATGAACGCATCAATCAAGGAAATCCTGAAGATATCGGGATACAAAATATTCAAGAGCGCACATCGATATCGGGATACAAAATATTCAAGAGCGCACAACTATAAGATAAAAAAATCAAAGCGCACGACGGTATCGGGGTACAAAATTTTCAAGAGCGCGCGTGTGGCTGCATTTTTTTTTCAATTGCAAATGAAAATTGTTGGAACTTTGCTGAATTAAAGCATGTTTCTATTTTAATGCATGTAGAATTTGCTTGATTGAATGTAGGCTGGAAAAATCTAAAGTTGTTAATTCTTGGCGAATAAATTTTCAATATTTTTTCTTCCAGTACAAACAGAAAGTAATGGAAGAAAATTTAGCTTTAGAGGCTAATGGAAAGGCGGTAGTTATACACAACGAATATAACGGCACATTAAACCTACAGACGGAACAAAAAGTACCGGAAACAACCGATGTACAGCCAATGACGGAAACTACCGATAAATTGACAGAAACTACCGATACACAACAGATAGAACTCGAAAATCGGACTGAGGTCAAAAATTAAATCCGAGTGTTCTGATATTTTTTTCGCGCACTTCGGCACCACATATACATTCATTTACAATACAGACCTGTCAGTGGTCTAACACTAAGCTAACAAAAAGGGATCGAAGCTCGGCTGAGATATGGATAGTAACCGGAAAGCTTTCGAAAAACTCACAAAGGACCAAGATGAGTTTCCGCTTCCACACTAATTCGTTAGTTCAGTGTTAAACTTTTGACAGGCTTGTACTGCTTCAACACATGTAGTTAAGGAACTATGTGGTACTGGACTGTACGAATTATGTATACGCATTTACACAGAGACTTGACTACTAATAAGCCACACACTTGCACAAACTAATTCAATGTGTCTCATAGTTATTGACATGGTTTTGTATGTAAATGTAATATTTAAAGGAATAAATATTTTTCAATTTGATACTGAAGTATTACTACTTATATTCATAATTTAAGGTACAGCCCATTGCTTATGTCGGAGGTTTCACACCCACCTTATTTGAACCTCCCTAATCAAACCAGACAGGAAAATGGAATATAGAGGTCAAGAAGCACACACACACACACACACACACACACACACACACACACACACAGAGAGAGATTATTATCATTATTATTATTAATACATGATGACAGAATCAGTTCAAAAGCTACATTTTGCGAATATGTAATAATTATTTATATCTCATTCTGTATGCATAGTTTTAACTTCTTAAAGTATACTTCTTTATATATAAAGGCCACTCAAGGGAACCAGTAAAAGTAGCCTTAATATAAACATACATGTTTAAATAATAATGACTAAAGAACAATATTGGGATACAATTCTACTGGCCTTTATAAGTAGGTAACCTTTATAATTAGCCCGATCAACGGCCATAGGAGATAGAAACCCTCGAATATTAATCACTCTGTATGTGGGAGGTCGTTTGTTCGTACCCGACAGGGTCTGACCAAGACTTAAAAATAGGTAGTGACTGTTCTTTCGCAAAGTACTCGGTATTTAGAAATGAAAGTCACGGGTCCTTCGGAAGAGAGCTTAAAACCGATGCCCCGTGTTACGACAGGTGTGACATGTAAAAGATCCCTTTCTGCACATTGCCCTGAGCGCACTGCAAAGGTCAAATTTCTAGCTGGTGAGGTCTCAACATAAATGACTGCGATTTAAACCTAATTCAATCAATCAATCACACCCTCGAATGGACTTTTTCGACCACAGTTACATGGATACATAGAAATACATACTAGTAATAGTATGTAGTGTTAGTGAGCCACTGGCGACCAACGACTAAGTAACGGGAGGTTGATTTTCTAAACATGTTCTGTATAGTGATCTACACGTGTTAATACAGTGCTCAAAACATTTGTTCTATATAATATCCTAAACATGTGATCTATAAAGTGTTCCAAACATTGTTATATACAGTGTTCTAAACATGTGTTCTATACAGTGTCAAAACATGTGTTCTCTATGATGTCTTAAACATTTCTTTTACATGATGTCCTAAACATGTGACCTATAGTGGTTAAACATGTGTTATTTATAGTGCTCTAAACATGTGTTCTCTATGATGTCTTAAACATGTGTTATACATGATGTTTTAAACTTGTGATCTATAATGGTTAAACATGTGTTCTTTATGGTGTTCTAAACATGTGTTCTTTACCATGTCTTAAACATGTGTTATACATAATGCCCTAAACATGTGATTTATAGTGTTTTAAGCATGTATTCTATATGGTGTTCTAAACATGTTTTCTATACAGTGTCCCAAATATGTGTTCTATATGATGTCATGAACATATGTTCTATATGATGTCTTAGACATGAGTTCGATATGATGATCCAAGCATGTGTTCTATATGGTGTTCTAATCATGAGTTAGCTGTGATGTCCTTAACACGTGTTCCATACAGTGTGAATGAACTGAGCATGCGTTCTATATGGTGTTCTAAACACGAGTTAGATATAATGTCCTAAACATGTGTCCTATACAGTGTCCCAAATATTTGTTTTTTATGAGGTCCTAAACATATGTTCTACATGATGAACTGAGCATGCGTTCTATATGGTGTTCTAAACACGAGTTAGATATAATGTTCTAAACATGTGTCCTATACAGTGTCCCAAATATTTGTTTTATATGAGGTCCTAAACATATGTTCTACATGATGAACTGAGCATGCGTTTTATATGGTGTTCTAAACACGAGTTAGATATAATGTCCTAAACATGTGTCCTATACAGTGTCCCAAATATTTGTTTTATATGATGTCCTAAACATATGTTCTACATGATGAACTGAGCATGCGTTCTATATGGTGTTCTAAACACAAGTTAGATATAATGTCCTAAACATGTGTCCTATACAGTGTCCCAAATATTTGTTTTATATGATGTCCTAAACATATGTTCTACATGATGAACTGAGCATGCGTTCTATATGGTGTTCTAAACACAAGTTAGATATAATGTCCTAAACATGTGTCCTATACAGTGTCCCAAATATTTGTTTTATATGATGTCCTAAACATATGTTCTACATGATGAACTGAGCATGCGTTCTATATGGTGTTCTAAACACGAGTTAGATATAATGTCCTAAACATGTGTCCTATACAGTGTCCCAAATTTGTTTTATATGATGTCCTAAACTATGTTCTACATGATGAACTGAGCATGCGTTCTATATGGTGTTCTAAACACGAGTTAGATATAATGTTCTAAACATGTGTCCTATACAGTGTCCCAAATATTTGTTTTATATGAGGTCCTAAACATATGTTCTACATGATGAACTGAGCATGCGTTCTATATGGTGTTCTAAACACGAGTTAGATATAATGTCCTAAACATGTGTCCTATACAGTGTCCCAAATATTTGTTTTATATGATGTCCTAAAATATGTTCTACATGATGAACTGAGCATGCGTTCTATATGGTGTTCTAACACGAGTTAGATATAATGTCCTAAACATGTGTCCTATACAGTGTCCCAAATATTTGTTTTATATGATGTCCTAAACATATGTTCTACATGATGAACTGAGCATGCGTTCTATATGGTGTTCTAAACACGAGTTAGATATAATGTCCTAAACATGTGTCTTATACAGTGTCCCAAATATTTGTTTTATATGATGTCCTAAACATATGTTCTACATGATGAACTGAGCATGCGTTCTATATGGTGTTCTAAACACGAGTTAGATATAATGTCCTAAACATGTGTCCTATACAGTGTCCCAAATATTTGTTTTATATGAGGTCCTAAACATATGTTCTACATGATAAACTGAGCATGCGTTCTATATGGTGTTCTAAACACGAGTTAGATATAATGTCCTAAGCATATGTCCTATACAGTGTCCCAAATATTTGTTTTATATGATGTCCTAAACATGTGTTCTACATGATAAACTGAGCATGCGTTCTATATGGTGTTCTAAATGCGAGTTAGATATAATGTCCTAAGCATATGTCCTATACAGTGTCCCAAATATTTGTTTTATATGAGGTCCTAAAGACATTTTCTATATGGTTTTCTAACCATTTACTTTTTTATATTGTTTCTCGTGACTCTATACATCTATTTGTGTGGCATTGTATTTACTGTTACTCTGATACAATTAACATTTATCTACTAATTCTTTCACCTTCAAACATTGCAATAATCTGTATTGACTTGTATGGAATAATTACACGTTGTCAATAGAAACAATCTTTATTTATCGAAGATTACACTTAAAACAGCTAATCGCTTTAATGTGTCTGATGAGGCACAAAAGGAAAAATGGAGTTGTGTTAATCCGAGACATTGATTTTTGAATACATAAATACTATGCCATTCAAACATAACACATGCTAATTGCTAGTTTTGGTTGTTTCTGTGTCATAAAATTTTAAGGTACCTCGTTACACTTGGCCTTATCCATAAAAAAAGCTGTAAATGGAGATGATAATTGAAAGAAATTCAGGTTATTTATTACGCATAGCCTGTCATGACCCTCTTATATCTAGTATTGCCTTGTGTATTTATAATGTCTTTATAGAAAATACGTTTATTCTCTTCACATCAGCACAATGTCATCGTACAAGCTTTATTACTTCAATGCCCGGGGATCTGCTGAAGTATCACGTCTGGCTTTAGCAGCCGTTGGACAGCAATGGGAAGATTTTCGTTTTCCTAACAGAGAGGAATGGCTGAAAGAAAAAGGAGGTATGTCCATCTTTCATTCATTTTCAAAAAAAGGAAGAAAAAACATTCTTTGTCACCGCAAAAGACACCAATATAATTTTTCAATGTTTAAAATTTTAATACGCATGGTGTTCTGTTGGGGCCATATTTGCATTATCGCTCATTCGCCCTGAACGCGAAGGAGCGAAAACTCAATGTCGAAGGAGTGAAGAAACGATGTAGAAGGAGCGAAGTTGCGATATCGCGAAATAGCGAATGTACTATTGCTCCTTTACCTTCGCAGCTTAGCTTAATTAATAAAATATATTTTGGTCCTTTGGGTATCTATTCAACATCTTAAAAAGGGGGTTTCACAATTTTGGTCCAAACATAAACTACTGATGAGGACTTGTATTCCAAAACGGCCGTTTAGCGCTGTTAAATTAAAACTGGTATAATATGTAATTTTGTTTTGTGTGCTCTTGACCAATTTTGGTATTGCAAAATACTAGTACAATTAATGTATTTTGTAGCATTCGAAGCGGGGACGCTGCCATGTTTGAAAGTAGACGGTTTTCAGATTTCACAGAGCCAAGCCATACTTAGATACATTGGAAGAGAACATGGTGAGTATAAAAAAAAATATTTACTTAATAACCATGGTAATATCTGTTAGTTTCATAAATACGCAAGTCTTGCTTGTAAATGATCATCAACAATGGAAAAAGGTGAACAATTTCAAAAAGGGCTTTTTCACCTTTTTTATCGAACGATGATAACAATGATGATGGTGGTGGTGATGATGACGATGGTGATGATGATGATGATGATGATGATGATGATGGTGGTGGTGGTGGTGATGGTGGTGATGATGACGGTGATGATGATGATGATGATGATGATGATGATGATGATGATGATGATGATGATGATGATGATCAAATGAACGCATAATTAGTATTGAGGTCCGTCGTGAGACTGGGTGACTGAGCAAGTTAAATTGCCGGTTTCCATATAACAGCCTCTCTAACCGCATAGGTTTGAATCCATCTCGGACAGACCCTAATGCGAAAAGGTTTGTCAGTTCCCTTGTCGAAGCGAAAGCAGTTTCCTCGAATACCCCTGGTTTGCCCTTATCGAAATGAGTATAAGAATCTTAACTGGATTGTACAACATGGTTCAAGTTGCGTAACTAGAACATTTTACAAAATATTTATAGAACCAAAATACCTTTTTTTACCTTATTTGAGAAAAAAACGATTATGCATGCTGTTATCCTTAATTTTGGGTTTTATATGCGGAAAGGTGTTATTTTGTCTTGCAGGTAAAATATCCATCGATACCAAAAGTGAAAATATAAACTATATATTACCAATATAATGAAATAGGCTTTAGATGTTTTATTCAGTTTACAATAATTTTAGGTCTCTATGGAAACGGGAATATGCAGAATACCCAAGTTGATATTGTTTTGGATGACGTCAGAGACTTCGTTATGGAACTATTGAAATGGGTGTTCGAGCGGGATGAATCTAAAAAGGTAAAACACACTGAGCGATGTTTTAAAACCGAAACAACTAAAATCATCATAGGTACATGAAAAATTCAATGTACACTCCAACCTGCTTTAAAGGCCACCTATATATAAAGACCACCTGCTTATAAAGGCCAGTAGAATTGTATCCCAATTGTTCTTTATTCATATTATTTGAACCTGTATATAAAGACCACCTGCTTATAAAGGCCAGTGAAATTGTATCCCAATTGTTCTTTATTCATATTTTTTGAACCTGTATATAAAGACCACCTGCTAATAAAGGCCAGTGAAATTGTATCCTAATTGTTCTTTATTCATATTATTTGAACCTGTATATAAAGACCACCTGCTTATAAAGGCCAGTGAAATTGTATCCTAATTGTTCTTTATTCATATTATTTGAACCTGTATATAAAGACCACCTACTTATAAAGGCCAGTGAAATTGTATCCTAATTGTTCTTTATTCATATTATTTGAACCTGTATATAAAGACCACCTACTTATAAAGGCCAGTTAAATTGTATTCCAATTGTTCTTTATTCATATTATTTGAACCTGTATATAAAGACCACCTACTAATAAAGGCCAGTGAAATTGTATTCCAATTGTTATTAATTCATATTATTAAAACCTGTAAATAAACCACCTGTCCTTAAATACCACTTTACTGGTTCCTTTGGGTGTCGTTTATAGACAGGTTGGACTATAACTGATAGTTTTTGTTCAGTAGGATCGCTAGTATAGAATCTAGCTGTGTAAACAGCAGACATGCATTATTGTCTTAATCTCAAAAACATATATTTCTTTCTAAGAAACAGATCAGTAAAAAATTTCTGGAACTAAGTCATTTGTTGGTTGGTTGGTTGAATGTTGCTTAAAGTCGCACCAGCAATTTTTCAGCTATTCGCGACGAGAACTATTTTATTTATCTCTATATGGATTACTCTATGAACAATTTCGTGTATGCATGTGAAGTGCGAGTGTGTTGTATGGTCTGCCTTGTACTAGCACGCACTCAGGGTGACTTTAACGTACGCCGCAGACAGGTACCTGATACCAGGTGGATCAGTAAAAACCAACGGCAAGGAAAATTCACTTTCCCACATGTGGTCTGAGCGGGACTCGAACTCACAGCGGTGAGAGACCCTGGATTTGAAGACTAACGTCTTGTCCATTAGGCCACCGCGGCCTCTATACAAAGCCATTTGTCGTTCTAACAGTCTTTATATGCGCATGAATATATGTATCAAAACCAACATACTGATGCAATTCTTAATATTGAGAAAGATAAGATAGGTCAAATGGCATCTACTTGAAAATAACATGTGCTAAGCAATATGCATTAGCCATCACAACCAAGGACACAAAATAATAAAAGCAAAAACAAACATACCAATTCATGTCCAAATCACAATCCCAAAGCCAAATAAAAACAAACATACCATTCCATGGCCAAATCACAACCCCAAAGCAAAGTAAAAACAAACATACCAATCCATGTCCAAATCAAAATCCCAAAGGCAAAGTAAAAACAAACATACCAATCAATTTGCAAATCAAAGTCCCAAAGCAAGGGAAAACTTTGAAAACTGGCCAATTAAGTCAACACGTGAACTTCCTGGTCACCAGGGAGGAAGTGAGGCCGGGTACTTCGGAAGGGTAAGCACCTACTGTACAGCGAGCTACATCCGCCGAATGTGTAAAAAATAAACAAATAAACATTGTAAGTTTTAACATCACTTATTGTCTGTTAGTTATGGTCTCTTCAAAGTGACTTAAACATCACTGGTGAGTGTATGGTTTTTGTCTTCATTTTATTCAGTATTCTTCCAAAGATTCAATATGTGCTCATCTTGTGTTGGTTTTTGTTATTTGACTCTTTTGCTGTGCTTTGTTCTTTTTGCGTTGATTATTGCAAAGTACTTGGTTTTTAGTTACAATATTCCACGTCTACGACGTGATTTTCTTTTCAGGCAGAACTAAAGAAAATGTTAATGGAAGATAAACGGCCAGCACTTGTGAAAAGACTAGAAACACTCCTTCAGAAAAATAAGGACAACTCGGGATATTTTGTTGGATCAAAGGTAGCCTGGATTTATGTTTTAATGCTCCCTCTTTCTCTCTCTCTTTCTCATGTTAATATATATATCACTGGACAGTGATTTTTTTAAATATATTTAAAATATGAATAGATGTTATTGCGTGTTGACGTATTGGAGCATGTCAATGGTACAATAACCACAACACTGGATAGTTACTCCCGTAGGAATTTTATAATTACTATATAATATACAATAATTGCCCTCTAGGTATGTGGACATCCAGAATTGTCACCCTTCAGAAGGGTTTTCACCCTCGGGCGATGCCCTCGGGTGATAACCCTTCTGTCGGGTGACAATTCTGGATGTCCACATACCTAGAGGGCAATTATTATTTTAAACAAAGCTTATCATGTAAAATGACACAAACAATATTTAAATTTTAAATTAAATTAAACGCTACCAGCTTACACTTTCAACCACCCTTTTACGCTCGCTTGCATACGAAGATTCCACAGTAGCTGTACATGGGTCTTTTGGGAGTAAGATCTAGGTTTAACTCTCATTCTGTTTCCATCAAATACATTTCCAGTATTTTCACAGTAGCTTAGGTGACCCTTTTTGTGTTTTCTGCATCTTTGTCATACATAATTAATTCCAAGTCCGCTTCCGACGAACTGCAAAAAACGACTGGCCGCCATTGTTATTGTTTACCAAATGACAACACAGTTCTGTTGTACGGGGTTATCACCGGGTGATAATAGTATTATCACATGGCTGGTGAGAGGTTATCACATGGCTGTGAGAGGTTGTCACACGCTGACAGTGATTCTGTGGGAAACATCTCATTTATTACATGTCATGTGATTGGAAAACATCCAATGAAAAGTGTTTTAATATATGTGAGGTATAATATTACCAATATGTGTTTATCTTTGTTTTCATTTGTCTGTCTTATTATTATTAACTTGTATATTGTTATTGCGTCGCGTTTATGGCTGCGTTTGTTGTTTACGACATGCTTTTCAGTTTTCTACCGTAAATTTTGTATGATTCAGTTTTCAAATAAAGTTCAATAATAATAATAATAATATAAAATAATACATTTTTTAAAAATGTAGTCATTAGTACATTAAAATGGTATTTGACATTATTATTATTATTATATTATATATTATTATTTAGAATACAATGACAGATATGGGTTTCGCCTGAGAGCCTCGTTAATTCCACTTTCAGTTCAAAGTCTGAAGTTTTATAACCAGTGATCACCATGTATGTTTATCTGTCTTGTTTCTTTCATTATTTATGGTTTTTCTTGTTTTGTCTCATTGTTTCTTTCATTTATTTATGGTTTTATCTTGTTTTGTCTCATTGTTTCTTTCATTTATTTATCATTTGTCTTGTTTTGTCTCATTGTTTCTTTCATTTATTTATGGTTTTATCTTGTTTTGTCTCATTGTTTCTTTCATTTATTTATGGTTTTATCTTGTTTTGTCTCATTGTTTCTTTCATTTATTTATCATTTGTCTTGTTTTGTCTCATTTTCTTTCATTTATTTATGGTTTTATCTTGTTTTGTCTCATTGTTTCTTTCATTTATTTATGGTTTTATCTTGTTTTGTCTCATTGTTTCTTTCATTTATTTATCATTTGTCTTGTTTTGTCTCATTGTTTCTTTCATTTATTTAAGGTTTATCTTGTTTTGTCTCATTGTTTCTTTCATTTATTTATCATTTGTCTTGTTTTGTCTCATTGTTTCTTTCGTTTATTTAAGGTTTATCTTGTTTTGTCTCATTGTTTCTTTCATTTATTTATCATTTATCTTGTTTTGTCTCATTGTTTCTTTCATTTATTTATCATTTGTCTTGTTTTGTCTCATTGTTTCTTTCGTTTATTTATGGTTTATCTTGTTTTGTCTCATTGTTTCTTTCATTTATTTATGGTTTATCTTGTTTTGTCTCATTGTTTCTTTCATTTATTTATGGTTTATCTTGTTTTGTCTCATTGTTTCTTTCGTTTATTTATGGTTTTATCTTGTTTTGTCTCATTGTGTCTTTCGTTTATTTAAGGTTATCTTGTTTTGTCTCATTGTTTCTTTCGTTTATTTATGGTTTTATCTTGTTTTGTCTCATTGTGTCTTTCGTTTATTTAAGGTTTATCTTGTTCTGTCTCATTGGTTTTCTCATTGTTTTTTTTTCATTTATTTATGGTTTATCTTGTTTTGTCTCATTGTTTCTTTCATTTATTTATGGTTTATCTTGTCTTGTCTCATTGTTTTTTTTCATTTATTTATGGTTTATCTTGTTTTGTCTCATTGTTTCTTTCATTTATTTATGGTTTATCTTGTTTTGTCTCATTGTTTCTTTCATTTATTTATGGTTTATCTTGTTTTGTCTCTGTTTCTTTCGTTTATTTAAGGTTTATCTTGTTTTGTCTCATTGTTTCTTTCATTTATTTATGGTTTATCTTATATTGTCTCATTGTTTCTTTCGTTTTTTATGATTTTTCTTGTTTTGTCTCATTGTTTCTTTCATTTTTTATGATTTTTCTTGTTTTGTCTCATTGTTTCTTTCATTTATTTATCATTTGTCTTGTTTTGTCTCATTGTTTCTTTCAATTATTTATTGTTTTATCTTGTTTTGTCTCTGTTTCTTTCGTTTATTTAAGGTTTATCTTGTTTTGTCTCATTGTTTCTTTCAATTATTTATGGTTTTATCTTGTTTTGTCTCTGTTTCTTTCGTTTATTTAAGGTTTATCTTGTTTTGTCTCATTGTTTCTTTCATTTATTTATGGTTTATCTTATATTGTCTCATTGTTTCTTTCGTTTTTAGCTCACCTGACCGAAGGTCATGTGAGCTTATGGCATAGCGCAGCGTGTGTATGTGCGTGCGTGCGTGCGTGCGTGTGTGCGTGCGTGTGTGCGTGTGTGCGTCGTTAACACTTATATTCGACTTCTCCTCTGAAACTACTGGACAGTTTTTAATGAAACTTTGTCAGAAGATATATGGGCCGGTGCAATTCAGATTTGTTCGTGGCGTTGCTATGGCTACCATAACTAGGTCAAGGTGACCTAGGGGTGCAAAAATCTTAAAAAATCTTCTTCTCCGAAAGTACTGATTGGAGAAAAAATCTGATGTGATTTTTGGCTTCTCTAGGGTCTTAAGCCTATAGTTTGTTCATTTTGTGAAATTCAGATAAAAAATAGGTTACGCGTTTTTGCGTTTAATTTTGAAAAAATCGTAAAATAAATTCAAATTGTTATAACTTGACTATTTGACCAGATAATGACATGGGGTTTTCAGTTTTGACATCTTCTTGTTAGTATCTTCAAAATGAGGTCAAGGTCAATTGTGAAGGTCGTGACCTAATTTTTTTTTTTACCTCTGATTATAATTATTATCTCGAAAACTATAAACATTTTGTATAGGCATATATATTAGAATGTTGTAGGTATCGATACAGCGATCATTTTGATGTATAGAAAAAGGTCATGGGTTCAAAGGTCAAGGTCACAGATGTGAAACAATACCAAAATGGTTAATTATCTCAAAACTATAAACTTTTTGTATAGGCATATATATTAGAATGTTGTAGGTATTGATACAACAATCATTTTGATGTATAGAAAAGGTCATGGGTTCAAAGGTCAAGGTCACAGATAAAAAACAATACCGAAACCGTTAATTTTCTGGAAAACTATAAACTTTTTGTATAGGCATGTATATTAGAATGTTGTAGGTATTGATACAAAAATCATTTTGATATATAGAAAAAGGTTATGGGTTCAAAGGTCAAGGTCACATATGCGAAACAATACGGAAATGTTTAATCATCTCGAAAACTATCAACATTTTGTATAGGCATGTATATTAGAATGTTGTAGGTATCGATACAGCGATCATTTTGATGTATAGAAAAAGGTCATGGGTTCAAAGGTCAAGGTCACAGATGTGAAACAATACCAAAATAGTTAATTATCTCAAAAACTATAAACTTTTTGTATAGGCATATATATTAGAATGTTGTAGGTATTGATACAACGATCATTCTGATGTATGGAAAAAGGTCATTGGTTCAAAGGTCAAGGTCACAGATAAAAAACAATACCGAAACCGTTAATTTTCTGGAAAACTATAAACTTTTTGTATAGGCATGTATATTAGAATGTTGTAGGTATTGATACAACAATCATTTTGATATATAGAAAAAGGTTATGGGTTCAAAGGTCAAGGTCACATATGCGAAACAATACGGAAATTTTTAATTATCTTGAAAACTATCAACATTTTGTATAGGCATGTATATTAGAATGTTGTAGGTATCGATACAACGATCATTTTGATGTATAGAAAAAGGTCATGGGGTCAAAGGTCAAGGTCACAGATGCGAAATAATACCAAAATGGTTAATTATCTCGAACACTATAAACATTTTGTATAGGCATATATATTAGAATGTTGTAGGTATTGATACAACGATCATTTTGATGTATAGAAAGAGGTCATGGGTTCAAAGGTCAAGGTCACAGATGCGAAACAATACCGAAATGGTTAATTATCTCGAAAACTATAAACATTTTGTATAGGCATATAATTAGAATGTTGTAGGTATCGATACAGCGATCATTTTGATGTATAGAAAAAGGTCATGGGTTCAAAGGTCAAGGTCACAGATGCGAAACAATACTGAAATGGTTAATTATCTCGAAAACTATAAACATTTTGTATAGGCATATATATTAGAATGTTGTAGGTATTGATACAACGATAATTTTGATGTATAGAAAGAGGTCATGGGTTCAAAGGTCAAGGTCACAGATGCAAAACAATACCGAAATGGTTAATCATCTCGAAAACTATAAACTTTTTGTATAGGCATGTATATTAGAATGTTGTAAGTATTGATACAACAATCATTTTGATATATAGAAAAAGGTCATGGGTTCAAAGGTCAAGGTCACAGATGCGAAACAATACAGAAATGTTTAATTATCTCGAAAACTATCAACTTTTTGTATAGGCATGTATATTAGAATGTTGTAGGTATCGATACAACGATCATTTTGATGTATAAAAAAAGGACATGGGTTCAAAGGTCAAGGTCACAGATGTGAAACAATACCGAAATGGTTAATTATCTCGAAAACTATAAACTTTTTGTATAGGCATGTATATTAGAATGTTGTAGGTATTGATACAATGGTTATCATGATGTAAAGAAAAAAGTAATTGGAGTTTAGTATTTATGTGTTCTTTAAATCTATCAGCTAGCCATTAGTTATCAGGTGAGCGTATCAGGCCCATGGGCCTCTTGTTTAAGGTTTATCTTGTTTTGTCTCTTTGTTTCTTTAATTTATTTATGGTTTTTCTTGTCTTGTCTCATTGTTTCTTTCATTTTTAGCTCACCTGACCGAAGGTCATGTGAGCTTATGGCATAGCGCAGCGTGTGTATGTGCGTGCGTGCGTGCGTGCGTGTGTGCGTGCGTCGTTAACACCTATTTTCGACTTCTCCTCTGAAACTACTGGACAGTTTTTAATGAAACTTTGTCAGAAGTATATATGGGACAGTGCAATTCAGATTTGTTCGTAACGTTGCTATGGCTACCATAACTAGGTCAAGGTGACCTAGGGGTGCAAAAATCTTAAAAAATCTTCTTCTCCGAAAGTACTGATTGGAGAAAAAATTTGATGTGATATTTGGCTTCTCTAGGGTCTTAAGCCTATAGTCATTTTGTGAAATTCGGATAAAAAATAGATTACGCGTTTTTGCGTTTAATTTTGAAAAAATCGTAAAATAGCTTCAGATTGTTATAACTTGACTATTTGACCAGATAATGACATGGGGTTTTCAGTTTTGACAAATATTTGTAATTATCTTCAAAATGAGGTCAAGGTCAATTGTGAAGGTCGTGACCTAATTGTTTTTACCTCTGATTATAATTATTATCTCAAAAACTATAAACTTTTTGTATAGGCATGTATATTAGAATGTTGACGGTATCGATACAACGATCATTTTGATGTATAGAAAAAGGTCATGGGTTCAAAGGTCAAGGTCACAGATGCGAAACAATACCGAAATGGTTAATTATCTCGAAAACTATAAACATTTTGTATAGGCATGTATATTAGAATGTTGTAGGTATTGATACAACGATCATTTTGATGTATAGAAAAAGGTCATGGGTTCAAAGGTCAAGGTCACAGATGTGAATCAATACGGAAATGGTTAATCATCTCGAAAACTATAAACTTTTTGTATAGGCATGTATATTAGAATGTTGTAGGTATTGATACAACAATAATTTTGATGTATAGAAAAAGGTCATGGGTTCAAAGGTCAAGGTCACAGATGCGAAACAATACCGAAATGGTTAATTATCTCGAAAACTATAAACTTTTGTATAGGCATGTATATTAGAATGTTGTAGGTATTGATACAACAATCATTTTGATGTATAGAAAAAGGTCATGGGTTCAAAGGTCAAGGTCACAGATGTGAAACAATACTGAAATGGTTAATTATCTTGAAAACTATTAACTTTTTGTATAGGCATGTATATTAGAATGTTGTAGGTATTGATACAGCGATCATTTTGATGTATAGAAAAAGGTCATGGGTTCAAAGGTCAAGGTCACAGATTCGAAACAATACCGAAATGGTTAATTATCTCGAAAACTATAAACTTTTTGTATAGGCATGTATACTAGAATGTTGTAGGTATTGATACAACAATCATTTTGATGTATAGACAAAGGTTATTGGTTTAAAGGTCAAGGTCACAGATGCAAAACAATACCGAAATGTTTTATTATCTCGAAAACTATGAACTTTTTGTATAGGCATGTATATTAGAATGTTGTAGGTATTGATACAATGGTTATCATGATGTAGAGAAAAAAGTCATTGGGGTTTAGTATTTATGTTTTCTTTAAATCTATCAGCTAGCCATTAGTTATCAGGTGAGCGTATCAGGCCCATGGGCCTCTTGTTTATGGTTTATCTTGTTTTGTCTCATTGTTTCTTTCGTTTATTTAAGGTTTATCTTGTTTTGTCTCATTGTTTCTTTCGTTTATTTAAGGTTTATCTTGTTTTGTCTCATTGTTTCTTTCGTTTATTTATGGTTTATCGTGTTTTGTCTCATTGTGTCTTTCATTTATTTATGGTTTATCTTGTTTTGTCTCATTGTTTCTTTCATTTATTTATGGTTTTATCTTGTTTTGTCTCATTGTTTCTTTCGTTTATTTATCATTTGTCTTGTTTTGTCTCATTGTTTCTTTCATTTATTTATCATTTGTCTTGTTTTGTCTCATTGTTTCTTTCATTTATTTATGGTTTTTCTTGTTTTGTCTCATTGTTTCTTTCATTTATTTATGGTTTTATCTTGTTTGTCTCATTGTTTCTTTCGTTTATTTAAGGTTTATCTTGTTTTGTCTCATTGTTTCTTTCATTTATTTATGGTTTTATCTTGTATTGTCTCATTGTTTCTTTCAATTATTTATTGTTTTATCTTGTTTTGTCTCATTGTTTCTTTCGTTTATTTAAGGTTTATCTTGTTTTGTCTCATTGTTTCTTTCATTTATTTATGGTTTATCTTGTTTTGTCTCATTGTTTCTTTATTTATTTATGGTTTATCGTGTTTTGTCTCATTGTGTCTTTCATTTATTTATGGTTTTCTTGTTTTGTCTCATTGTTTCTTTCGTTTATTTAAGGTTTATCTTGTTTTGTCTCATTGTTTCTTTCATTTATTTATCATTTGTCTTGTTTTGTCTCATTGTTTCTTTCATGTATTTATGGTTTTATCTTGTTTTGTCTCATTGTTTCTTTTATTTATTTATGGTTTATCGTGTTTTGTCTCATTGTTCTTTCATTTATTTATTTTTCTTGTTTTGTCTCATTGTTTCTTTCGTTTATTTAATTTATCTTGTTTTGTCTCATTGTTTCTTTCATTTATTTATCATTTGTCTTGTTTTGTCTCATTGTTTCTTTCATGTATTTATGGTTTATCTTGTTTTGTCTCATTGTTTCTTTCATTTATTTATGGTTTATCTTGTTCTGTCTCATTGGTTTTCTCATTGTTTTTTTTTCATGCATTTATGGTTTATCTTGTCTTGTTTAATTGTTTCATTCGTTTATTTATGGGTTTTTTCAACTCCATTTTTTCTATTACAAATACATCAAATAAAATACATTCCTCTTTGTTTTAGCTGACACTAGCAGACATTGGCGTGTTTGATTTGTTTGACTCTCTTGGAATGAGGTCCGATTTTAATGAAATCATGATGAACAGTAAACTGTTAAAGGATCACGCTGATTTGATAAAAACCAATCCTGGGATTGCCGATTGGTTAAAGAAAAGACCAATCACGGAGCGATGAAGATATGGGCACTTTTGATCCATAGCATGCAATTAATGTTTATTTATGTGTACAATGTAAAAGCATTATATCCTGGTGGAATGACATTTCAGTGAATTAACAATATATCCAGTAATGTGTACCCCTTGTGAGTTTAGATTTTGTGCTTGAAATAAATGTCCGTTTGTTTCAAACAGATGTAACCCCACAAGATTAAAATTTGATTGTCAACTTCAGAGAAAAAACCGTTAAAATTAAGTAAAACAGAAAAAATAAAAGTATCGAAATTCCAGTAAGTTCAGACATATATATCAAGTAAAAAATTTACGACCCGTAAATTTCGTGTTAACATGAAAAATGTGAATACAGATTAATGCACATTTGTTTCAAACAGAAATCAAGATTTCCACAAAATTAAAATACAATCTTCGACTCGCCGCAGGTAAAAACTGTGCTGAAACCAAATTAATCAAAACCCAATTACATATATATCATATACACGTATTTTAAATGTTGTAGGTTGAAGCATGTTTTTCTTGTGTTCTTGCGTTGTTTGGAATTCACAATATGTCGTACACTGTCTGATCAACAAAGATTAAATTACTTCATTTCTATCATTTTAAGATAAAAATCATTTCTATGTTATGCTGTAAAATGGGGTGTTTTGATTGAATAATTAAAAGATAAATAATTCAAAATAAAATGAAAATTAATTCATAAAGAAGTTAAAAAAAGAATAAATCAAAAAGAAAGATAGAAAGAAAAGGAGAAGAATATGGCAAATGTTTTTATAGAAATAAATTATCCGTTTTTAGATAAAAATGTTTAATTAACTTCTTGGTTATTAGGTAAACTCACGTGTCATGTTTTGCATTGGTCAAGTGGTAGAGGGGTGACCTTTTACCCGACCATGTAAGCAAGGGCGTGATCAAAGTTGATTAATCTTAAAATTTAATTAGTCAAATTAAAATGTTGTTGTATTGGATTCAGTCACGTGACCAAAAGTGAGCGTGATTGGCAAGATTTTCAGATATTGGTCACTTTGTGAACAGAACTCCATAAATAAAGAACAAATATTTTATTAGATTGTTAATTTTATTTTAGGTTAGTTAAAATATACGAATTGAGCAACTTTAATTAAATAATGTTAAAGCTTAAAAGATGATAAGTTTAATGTAATATTATGTTTAAAATAAATCATTTAAATAAGTAATTCGAGCGAAATACCTGATTGGTCAACTTGAAGAATTTCTTTTATATTTCATGATTTGTTTTATATTGTAATTTGTGATGTTTTATTTTATGACTTTGTGAACTGAACTCCAGAAATAAAGAACAAATATTTTATTAGATTGTTATTTCATTTTAGAAACACCAGAAAAAAAGAGTAACACAGCACAAAGTTCCCCTTCGGGGTTGGCCTCGAAAGTGGAGGCTGGGTCAGAGGCTGAAAGTACCCAAAATGTGAGGTGACAAGGATGCCGGATCGGGCAAAAACGAATAACGGATGAAACCGGGAACATAAGATAGGACCCAAAGTCCCAGAAAACAACAAAAAGATAGATTACATTTTTTTCACAATATCATAGTTAACAGTTATGTAGGGATAACAGTCTTAGTTCTGTTCCGATTTAGATTTTATTGTATTAGCCTCGTTTTCAAAACGAAAGTAGAAAGATCAAGTGGGAGTGATAAAAAGTTTGTATTTTGGTATTTGCGAGAAAAATGGCATCGAATATACAGGAGATCGAGGGCGACCTTAATATGTGTCCCATTTGTTTTGAACAATTGAACAATCCTAAATGTTTGCCGTGCCTTCACACGTTTTGTAGTCCTTGTCTGAAGTCGTATGTGACGTCACAGGCTGGTAAAGATAAAAGTCGATCAACGATTTCCCTTGCCCTGTATGTCGACAGACTGTACAAATACCAGACAGGAATGCATCGATTGAGAATGTTGTCGATTCTTTCCCAGTTGACCATTTAATGATGTTAAAAGATAGGTCTCGAGAAATGTCCGACAAAACTAACAAAGATAGACCATGTGATTCGTGTAAACAAAGTGGCGATACAGCAACTGCTTCTGTTTGGTGTCCAGTGTGTGTGAAGCCTTATGTGAAAACTGTGCATTTTATCACAAAAAACTTAAACAATCGAGGCATCATGAAATCAAACCGATTTCAGAAATCGGTGAAAAAGAAACAATGGTAGCTTTAATGGATACCGACGAACCCTGCCCAGAACACTTCGGTAAGATACTAGAGGTATACTGCGTTGACCACAAGGATATGTGCTGTGTGATATGTTTGGCAACAAAACACAGAAAATGTGAAAACATTTCAACATTCGATGAAATGGTTAAGGGAGAGAAAGGGAATTTGTAGAGAATTTCAAGACTGATCTTTTGAAAGCTGATAAAACGACCGAGAAAATAATAAATTGTACAACAAATAAGTTAGAAGAACTTAAAGTGCAACACGACAAAATCACTGGAGAGGTTTCAAAAACTGTACAGGTGGCGATAGGTAAATTACAAGCATTGAATTCCAAATTCTTGACCAACAGTAAACAGGATTACGAAAAACATAGCACAAATCTTGAAGAAAGAAAGAAGAAAGTTGTAATATTTCAGAAAGATATCAAGAAAGCTTACCAGTTACTGCAAGCAGTTTGTAGCAGTGGAAGTCCTAAACAAATTTTCATCACAAAAGAAAAACTGAAGATGCAACTTAAATCCCACCTAGAGCTACTGAAGCAGGAATTGAACGACCCCATGGATTTTCAGCTTACATTGGTGATGGACGACGCGTTAAAAGCCGTTGTGGATACTGTAACATCAGTAGGAAAAGTAGTATCAGCCCAATCTCCTGACACACTGTTAGTACAAAGCCTGGGCGAGTTCCAGTCGTTATTCGGTATTCAGGGGACCAGCAAACTGGATATCAACGAGTTAGAAGTGTCGAAGCTTTTCAGTATACCCATTACTGGTGACATAACTGGAGGTGCATTTCTACCCAATGGAAAAATAGTATTTTGCAATTATTCCAAAAGCATTCTCTCGTTACACGATACATCTGGTGCCATTATTTCAAGTACTAACGTTACCTATAAACCTTTTGATGTCTGCTGCATTACAGGAAATGAAATCGTCGTTTCGGCGGAGAGTAGTAACTGTATTAAGAAGTATGAGGTTTCAAATGAAAACTTTAAAGTGGTCTCGGAGATCCCTTTAAAACATGCACCAGAAGGACTTGCCTACACTGATGGTAAACTAGTAGTAGGATATCCTGCGTCTGTAGATGTCCTAACGATGGATGGAAAATGCCTCGTATCTGTGAAACGAACCCCGCGTAACAGTTGTTATGTTGCTGTTTCAGTAGATAGATTTTATCATAATGACCTAGACAGTGTTATCTGTCGGTCATTTGGCGGTACAGAATTATTACGATATTCTTCTCAGAGCATTAGAGATGCAGTAGGTATTGGACTTGATTGCTATGGCAATATCTTTGTGTGTGGTTATAATTCTGGAAATATTTTAGTATTTTCTGAAGATGGCAAACAGAGCAAAGTTCTAATTTCTGACCTTTCTAAGGTATTTTCAATAAGATTCGACGCATCTGGGACTCGCTTTTGTCTAAGTACCATCGGACCTAAACAATCCCTGGGTGTATACAAAATAAAAACCAAATAATGTGGCCAAGCCATTTATAGCCCATCCAGTGTACGTTGTACAAGTTTTCACCCCAGTGTCGATTGTTCAAAGACCGCCATTAATTTTTAGTATCCATTTTCGATTAGATTCATTACAACTGTGACTTGTTTATGTCTAGGTAACACTGGTTTTAAAACGACCCCAGAGTGTATACTCAATAAAGTCAAAATAATGTGACTGGGTCATAGCTTGCTATGGTACGAGTATTCACGCTGCCGCCGATTGTTCAAAGACAGCCATTTTAGTTTCCACCATTTTGTAAAAAATTGTTACATTTAAAAGGTGTATATTTTACATTAAAACCTTGATGTATTTCGTCAATCAATTGTTTTTGTATATATATATCACTGTCAAAATAAGTGAAAACGGCGTTAAAAATCGGTTCCAGCAGCCAATTGGTAAACAGACTTTATTATACAGTCAGGATGGTACAGTCAATAGTATGTTGAAGTGCACATAACTCATTTTAAACATAATTTTATTCAATAATAATACAAACAACATTTAAATCATTGATTTTATTGCTTATGGATTTCAAATTCAGTATAGAATATCTTTGTAGAGTGATGATAATGTTAATTTATATTTTGGAAAATTGTTTGAATAAAAATGTAACCTCATAATATTAGAGTCGTTGTTCAAAGTAAGGTCACAACAATTAATTATTACACAGTGCTTTGTCACCATATATGACGTATCTTGACACTGAACCAATAGTTGTGTTCAATGTTCTTATGTCTTGGACATTGTGTCTCTTCTTATAATATCTCTTATAAAGATGTATGGCGAAATTTTTGGACCAGTCAAAATTCTTGTTAAATAACAATTTTAGTTGTAGATAATTGGGTCTGACAAATGTTTTGTCTTCTACATGTATTAATTTGGGGTACTTTTTGGACAGTTTAAAAGGGACTAGCGTTGATGAATATCCCCATTCATTGCTTTTGAAATGTTTGTATTCATTTAACCATATTTGAAGAAATGTGGCATTTTTGGTAGCCAAGATAAGGCCATTGCTGAGATTATTATCAATAGCTCGACTCATTGTTACTGGATAGTCCCTTAGTGAATGTAGCGACCGGAGAATCACTTCATCTGTGTCCATGTAAATACCGCCATATTCTGTAAAAGAAGACATAAACTATATTATAACAAGCAAATTCAGTGAATAAGTTTTTTTGTGAAATTTGCACTTATTTTCCAAGGGCAATAACTCCCAGACAAATTAGCAAACCGACTCGGGTTAACGATATGCGCATCTTGTATCAATGTTGATGCTTTGAACCAAGTTTTGTGAAAGTGCTTCATAGTTTTGAACGGACGGGCGGACACTAGAATTTAATACCCCCACTTTCTTCAAAAGATGGGGGATAATAACAGATATACACTACAGGCCTGTTGGAAGTTTAATATGACAAATTTATGCCGAATCCCTACCCTAGTTAGCTGTATCTACAGCTGATGCCTACTTCTAGGTCGCGTTTCGGTCACTTGTCATGCATATCTCGACCACTCAGTAGCAGAATTTTGGCTCCTTTTCGTTAGCTAAGTGTTAAATTTTCGACAGGTCTGTATTGTAAACTAGTAAAATGCAGCTTTTTATCAATACAATTTCAATCTTTTGATTATTACATCGTAATGTTTTGAAAGACGCATCAGAACCATAGCTAATATAAAGCAAATAGCTACTTGTCCCCGGTTTGATTAGAGAGGTTCATACTGTCGGTCACTATGAACTCTTTTAATCATTTAATCCCATAATCTAGCCTTCATCTAATCTTAAATTACTTCAAGGAAATACTTTGCAAGAGGGAGAATACCTTTGCTTTTGAGGAAGCTCAAATTTTAACTAGCAGCAAATTTAGACAATAGTATATTTCAGACAATAATACACAATTAGTATCCACTGATTTGTTATATCCTCGGGGTAACATCCACCAGCAGAGATACTAGCTCGGTGGTTAGTATTTGAGTTGAAAGAATATTTCTGTAGAATCCTTTAACATCGCTTAAACCGCGCACGCGGGCGTGTGTGTGTGTGTGTGTGTGTGTACCCAACTGATTATATTTAGCTCGTTATGTTATCACTTTCATTTTTTATCTATAGCTGGTGACATCTCGATTTAAGTGAAAAATTCTTGACTGTGACGTGAAATCCCATTCAATTAATAAGATCTTTATAATCCTGCTTCATGTTTCTTTGCCACGGCAAATTGCAACTTCATATGTTTCAATAAAAATGTGTTCAAATCATCGATAGAGGGGACCTTTCCAATAATTCGATCTTCATAATGTCGTAAATTATTTTATAAAGGAAATAATACCTTGCATAACTTTGATTCTGGCTATATCTGCTCTGTGCTCGACAAGATTCAGTTTTATTCCAAATATGGACTTCTGTTGTTGTCTTGGAACAAAAAGTATATTGGGAATTAAACGCAGCAACATTTTCCAATATTTTCCTTGTGGTGTGACGTCACCATGAATTATAATCAAACAAACTCTCAGGAATTTCGAAACACTTAAAAAACTTAAAAAATTGAAAAAATCAAACGTTCTTTTTGAAAACCAAATATAATGAACAACGTTTGGAACAAGTTTCCCATCGTGACAAAACTCTGTAATGATTTTTTTCAAACAGGAAGTGTTGGTCACATGGTGAGCAGTCAAATTTCTGGTAACCGTAATGTTTGTATATACCAACTTTGATACAGTCTTGGTACACACGAGTTTCACTTCTTATATGCCTTTTCTGTTGGAGGCTTGAACGCAGGACATGATATTTCACAGTTGAATTTCCAGTTTTTCATTTCCGGGTCGGGGTTACATATTGTGCGAGATTTCTTCATTTTCCCACTCTTCGAAGTAGATGGATGTCCAAGCCAATGCCATTTGTAATGTTCCGTTGTGGTTGGGAAATTGGTTACTTCAGATATGCAACCTGAAAAAAAAACCCAATAAATACGCTTCAGTTTTTTAAGATTCACAAAGGATTTTCCCGTTTATATGGAAGCGCTTTTAGGACATGAAAGAAAAATATTAATTACTTAATATTTGTCTATGTCCCAAAGAGCGCTTCCGTGCGTTTGTCAACATTAGAACAAATGTTTTTAATTTTGTTTCTATGCTTAACCAAGGACCCGGGCATTTAATTAGAACAAATATTAACAAGTGGATTGTGTGTTATACAAACAACATTAGAATACACTGCATAATTTGCATGTCATTTGCTTGTCTGGTTGGATATTTCACTAGCATTCGGTCTACGTTTTCGCGTGTTGTGTTCCACTGTTTACTCTTGTATCATATATGTTTTTATTCCTGTTGTTTGGCAGTTTCATCGTCTTTATGCAGCGATTGTAATGTCACGTGTTTTGCAGCGTGTTGTTACGTTTTGCAGCCAGTGTGTCACAACATGTTTTGCGGCGATTGTGCTGCCACGTGTTTTGCCTGTCGCTTTGTGGGACTGTGTTGCCAGATGGCGTTTTCTTGACATTTTGCAGTATTTTGTCGCATGACGTTTTGTTGTCGTTTAGCGGAAGTGGGCTGTCAGATGACGTTTTGCCATTATGCCATGTACTGTCGGGAGTGTACTGACAAATGACGTTTTGTTCAATACTGTCGTTTTGCAGAGTGTTGTCGCATGACCTTTCGTGGGAGTGTATTGTTAGATGACGTTTTGTGGGAGTGTATTGTTAGATGACGTTTTGTGGGAGTGTATTGTTAGATGACGTTTTGTGGGAGTGTATTGTTAGATGACGTTTTGTGGGAGTGTATTGTTAGATGACGTTTTGTGGGAGTGTGTTGTTAGATGACGTTTTGTTATTATTAAGATTGCTGCCAGATGACGTTTTGCAGGAAGTGCTGTCGCATAAAGTTTTGTTGCCATTATGCACTTTGTTGTCGCATGATGTGAATTTGTTGTCATTATGCAGTGTGCTGTGAAATGGTGTTTTGTTGTCATTATGCAGTGTGTTGTGAAATGTGTTTTGTTTCCATTATGCGGTGTGCTGTAGCATGGAGTTTTGTTGTCATTGTGCAGTTGTCATTATGCAGTCTGTTGTGAAATGGTGCTTTGTTGTCATTATGCGGTGTGCTGTCACATGGAGTTTTGTTGCCTTTATGCAGGGTGCTGCCATTGTTGTTGTTTTATAGTAAGTGTGCTGTGGCTTGACGTTTTCTTGTCGTTTTATACCGGTTGAGCTGTCGAGTAATATAAGTATATTGTCGTAAGTGTGCTGCCCATGCAATATTCATATAATACTATGACCGCCCCTTTGAAACATGGTGCCTTTTACTGTCGCTAAAAGCCTACCTTTTCTCACAAGATATTCCCTCTAAGTGCCCCAGTCATGGTAATAAACACATGATGAAAATAACGTGTAACTTTTATTATAACATGTATCGTTTTTTAACCTGAGCGAATAACTACTGTCATTTTTTACAACATGTTTGTTAAAGGTTTATTGACATTACTTAAGCTGTCATATCATTCAATTATCTATCCGGTTCAATCCGGTTCTACAGCACACAGAATAACGGTGTCATGGAAAACTTGGACTAGACTGGGTTTTGGACTTCAGACTGGGACTCTGGACTTGGACTCACTATACTATATTTAACATTACATGTATATACAAATGTTACAAGCTCCTTTTTGCTTCATATCTGACCATCTGTGACCTACGAGACACAACATAAAAATGCATATATAAGATATATCTTATAAATATATTCCTTAAATAATTATAACTTTGTATGTTGACAATGAATACCGCCATACCACCGATTGATATAATCGAATTACAATCATAACTGGAAACTGACCATGGTAAACTGTATATACTGTCCAGAGTCCAAATAAAAAATCCAGTCCAGATTTTCCATAACCTTCCGCATTCTTAATGAGTCGCTCATTTCATTTTCATATAGTTATTCAAGTGAAACGGTAATGCATTTTAATTAGACAATCCATTGTTTCTATGTTATATATATATATATCGTATTTTTATGAAATAACTGGTAAACAACAATCAACACGTGATGTTTTATGTTAATTGTTTCTTGCTCTATCTCATTAACACATGACAATAGCATTAACTGCCATACATATAACATAATGATATTATTATATAATTATACATGAAGTTAATGTTTTCGTTCAACAGGTAACATGCAAACGAAATACAATATGCCGCATTAACGCTGAGCTAAAGAAAGGAAGCTCAGAGCACTGTGAAGTGGCCAAGAGATAAATAAGAGCATGTAGCTCACGAGGGACCTAAAGGTCGGCACTAATGTGTGTTGTTTTTTTTTTTTTTTTTTTTTTTTTTTTTTTTTTTTTTTATTCTGTTTACTGATAACATTTGACATACATGGAGTTAACGAGGGGCCCAATGTTTGACACTAATTCGCTAGCTTATTTTTTTAACTTTGGATAGCTCAACTGCTCAAGGTAACATATATGCATAACACAATTTTCGCGGCGGTATTACATAAAAAAACATATGTATTCATTATATACAAATAAAAGGTAAGCCAGCTGTGGGTTTGATCCTAAGACTCGATCGTAGATGTTGTTTGTCGCCAAGCAACCCGTCCCTTAACATTAGTGCTAAAACATTTGAAGCCCGGTGAAGAAAATGGTATGAAATGCAAAGAATCAATGTTTTTGTGGAACAAGAAGCAATTAATAATATTTTCAACCTGTAGGTTTTTAGAGATACAAATATTAACTCGATAAGTCAGGGTTGACATAGTGTTCAATTGAGAATAACATAACGTAGATCATGGGACGGGAGTTCTGGTCCGCGTCATTGGTGGTGTCCCAACTTAGACGGTGGTGAAACTGATCAACGTCTGGAACAAATATTAACAAGTGGATTGTGTGTTATACAAACAACATTAGAATACACTGCATAATTTGCATGTCATTTGCTTGTCTGGTTGGATATTTCACTAGCATTCGGTCTACGTTTTCGCGTGTTGTGTTCCACTGTTTACTCTTGTATCATATATGTTTTTATTCCTGTTGTTTGGCAGTTTCATCGTCTTTATGCAGCGATTGTAATGTCACGTGTTTTGCAGCGTGTTGTTACGTTTTGCAGCCAGTGTGTCACAACATGTTTTGCGGCGATTGTGCTGCCACGTGTTTTGCCTGTCGCTTTGTGGGACTGTGTTGCCAGATGGCGTTTTCTTGACATTTTGCAGTATTTTGTCGCATGACGTTTTGTTGTCGTTTAGCGGAAGTGGGCTGTCAGATGACGTTTTGCCATTATGCCATGTACTGTCGGGAGTGTACTGACAAATGACGTTTTGTTCAATACTGTCGTTTTGCAGAGTGTTGTCGCATGACCTTTCGTGGGAGTGTATTGTTAGATGACGTTTTGTGGGAGTGTATTGTTAGATGACGTTTTGTGGGAGTGTATTGTTAGATGACGTTTTGTGGGAGTGTATTGTTAGATGACGTTTTGTGGGAGTGTATTGTTAGATGACGTTTTGTGGGAGTGTGTTGTTAGATGACGTTTTGTTATTATTAAGATTGCTGCCAGATGACGTTTTGCAGGAAGTGCTGTCGCATAAAGTTTTGTTGCCATTATGCACTTTGTTGTCGCATGATGTGAATTTGTTGTCATTATGCAGTGTGCTGTGAAATGGTGTTTTGTTGTCATTATGCAGTGTGTTGTGAAATGGTGTTTTGTTTCCATTATGCGGTGTGCTGTAGCATGGAGTTTTGTTGTCATTGTGCAGTTGTCATTATGCAGTCTGTTGTGAAATGGTGCTTTGTTGTCATTATGCGGTGTGCTGTCACATGGAGTTTTGTTGCCTTTATGCAGGGTGCTGCCATTGTTGTTGTTTTATAGTAAGTGTGCTGTGGCTTGACGTTTTCTTGTCGTTTTATACCGGTTGAGCTGTCGAGTAATATAAGTATATTGTCGTAAGTGTGCTGCCCATGCAATATTCAATAATACTATGACCGCCCCTTTGAAACATGGTGCCTTTTACTGTCGCTAAAAGCCTACCTTTTCTCACAAGATATTCCCTCTAAGTGCCCCAGTCATGGTAATAAACACATGATGAAAATAACGTGTAACTTTTATTATAACATGTATCGTTTTTTAACCTGAGCGAATAACTACTGTCATTTTTTACAACATGTTTGTTAAAGGTTTATTGACATTACTTAAGCTGTCATATCATTCAATTATCTATCCGGTTCAATCCGGTTCTACAGCACACAGAATAACGGTGTCATGGAAAACTTGGACTAGACTGGGTTTTGGACTTCAGACTGGGACTCTGGACTTGGACTCACTATACTATATTTAACATTACATGTATATACAAATGTTACAAGCTCCTTTTTGCTTCATATCTGACCATCTGTGACCTACGAGACACAACATAAAAATGCATATATAAGATATATCTTATAAATATATTCCTTAAATAATTATAACTTTGTATGTTGACAATGAATACCGCCATACCACCGATTGATATAATCGAATTACAATCATAACTGGAAACTGACCATGGTAAACTGTATATACTGTCCAGAGTCCAAATAAAAAATCCAGTCCAGATTTTCCATAACCTTCCGCATTCTTAATGAGTCGCTCATTTCATTTTCATATAGTTATTCAAGTGAAACGGTAATGCATTTTAATTAGACAATCCATTGTTTCTATGTTATATATATATATATCGTATTTTTATGAAATAACTGGTAAACAACAATCAACACGTGATGTTTTATGTTAATTGTTTCTTGCTCTATCTCATTAACACATGACAATAGCATTAACTGCCATACATATAACATAATGATATTATTATATAATTATACATGAAGTTAATGTTTTCGTTCAACAGGTAACATGCAAACGAAATACAATATGCCGCATTAACGCTGAGCTAAAGAAAGGAAGCTCAGAGCACTGTGAAGTGGCCAAGAGATAAATAAGAGCATGTAGCTCACGAGGGACCTAAAGGTCGGCACTAATGTGTGTGTTTTTTTTTTTTTGTTTTTTTTTTTTTTTTTTTTTTTTTTTTTTTATTCTGTTTACTGATAACATTTGACATACATGGAGTTAACGAGGGGCCCAATGTTTGACACTAATTCGCTAGCTTATTTTTTTAACTTTGGATAGCTCAACTGCTCAAGGTAACATATATGCATAACACAATTTTCGCGGCGGTATTACAAAAAAAACATATGTATTCATTATATACAAATAAAAGGTAAGCCAGCTGTGGGTTTGATCCTAAGACTCGATCGTAGATGTTGTTTGTCGCCAAGCAACCCGTCCCTTAACATTAGTGCTAAAACATTTGAAGCCCGGTGAAGAAAATGGTATGAAATGCAAAGAATCAATGTTTTTGTGGAACAAGAAGCAATTAATAATATTTTCAACCTGTAGGTTTTTAGAGATACAAATATTAACTCGATAAGTCAGGGTTGACATAGTGTTCAATTGAGAATAACATAACGTAGATCATGGGACGGGAGTTCTGGTCCGCGTCATTGGTGGTGTCCCAACTTAGACGGTGGTGAAACTGATCAACGTCTGGAACATCTCTCTCTCTCTCTCACACACACACACACACACACACACACACACACACACACACTGGCATCTTAATTGTTTATAGTAACTTACTGATCACATCACCTCTCTCTCTCTCTCTGTTCATTATCGTTGTTTGTTATTGTTACTACTCACATCACCTCTCTCTCTCTCTCTTATTGTTGTTTGTAATTGTTACTTACTAATCACATCACCTCTCTCTCTCTCTCTCTCTCTCTCTCTCTCTCTCTCTGTTCAGTATTGTTGTTCGTTGTTGTTACTTACTAATCGTGCCATCTTTACTTATCCTTATGTCTTTTCTATGATCTGTCTGGTATAATGTGAATCCATTCTGAACATACTGGGTGAAATTGGGATAAAAATGAAATATTAAAATGATAACAGAAAGTAAACAACTTAAATAAGCAATCCTTTTTGACATGACAACTGACTACTTCTTATGCTAATATTTCAAATAACTTCAATACACATCTTATGTCATAAATCTAATCATTTAGTGATGACGCCTGAGCCGTGACGTCCTAAGACGAAACTCATGTCACTTGTATAATAGAAATGCATGCATCTATCAATGGTTCATGGTAGGTTAATGTGATCATTTTAGGACATATCTCTCTTTATATGGGTCAACATATTTTTTATTATGCGCCAGAAGGGACTTCGTAAGACCAAACACCATTGGTATCACTAAACATTTTAGATAAAAAATACCATCATTATTCATTTCATTTTTAGCTCACCTGACCGAAGGTCACGTGAGTTTATGGCATAGTGCAGTGTATGTAGGTGCGTGTGTGAGTCAGATCTGGGATCCGCCTAAATCTGGAGAAAAATCAAAATCCGTTTCGGGCGGAACCCAGACCTGTGTATATGTGCGTCGTTAACACCTATTTTCGGTATGTTTCCCGAACGCCTACTCTATTAAAACGGTTAGCGTTAGGCCTCATTAGCGATGGGGCCTTTCAAGGATGCTTTACCTGTAATTTTGTAAACTTGTTAACATGTACCATTTTATTGTAAATTAAAATCTTAGTAAGTTTTTGTAAACTTAAATTAGTGGAAATTTGTGCATTATTATATATACATTGTGCATTACAAGTCATACTAAGTACTTCATCAAATTTCGAGTAAAGAGAAATGACTTAAAAATTACTTTAAACACTGTTAAAATAAGCAAATTATATCTTTAATGTTGACTTGTACGAAAATTTGTATCAAAAATGTTTTAAAATTTAAAAATGTATTTTGCACTTGAAATATTAACACTCAGTTCGGAAAACGTGTCAATCAGTTAAGTTTTATGGAGTCATAAATTGCCAAATAAATGATGAAAATAAGATTTTAAATACCATGTTTAGCCAGAAGAAGCATTAATTTTTTAATCTTGTTGTTTGTTTATTTGAATATAAACTGTTTCGCCCCCTCTTTTACGAAAAAAGTTTTAACTGGGTTCCGAGCTGACATTAAATCATTTCGTTTCCAAACAAGATATTAGTCAGACGAAACAAAACCGGAAACGTAAAATGTAAACAAAGAAAAACGCGGGAATTTATTGTAAACAAGGCTATGATCATGACCAAGTGACCCAGTGACATAGTGGCACAGTGGCCAGAGACCATGTTTGCATGTAAAACTGAAACATGCAAGGAAAGCTTTACTTACCGGTAGACGAAGTAACTTTCAATGGTAAGGTTTTAAATCAAATTATGTAAAGTTCAATTTCAAGATTGAAACAATTTATGAACTTTGCTGCAGAAATTGACTGGGTGGGTCGTTCTAAAATTATTCAAGGTTAATTATCAAATTTATTTTGGGAGTGGTTATTTTTGCATTGAATTTTCTACCTTTTGCATGTATAATTTAGAGTTGCACAAAAGTACAGCATCCTTATTTTTAATATGCAATGTTTTTATTCATCTGTGATTTGTACAATTACTACAGTTACTCAGTCAGTATAGTGCTCGTTTTGCATTAGGGAGGTCTGGTTTCAAACCCTGATCAAGTCTCGCTTCTTCATCAGACGTTGTTGCCGTCACTCTTGACGATTACGCAACTTAACCTGTTACGTAACATGTGGTGCTGGTCATAAGAGTAGGAGAGAAAATGGGAAGAAGAAAGATAGATAAAAGATAGAATTCCAGCTGTATTTTTTGTGCTTGAAGATAGATAGGGGCTGGTCTTTCACCAAGCACCCAGAATTTAGAGTTGAAAGTCGAATTGTCCTTTGTTAAAAACAAGTCAAATTGTCCTTTGTTAGAAACCTTAAACTCCATTTCATTGTAGATATGGTTTGCTGAAGAACCTTCCCTGCATAGAGCACCAGAGCTCCAGATAAGAGGAGTATCTGTGTAAATACCCTTTAATTTTTTTAAGATACTCTTTAAATTGTAAATGTATTATATAAGGGTATCAAAACCCTTTGAAAATCCTCGTTACCCTTTAAAATTCTTTTCACAGTAGATCTTGCTATGGGGGTTGAATTCCTGACCCAAGTATCTGTGAAATACCATTGTCACAATGAAGATGATTTTTATCGTATTATTGTTAGAAGTTATACTTATTTGAATAAAGGGCTTTAAAAATTGAAAATACCGGTACTCTTTACATGTTCATGGATCAGTGTCAATACTCTTTAGATTTTACAAGATATACCCTTTAGAAAAAAAGTAGGGGGTAATGACCGTTCATGTCAAATTCTTATCTGGTGCTCTGGAGCACAATGAATAGGTCAGAACTTCTGCCACATGGCCTATATCTACGTTGATCATGTGGTGGTTTCAATTAAGCCAGCAAGGCAATGAAAGTTGCCCGCTACTTGTTAAGACTTGAATTACGTTTGTTTCCTATTTTCACTAGGTTTACACATTGAGAATAAGTTTTGCAATATATGTTACTCATACTTGCTGCCTACTAGAAGACATTTGTCACTTTAAAATTTATAAAAAGGAAGGGGCTGGTGTAATGGTTTATTTTATTTGTTTATCTCCCATGAATTATTTTCCTAGGATGATATTTTTTGTGAGATTTGTTCCATAGATAATATTTTGTAGGAAAATTTTATCCATAGATAATATTTTCCGGAATAAGCCATGGCATTTATTCCATCGAACAGATTTTATCATGAAATTATATTGACTGGGACATAAAATGCCATTCCATCAATCAATCAATCAATTTGTATAGTAAACAACATTAATTATTTCTGACCACGGTTTTTTTCCTTCCATACTCAAGACAGAGGCTTATGCTGATGTACTTATATCTAAGCTATAAAACTTTGTAAAACTAAATAAAATACTAAATACATGTATATTATTGAGTTTAGTTGAGTAATGGTGTTTAACATCCCAGTCAAGAATATTTTACTTATATCAAGACGTCGCCAGCTATAGGCAAAGGTGCAGAAATTTTGCCTGTGTGTTGCACTGATGGCAATATACAGCAGGGTTCTTTATTGTGCCAAGCCTACCATGACACAGGGCCTCATTTATTTTTAGTTCCCATACGAAAGAACCGTTTCATTTTGTAATTTGGTTTGCACAGTACTTAAGAGGTCATGGTTAATAATTTATGTTGAGTTATGGTAAATATGTCCTGGAAAAATTAATTAATTTTGGTCCTGGTTGTATGAACCTTCATCACTGTATACCCTATTGTATTCAAATATTTGTTTTAGATTTGTATGATTGGTCTGATCCAAAGCAAAGATGTATGACAACAAACGGCGTTATAAAGCCACCAATTAGCCGTCAGAACAGTAGAACTGGAGCACTTGTAAAGACAAATGAGAAGAAAATTGCATTGTTCAGATTCAAAAACGATGTATATGCAATAGACGAGAAATGTCCTCATGCAGGTTAGTTGGCATATCCCAGTAGTGAATCTGTTATCTCATCTCATTCCACATGCATTGTTGGTAGAGTGCTCGCTCTGTAAGTGGGAGGTCGTGGGTTCCAACCCTGACCGGATCTGACCCAAGACTTGAAAGTGGGTAGTGACTGTTCTTTTGCCAAGCACTCGGCATTACGAAATGAAAGTTGCGGTTCTTTCGGATAAGAACTTAAAATAGACGAGGCCCCTGTGTAACAGTGGGTTTGGCACCATAAAGATCCTGCTGTATAATGCCATCAGCACAAAGGACAGGCAAAATTTCTGCACCTTCGCCTATAGCTGGCAACATCTATAAGTGAAATATTCTTGACTGACATTTAACACTATTACTCATGAATATTACTAAAGGGCGTGTTTACGGATCACAGTACCCCTCACTGCCTTGGCTCAAACCTCACTTGGGTAGAACCTAGTGTAAGGAAGATTGTCAGTTTGCTTCCTGGAGGTGGGTGGCGTTCTCTGGTCACTCAGGGCTCCAGTTTTCTCCACCATCCCTGAACTGATCACCTCAATATAAATGAAATACTCTTGACTGGAACATTAATTAGCATCAAAAGTTCTTGATGGACAAATGACAGCTTTTTGTAGTAATATATGTGCAGCAGGACGCTCTCTCTCCCTCTCATCTTTTTGCTCATTTTCTAAGGAGTTATGGCCCTTTGAACACAAGTGTAAATCATAATTCGCTAAGTTTGCTTGTTGTATAGGTTTGACTGTACCTGGTACATACTGTAAATCTTTGCATATACGACAGGTTTTTGTATGGCATTCACATCAGTTAAAGCGTATATTGCTATCGCTTTCTGCTAAGATCAGGCTTTTTTTCTATGAAAAAGTAAGTTGGAGAAATAGTGCGCCATGAAATTGAACTTGAAAGGAATATATCCATTCTGTCTTGAGATATGAATTCTGGGACATGTACCGGTAATGCATTTGCTGACATATGGACATCGGGAATGAATTTTCGCAACCTATCAACATGTCGTGGCAGTGGGATGCATCAAAATAATTTGTGCAGTCTGGTGAACTAATCTCGTAAACTATGATAAATTGTAGTCCGGGAAGTTTGTACATATGATGTGCAGCATAATACTTTAAAATCATAACTTTTTATGAAATAAACAACAGTGGCAGGTGAATTTAACTTATTCTTTATGAAATCTGTGTTAATTCTAATTTATTTTGAAAGGTATAACATATTTTGGCGTTGAAGTATTCTGTCACATTTTAAAACTGATTTATCGATTAGATTTCATTTCTGTGGTGAACGGGAGATAAATCGTACTGTGCCATGTGCAAACTGAGCTCATAGAATACATATGTGGATTTTAAATACTTGTGAGTTATGGCCCTTTGAACATGAGTGCAAATCACAAAAAAAGAACCTGCTAGCGAGTCATCCTTATTCCCTGAATTTGGTTGTTAATTCATGTATTTTACTTATTTACAGGTGGTCCCTTACATTTAGGTGATATTGAGGAACTTTCTGATAATACACTTTGTGTACGCTGTCCATGGCATAGCTGGAAGTTTGATCTCCAAACAGGGCACCTGCTGTTTCCAAAACGTAAAGAAATCTTAGCCATTGTTTATCCTGTAATTGTATCAAAGGATGGAAAAATATTAGTAGGATTTGATCACTTTGATCCAAAATATTTTACGTGTGAAACAGATTTTTGAAATCAAACTAAAGTTGTGTAAAGTAATATCATAGTCCTTATTATACCCTCCACAAACTAGTTTGAGGGGGATATATAGGAATTGCCATGTCTGTCTGTCTGTCTGTCTGTCCATGTAAAATCGTGTCTGGGCCATATCTTGTAGCTGCTTTGGAAGACTGTCATAAAACTTCACATGAATAATCTTCATGGTCCAAAGTTGTGTCTTGACCTTGAACCAAGGTCATATCATAAAGGTCAAGGTCGGGGAAAACATTAAATGGGGGGGGGGGGGGTATTTGGCTCTCAAGAGACAGTTTTATTTTTTCCTTATTACAGTTAAACCTTGTTTTAATGCCTTTAAGTCACATTTTATCAGGGATTTATTATGGGTATTGGTATTTAATTTATAATGGGTATTGGCAAGAATTAAAGAAAAATTATAAAGAAAATCAGAGAAAATAATTTTTTGGATTTTAAAATCTGGCAATTAGTGAGATGGTGTAAAAAAGTTAAGGGTCTGTATAATGATGTTTATACTGTATATGTATCTTATGATAGGAATGATTTGCTAATGTAGTACTAACAGTCGAATCCACTTAATTGCACATCAAATAATCTCACATAGAATTTTAAAATCCAAAACCATTTCCTACGTATAATGTGTAAAAATTTTACAAATACATGTAGTAATAATTTTAATGTTTAATGTTTCTATACCTGTATAACTGTATCTCTGGTATATCTCATTGGGGAGTTCCTTAAATAGTCTCTATATTAAGTATGGTACTGGTCGTGTTTATAAAAGTATTGTGATAATTTATTTATTTTACTTCAGTGAAATGAAGTATAACTGTATTTGTTTTAAAGTCTGCATTCAACAACTGTCTGTGTTACAGATTCACGAGGAGCACCGATTTGCCTAGTTTGCTTCGACAATCACTGTATTTATCTACAGTAAGCAATAATTGTTCCTGTCCCTCCTCCTTCATTTAAGTTTTAAGACTTCATCATGATTGAGTGAGAAAGCTTGTCAGTTGACTCAATAAAGTTTGAATATTGTTTATTGAGTTGAGATGACTAAGGTTTTGATATATATTTTTTGGGACACATTCTGTTAAATTTTGTTTTTTTCGTGGATTAGTAAATACTGCAATAACTTTTACTTATCAAGGGTCCAAAGTCCAACATGATTTATGTTTACAAAACACAATTCACTAAAATTTTCTTTCAACAATAGAAAATCATGAATTTTTAATCCCATGGAAATTAACGATTCTACATTAATTTTGTGTAAAACTTGTCGGCAGGGACATCTGGTTATGAGTAATATTTGTTTTTTTGTGTTATTTGTTACAAAATAAACAAAGTTTTAGTATAGGTAAACAACTTTAACCTGTCCATTTGACCTTTAATTTAAATATTTATTGTGGACAAGCGCATTTATGTTTAGGAATCGTGTGGGTTTGTTTTGTCTACATATGTGAACTCTAATCATGTACCTTGAGTAATAGTATTAACAGTGAATCTTACTACTACCCATTTATTTGGTGGATCTTTCTATGAATATTCTTAATGAAAGGTCAAGCGGACAGGTCAATGTTTTTTGCCTATCTAATCCTTTCTTCACATTTTGGCAGAATGTTTATAAACATGGATCGTCTGTTGAGTCTATATATAATATAAATACAGTTCAACCTGCCTTAAAGGCTACATCTATATAAGGGTCACCTGCTTATAAAGGTTAGTAGAACTGTATCCCAATTGTTCTTTATTCATAGTTTGAACCCGTATATAAAGGCCACCTGCCATAAAAGCCACTTTTACTGGTTCCTTTGGGTGGTCTTTATAGACAGGTTTGACTAGGTAGTTTTGACAAATGGATGTATGAAGGCATGAATATATGCACACAATAACACAGTATTTAACACCTGTTTGTGTAGATTAGACTTGCCTGTGTTTATAAACACTCTGCCATCAGATTGTGGATTGCCTATAATAGCATGAATGCATATGAACAATTTTTATGTTTGCATTGTCATCACTGAACTTTTGTTCAAAACTGTTTTAAGATTCTTGTACAATTGATTACTATGTCGTCTACCATTTATTGTTACATGCTTATATTATAGGAAAACAACATTGACCTTTCTGCTTGACCTTTAATTTAAATATTTATTATGAATGAGTATATATTTATATATAAGGAACACCTATATTGTATTTTATTATCCCAATTGTTTTGTTAAATTTTATTATTGTTTATTGTTTTATTTTAAGATGTGTGGTATTACCATGGTAAACCAATGTTTTTGTTTAGCAGAGCTAACCCTGGTAATGGGTCTGTTGACATGAAAACATCATGAATGATGGTGATTGGGGGTGATACATACTTAGAACATCGATTTTATTTTGAAATTATGATGAAGTGATAGTCCTCTACTAGAGCTGTAATTGTGAGACAAAAATATATTGTGATATCACAGAAGTATTGATGTTTTGTTGCTCGATATCACACTCGACAGTGATAATTGCGATGATTATACACTGTATTTAATAACAGCACTACGCACTACCATGCTACTCATCATACAAAATAGTCATATACAAATAGTTTTGGCATTATTCAATTTTACTATTTTGATACATGAATAGTAAAATCAAACTTCATAAAATTTACCTGTAAAACTACTCAAAGACATATATAAGAACTCAAAGGTACCTGTACACTTTGTACATAAGCTATTTCAGTATAGGCAAACAACATTGACATGTCAGCTTGACCTGTAATTTAAGTAATTGCTGTGTACCTATGTGTACGGAGCACAGGTGTTTAGTTTTGTGTACCTTATTATGGATAACATGTTGTTTATGCAATAACTATGAATTCTAACACTACCTAGGTATTGGATTGATCCTCGTACACATGAATATTCCTAATGAAAGGTCAAGCAAACAGGTCAATGCTGTTTGACTATAACATGTTTATGAATTCTAACACTACCTAGGTATTGGATGGATCCTCGTACACATGAATATTCCTAATGAAAGGTCAAGCAGACAGGTCGATGCTGTTTGTCTATAACATGTTTATGAATACTAACACTACCTAGGTATTGGATGGATTCTCGTACACATGAATATTCCTAATGAAAGGTCAAGCAGACAGGTCAATGCTGTTTGACTATAACATGTTTATAAATTCTAACACTACCTAGGTATTGGATGGATCCTCGTACACATGAATATTACTAATGTAAGGTCAAGCAGACAGGTCGATGCTGTTTGACTATACATTTTTATCTTCAATACAGTGTAACTTGTATATGATGACCACACACTTGACCTTAGAAAATAAGTGGTCTTTTTTAGAGGTTCTTTTTTGGAGAGAACTGAGCATAATGGACAGGTGATGTTTTAGATGTGGTCACTACAGCAGGTTTTACTCTACTTTTAATTGGTGAAAAAATTTAATTGTGATTTTAATTTTAAATGTTAAAATTTTTAGAATGGACTTGTAAATTTTTTTAAACACTAATATTTTAAAGTAATAATTTTTTAGCTCACCTGGCCTAAAGGCCATGTGAGCTTTTGCCATCACTCGACGTCCGTCGTCCGTCAGTCAGTCAGTCAGTCCGTCCGTCAGTCCGTCCATCAGTCTGTCAGTCTGTCAGTCCGTCTGTAAACTTTTCACATTTTGGCTATCTCCTCTGAAACCCCTGAACCAATTTTAACCAAACTTTACAGGAATGATGTATGGAAGGTCCTTTACTTAGATTGCCGAAATTTTTTTGATCCACCAAAAAACATGGCTGCCAGCGCAGAAGATAGTTTAACATTGGACCCTATGGGAAAAATGCATTTTTGACTATTTCCTCAGAAATGACTGAAGCAAATTTAACCAAACTTCACAGGAATGATGTATGGAAGGTCCTTTACTTAGATTGCCAAAATTTTTCTGATCTGTCAAAAAACATGGCCGCCAGCACAGAAGATAGTTTAACATTAGACCCTATGGGAAAAGCATATATTTGCTATCTTCTTTGAAACCGCTGAGCCAATTTGAACCAAACTTTACAGGAATAATGTATGCAAGGTCATTTACTAAGATTGCCCAAATTTTTCTGATCCGCAAAAAAAAATGGCCGCCAGGGCAAAACAAAGTTTAACATTGGGCCCTATGGGAAAACGCACATTTTGGCTATCTCCTCTGAAACGACTGAAGCGAATTCAATTACACTTTACAGGAATAATGTATGGAAGGTCTTTTGCAAAGATTGCCGAAATTTTTCTGATCCGCCTAAAAATATGGCTGCCAGCGGGGAACATAGTTTAACATTGGACCCTATGGGAAAAACACATTTTGGCTATCTCCTCTGAAACTATTGAAGCAAACTTAACCAAACTTTAGAGGAATGATGTATTGGAGGTCCTTTACATAGATTGCCAAAATTTTTCTGATTGGCCAAAAAACATGGCTGCCAGAGCAAAAGGTAGTTTAACATGGGACCCTATGGGAAAAACGCATTTTGGCTATCTCCTCAGAAATGACTGAAGCCAATTTAACTAAACTTTACAGGAATGATGTATAGAAGGTCCTTTACTTAGATTGCCAAAATTTTTCTGATCCACCAAAAAACATGGCCGCCAGCGCAGAAGATAGTTTAACATTGGACCCAATGGGAAAAGCATATATATGCTATTTCCTCTGAAGCTTTAGAAGCAAATTGAACCAAACTTTACAGGAATGATGTATAGAAGGTCCTTTACTTAGATTGCCAAAATTTTTCTGATCCGCCGAAAAACATGGCCACCAGGGCAGAAGATAGTTTAACATTGGACCCTATGGGAAAAATGCATTTTTGACTATGTCCTCAGAAATGACTGAAGCAAATTGAACCAAACTTTACAGGAATGATGTATAGAAGGTCCTTTACATAGATTGTCAAAATTTTTCTGATCCGCCAAAAAACATGGCTGCCAGCGGAGAACATAGTTTCACATTGGACCCTATGGGAAAAGCATATATATGCTATCTCCTCTGAAGCTAGTAAAGCAAATTGAACCAAACATTACAGGAATGATGTATAAAAGGTCTTTAACATAGATTGCCAAAATTTTTCTGATCTGCCAAAAAACATGGCTGTCAGTGCAAAAGATAGTTGGACTTTATGGGAAAAACACATTTTTGACTATGTCCTCAGAAATGACTAAAGCAAATTGAACCAAACTTTACAGGAATGATGTATAGAAGGTCCCTTACATAGATTGCCAAAATTTTCCTGATCTGCCATAAAACATGGCTGCCAGTGGAGAACATTGTTTCACATTGGACCCTATGGGAAAAGCATATATTTGCTATTATTTCCTTTGAAGCTACTAAAGCAAATTGAATCAAACTTTACAGGAATGATGTATGGATGGTTCTTTACTTAGATTGTGGAAATTTTTTTTGATCTGCCAAAAAAGATGGCTGCCAGCACAGAACATAGTTTAACCCTATGGAATTAGCATATATTTGCTATCTCCTCTAAAGCAACTGAAGCAAATTGAACCAAACTTTATGGGAATGATGTATGGAAGGTCCTTTATTAGATTGACAAATTCAAATTGCCCGTTTCATTTACAATTAAGGCAAAACACTTTTAAAATCTCGGAAGCTGAAATTTCATTGGACAATAAATGTTACAACAGTGGCTCATTCACATATGCCCCTAAACGGTGTTTCCTCAGATCTCCCACTCTGCGCCTATATCAAAAACGGGGGAGCAAGTGAGAGATGTGATTTTAATCAGATTGAAAAAAACTGTGAATGGTACATATAGTTCTACAGTGATTTTCTTAGCCATTCTGTCTGATATAAACAGTGCATTTTTTCATCACTGGAATACAAATTTGCTTTAAAAGCATTTTAGTCAGGTGAGCGATACAGGCTCAGCCACACTGAGCCTCTGGTTAAATTTCAGTTTAGTTATACCATCTTTTTCAATAACAGAAAATTTGAATTTTAAAATTAACATATACAGATATATAGTGATATATCACAATGAGCAGTCATGCAGTTGCAATTGTATTGAAAACATTTCACCATAATAATATAGCAACATTCAGCTAGGACATCACAGTCATTGTAGTTGTATCAGGTATTTTCTGTTGCTGTGGTGATAATCCTTAAATGCATGTCTATATTGTTTCCATTCATTTGTGGTTTTGTTAAATATACCTCACCAAGACAAACACCATTAAGTTTGTTTTTAGCTCACCTGACCAAAGGTCATGTGAGCTTATGGCATAGCGCAGCGTGTGTATGTGCGTGCGTGTGTGTGTGCGTGCGTGCGTGTGTGCGTCGTTAACACCTATTTTCGACTTCTCCTCTGAAACTAGTGGACAGTTTTTAATGAAACTTTGTCAGAAGTATATATGGGCCGGTGCAATTCAGATTTGTTCGTGGCGTTGCTATGGCTACCATAACTAGGTCAAGGTGACTTAGGGATTCAAATATCTTAAAAAATCTTCTTCTCCGAAAGTACTGATTGGAGGAAAAATCTGATGTGATATTTGGCTTCTCTAGGGTCTTAAGCCTATAGTTTGTTCATTTTGTGAAATTCGGACAAAAAATAGGTTATGCATTTTTGCGTTTAATTTTAAAAAATTCGTAAAATAGGTTCAAATTGTTATAACTTGACTATTTGACCAGATAATGACATGGGGTTTTCAGTTTTGACATCTTCTTGTTAGTATCTTCAAAATGAGGTCAAGGTCAATTGTGAAGGTCGTGACCTAAATTTTTTTTACCTCTGATTATAATTATTATCTCGAAAACTATAAACTTTTTGTATAGGCATGTATATTAAAATGTTGTAGGTATCGATACAACGATCATTTTGATGTATAGAAAAAGGTCATGGGTTCAAAGGTCAAGGTCACAGATGCGAAACAATACCGAAATGGTTAATTATCTCGAAAACTATAAACATTTTGTATAGGCTTGTATATTAGAATGTTGTAGGTATTGATACAACGATCAATTTGATGTATAGAAAAAGGTCATGCGTTCAAAGGTCAAGGTCACAGATGCGAAACAATACCCAAATGGTTAATTATTTCGAAAACTATAAACATTTTGTATAGGCTTGTATATTAGAATGTTGTAGGTATTGATACAACGATCATTTTGATGTATAGAAAAAGGTCATGGGTTCAAAGGTCAAGGTCACAGATATGAAACAATACTGAAATGGTTAATTATCTCGAAATCTATAAACTTTTTGTATAGGCATGTATATTAGGATGTTGTAGGTATTGATACAACGATCATTTTGATGTATAGAGAAAGGTCACGGGTTCAAAGGTCAAGGTCACATATGCGAAACAATACCGAAATGTTTTATTATCTCGAAAACTATAAACTTTTTGTATGGGCATGTATATTAGAATGTTGTAGGTATCGATACAACGATCATTTTAATGTATAGAAAAAGGTCATGGGTTCAAAGGTCAAGGTTACAGATGTGAAACAATACTGAAATGGTTAATTATCTTGAAAACTATTAACTTTTTGTATAGTCATGTATATTAGAATGTTGTAGGTATTGATACAATGGTTATCATGATGTAAAGAAAAAAGTCATTGGGGTTTAGTATTTATGTTTTCTTTAAATCTATCAGCTAGCCATTAGTTATCAGGTGAGCGTATCAGGCCCATGGGCCTCTTGTTTAAATTTAATTCCACAAAGCATTAAAATTAAAAAATAAGCCATGATCCCTATCTGTTCAGTGAACAGTGTTCACTCTCACTCATAAACTACTATAACACATTTATATATCTCAATAATAATATAAACAGGACATTGAACGAGAAAAGATTCGTGTTTATGACGTAGTGTTTGTCATGTGACTACTATTGGTTTCCATACCTTTTGTGTGTGGTTTCCATCAACAAATCTGAAAGGTTTGGAATTTTCGTCATTTTTAGTCATTTTCTGATTTTAACTTGTCACATATTGTATTTTTTAAAATACCTGAAATATTTGATTTTTAGCTCACCTGATGGAAAGGTCATGTGAGCTTATGGCATAGCGCAGCTTGTATATGTGCGTGCGTGCGTACGTGCGTTGTTAACACCTATTTTCGACATCTCCTCTGAAACTACAAGACAGATTTCAATGAAACTTGGTGAGAAGTATATATGGGCTGGTGCAATTCAGATTTGTTCGTGGCATTGCCATGGCTACCATAACTAGGTCAAGGTAACTAGGTCAAGGTGACCTAGTGGTGCAAAAATCTTAAAAAATCTTCTTCTCCGAAAGTATTGATTGGAGAAAAAATCTGATGTGATATTTGGCTTCTCTGGGGTCTTAAGCCTATAGTTTGTTCATTTTGGGAAATTCGGACAAAAAACGGGTTATGCGTTTTTGCGTTTAATTTTGAAAAAATCGTAAAATAGCTTCAAATTGTTATAACTTGACTATTTGACCAGATAATGACATGGGGTTTTCAGTTTTGACATCTTCTTGTTAGTATCTTCAAAATGAGGTCAAGGTCAATTGTGAAGGTCGTGACCTAATTTTTTTTTACCTCTGATTATCATAATTATTTCGAAACCATAAACTTTTTGTATAAGCATGTATATTAGAATGTTGTAGGTATTGATACAACGATCATTTTGATGTATAGAAAAAGGTCATGGGTTCAAAGGTCAAGGTCACAGATGCGAAACAATACTGAAATGTTAATTATCTTGAAAACTATAAACTTTTTGTATAGGCATGTATATTAGAATGTTGTAGGTATTGATACAACGATCATTTTGATGTATAGAAAAAGGTCATGGGTTCAAAGGTCAAGGTCACAGATGCGAAACAATACTGAAATGGTTAATTATCTTGAAAACTATAAACTTTTTGTATAGGCATGTATATTAGAATGTTGTAGGTATCGATACAACGATCATTTTGATGTATACAAAAAAGGTCATGGGTTGAAAGGTCAAGGTCACAGATGCGAAACAATACCGACATAGTTAATTATTGAAAACTATAAACTTTTTGTATAGGCATGTATATTAGAATGTTGTAGGTATCGATACAACGATCATTTTGATGTATAGAAAAAGGTCATTGGTTCAAAGGTCAAGGTCACAGATGAAAAACAATACTAAAATGTTAATTATCTTGAAAACTATAAACTTTTTGTATAGGCATGTATATTAAAATGTTGTAGGTATTAATACAACTATCATTTTGATGTATAGAAAAAGGTCATGGGTTCAAAGGTCAAGGTCACAGATGGGAAACAATACTGAAATGGTTAATTATCTTGAAAACTATAAACTTTTTGTATAGGCATGTATATTAGAATGTTGTAGGTATTGATACAACGGTCATTATGATGGTAGAGAAAAAAGTCATTGGGGTGTCAGTATTTATGTTTTCTTTTAATTTATCAGCTAGCCATTAGTTATCAGGTGAGCGTATCAGGCCCATGGGTCTCTTGTTATTGTTTGTTAATACATTTAAGTGATAAATTAATTATTATTATTTGATTTGTGAATTGTATAGATATTTTACAAATAGGGCATACAGAATTTTTCTTAAGTCAACTTATAATTAGGTTAGAGGTACAGTGGTTGTGATATTCAGGCATCTCTCCCGTGATTTTTTGATGAGCTAAATCCATCCGTCATATATATTTGTACCATTTTTTGAATGTTTTAAATGATGGAAAGTTTTGAAAAATGGTATATACAGGGGTCCTACCATTCCTATAATTTTGACCCTTTCCTATATTTTCCTTAATAATGTGAAAAAAACCCTATATTTCCTATATATTTGTTACTAGTAGCTTTAGGAATTTAGAATGGGGACATTTTTTCCGCATTTAGTACATATCCAAGATTAACATTTAAATATTTCTAATATGTTTGTAAGTAAAGAAGGAAAGGGAATGGCTGAATGGGGGAGGAGGCTATGGATGTAGATTTTAACATGTAAACTATTAAAAAATTATTCCTATAACTTTAGTGAAAATTTCCTATAAAACTTATTTATTTTTTTACTCCATATTCCTATTTTCTATATTTTTGGACCCCAAAACTGATAGGACCCCTGTATATGATGTATCTTCCAGGTTATATACAGAGGGTTTCACAAACACATGTTAAATCTTGTTCAATATATTTTAATCAGACTGAAGAATTTTTGTTTTAGACTGTACATGTATAGGCAAACAACATTGACCTGTCTGCTTGACCTTTGATGTAAATATTCATTATGGATGAGGAAATTTAAGTAATAGGGATAAGGCGTGTATATTTAGTCTATATGATGTGAACACTAATCATGGGCAATGTGTATATGTATTAACTGTGAATCCTAAGATTACCTATGTATTGGGTAGACCCTATGTGAATATTCATAATGAAAGGTCAAACGGACAGGTGAATGTTGTGTACCTATACACATGTATATTTACACTAATAAGAAAGGAGTACATATGATGAGGGCTTTATTAGACCACCAAAAAATAAATGACATCTAACTAACCATGCAGTCAAACCTGCTATAAATGCCACCTCTATATAAGGACAACCTGCTTTTAAAGGCCAGTAAAATTTTATCCCAATTGCTCTATATTTATGTTATTTGAACTTCTAGATAAAGGCCTCCTGCCAATAAAGGTCACTTTTAATGGTTCCCTTAGGGGGCCTTTATAGACAGGTTTGACTGTTATTGAAACATGGTCATAATTGTATATTAGTTCCTATCTTGATGTATTTATTATTTCATAACATTGTTTTTATAGTAATTAAGTGCAGAAAAGATGACAAATCTAAATGTTTTTCATAAGTAATGACATTTATAGAGGTTTTTTTTTAATTTAAAAAAAATTAATTTTATTTACAACATTTTGACATATAGAGCAAGAGAACAAACTTTATATTTTCACTATTTTATTGCTTGTCATTATTGTCACAATAATCATCCTACAAAGTATGAAGTTTGTTCTCATTTGCACTCATAATTTCTGTATGGATAACCTTTTAAAATTACATTTGTCCAACACGACTATACATTGATAAATCATGCTTTTAAGTCATATTTGTGACATCATTTTGACGTCATCATTCATCAAACTTTAAAATTGTGTGATTAGATTGAAATGGTCTCTTAACTCACAAATTTAGAACTAGAAATTAGTAAGCATATAAAATTTTAACTATATTTTGGAGATCAAATAAGGTCTTTATCAAATAAACTCCTTTCAAAAGAGTTATAGGTTGTTAAAATATTACATAAAATGATATAAAAATGCATTTGTTTGTTTATTTATTTATTTAATTTTACTAAAAGTAAAAGCATCATCATATTCTCACTTTTGAGATTATTGGAGTTATTTCAACTTACTGACAAGTTATTTTAAAGTTGTTACACCATACACTTCTTGGTTTGATTCAACAATTGTCAATCAAACCAGCCTTAAAGACCACCTGCTTTTAAAGGCTACCTCCATATAAGGGCCACCTGCTATTTAAGACCAGTAAAATTTTATCTCAATTGCTCTTTATTTAGGTTATTTGAACCTGTATATAAGGGTCACCTGTTCATAAAGACCACTTTTATTGGTTCCCTAGGGTGGCCTTTTAAGCCAGGTTGACTGTTTTATATTGGCCCCATAAGGTTAGGACATAATTTAACATTGATTTAACCCAACAAGCTAATTTGACCCCCTGGACCTGGATTCTACTGGTCCAATACAGCACTAGCTGGAAAAGTTTGAAGAATGATACCTTGGACCTTGAACTAGTGCAATTTTTGAGTCATTCAAATTTTGTATAGTAGATCCAATGCAAATACAGTATTGTATGTTAATTAAAAAACAAAACATACCAATCTATGTCCAAATCACAGCCCCAAAGCAAAGCAAAATCTTTGAAACTGACTTATTAGGTAAAACAAGTGAAGTGTCACGATGAAGAACCTTCCCAACATGATGACAAGTGAAGTGTCACGATGAAGAACCTTCCCAACATGATGACAAGTGAAGTGTCACGATGAAGAACCTTCCCAACATGATGACGAAATTTAAAAATTAAAATAAAACATTATACTTTAATATTTTTCTAAGACGATGCTTACTCTTGTGTTGAACAAATGATTCAAGATTTCAATATAAACTGATAAGTCAATATGTCGGTAATGAACATAACTAGTGCCAATTACTGGAATGGGCAATGGTGCACACGTTCTACATTCTTACTGAACGGGCAATGGCCTTGTTCTACATTCTCATGTCAATTGTAACGTTATGCATGCTATTATTTCATCCCTTCGAATAAAAAAGTGATATGAATAAGTTTTCTTCAAATAAATGAAGACAATCAATTCTCGTCTAGTGCAAAAAGCAGTTTTAGTCATCTGTCCAAGCCCGATCTAAACCGTACTATCCCAAACAACATCAACACTTTTTTTTCAAACATATCAGTGACATATTAAATGTCCCTGCTGGTATCGATCATTCCTTCTCCTCATTCAATCAATTTTCTGGCCTTCATCAGACACTTGTTGATCCAGACAACTAACTTTGGTGTCTATATTTATATATCACGTCGCAATTGCTCGGATCTGACACGTTGGCTACGCCAGTCGGTCCTGTATTCTGCGTGGTTTCTGTTTGCTCACTGTTAAAATCGTCGATGTCTGTTTCAATCTTGACTACCGGTGCATCAGGATCAAGGTAAGGTTGATTAGACTCTGTAGCCGAAATGGACTGTAATACGGTATAATCTAATTGGTTGGACGCTGACACCGGAACGGACTGAAATATGCTATAATCTGATTGGTTGGACGGTGTAACCGGAACAAGCTGAAATGCGCTTACATTTAACTGGTTGGACGCTGTAGCTGGAACAAGCTGAAATGGGCTAACATCTGATTGGTTGGACATTGTAGCCGGAACAAGCTGAAATGGGCTAACATCTGATTGGTTGGACACTGTAGCCGGAACAGGCTGAATTGCTCTATAAACTGATTGGTTAGTATCTGTGACGATTGAAGGAATATTCGATACAGTGTTGTTGATACACGAGGCATTTGTATCCTTCTGAAAAAATAAATAAATTTGTGAAATTTATATTTGTAAGTGACAAAAAAGTTCCAAATATGGACATGTATATTAATATAAAGTTGAAGGCAAACAGCACTGACCTGTCCACTTGATCTTTCATTGGGAATATTCATATATTTATAGATCCATCTAATACATAGGTAGTGTTAGGATTTGCAGTTAATACATATAATAAAAATGCATGTAGATGAAATAGACATGTGTTGAATTACATAAATGTTCTGTTCCATAATACATATTGAAATTGAAGGTCCAGCGAACAGATCAATATTGTTTGCCTATAAAAAAGATTTCCATATATGGTAGTTTATGGCAAAAGTCCGCTGAAATAATAACATTTCTTCTGTTTTGATCCATAAAAGTTTCCTGAACTTTTTTGGACATTGGACAGGCAGTGGAAGTGACGACAAAATATATATATATATATATATATATATATATATATATATATATATATATATATATATATATATATATAGTGTTACCGACTTGGAAGCGGCACTGGAAATGGCAGCAAAATAGTTATATTGTTACAGACTTTGGATGAGCACTGGAAATGACGACAAAATAGTTATATTGTTACAGACTTTGGACGGGCTATGGAAATGAGACAAAATAGTTCTTTTGTTACTGACTTTGGAAAGGCACTGGAAATGATGACAAAATAGTTATATTGTTGCAGACTTTGGATGGGCTATGGAAATGACGACAAAATAGTTCTTTTTTACTGACTTTGGAAAGGCACTGGAAATGACGACAAAATAGTTATATTGTTACTGACTTTGGACGGGCTATGGAAATGACGACAAAATAGTTATATTGTTACAGACTTTGGATGGGCTATGGAAATGACAACAAAATAGTTATATTGTTATGGACTTTGGACGGGCACTGGAAATGACAACAAAATAGTTATATTGTTATGGACTTTGGACGGGCACTGGAAATGACAACAAAATAGTTATATTGTTATGGACTTTGGACGGGCACTGGAAATGACAACAAAAAAGTTATATTGTAATGGACTTTGGATGGGCTATGGAAATGACAACAAAATAGTTATATTGTTATGGACTTTGGATGGGCTATGGAAATGACGACAAAATAGTTATATTGTTACTGACTTTGGATGGGCTATGGAAATGACGACAAAATAGTTATATTGTTAATGACTTTGGACGGGCACTGGAAATGACAACAAAATAGTTATATTGTTATGGACTTTGGACGGGCACTGGAAATGACAACAAAATAGTTATATTGTTATGGACTTTGGACGGGCACTGGAAATGACAACAAAATAGTTATATTGTTATGGACTTTAGATGGGCACTGGAAATGCCGATAAAAATTCTATTGTTACCGACTTTGGAAGGGTACTGGAAATGTCGGCAAAATAGTTATATTGTTATGGACTTTGGACAGGCACTGGAAATGCCGATAAAAAATTCTATTGTTACCGACTTTGGAAGGGTACTGGAAATGTCGGCAAAATAGTTATATTTGTACAGACTTTGGATGGGCACTGGAAATGACGGCAAAATAGTTATATTGTTACCGACTTTGGACTGGCGCTGGAAATGACGACAAAATAGTTATATTGTTACCGACTTTGGATGAGCACTGGAAATGACAACAAAATAGTTATGTTGTTACCGACTTTGGATGAGCACTGGAAATGACAACAAAATAGTTATATTGTTATGACTTTGGAAGGTCATGGGAAATGGCAACAAAATAGTTATATTGTAACCGTCTTTGGATGAGCACTGGAAATGACAGCAAAATAGTTCTATTGTTACTGACTTTTGATAGACACTGGAAATGACGACAAAATAGTTCCATCGTTACCGATCCATCTAATACATAGGTAGTGTTAGGATTTGCAGTTAATACATATAATAAAAATGCATGTTCCCCACTATGTAGATGAAATGATAGACATATGTACTGACATTACATAAATGTACTGTTCCATAATAAATATTTAAATTGATTGAAGGTCCAGCGAACAAGTCAATGTTGTTTGCCTATAAAAAGATTTCCATATATGGTAGTTTATGGTAAAAGTTCCCTGAACTTTTTTGGACTTTGGACGGGCAGTGGAAGTGACGACAAATATATATATATATATATATATATATATATATATATATATATATATATATATATATATAGTGTTACTGACTTTGGATGAGCACTGGAAATGACAAAATAGTTATATTGTTACCGACTTTGGATGAGCACTGGAAATGACAAAATAGTTATATTGTTAGCGACTTTGGACGGGCTATGGAAATGACGACAAAATAGTTATAATGTTACAGACTTTAGAAGGTCATGGGAAATGACAACAAAATAGTTATATTGTTATGGACTTTGGAAGGTCATGGGAAATGACAACAAAATAATTATTTTGTTATTGACTTTGGATGAGCACTGGAAATGACAGCAAAATAGTTCTATTGTTACTGACTTTTGACAGACACTTGAAATGACGACAAAATAGTTCCATCGTTACCTACTTAACTGAAATCACTGAAAATGGTGACAAATTAGTTATTTTGTTACCTTGATCATGATAATTATTCTTCCTTGGTATCTACTCTCTCTAAAATGTCGTGCAGAGAACGGAGCAGGGCTGAGTTTTTTGTCGCTGCTGACAGTAAAAAGATCAAAGTCTTTATCAAGGAGTGTTGTTCCATAGAGACTGCGTATTGTGGCCTTCATTTCTTCGCCTTTCAGGTTAATATCCATGGGATAACGTCTGGACGTCAGGTTGTTGTTGTAGCATGCAGATGGGTATCCTAAAATTATATCAGTTTTAAATACACTAAATGAAGAGTTTAACGTTGAACAACGCGTACTTCTAAATACACAAAATGAAGACGTGTAACGTTGAACATTGCGTACTTCCAAATACACTAAAATGAAGACGTTTAACGTTGAAAAACGCGTACTTCGCAAATGTCAGAACATGCAGGAACTCCAAACAACTAAACTAAAATACAGCACAAAAAAATGACCGCCTCGATATAAGTGTTGCAAGAGATGTCAGTATACACTGACAAATACCCCCCGAAAAAGTAAATAATATGCATATAATATTATAGAATTTTATTAAACCAATTGATTTATTCTTGCTTATAGATGTTAAATAATATATTGACGAGAACAGAAATAAATTATAAATATTATATTTTATTATATTACCAAAATTTTTATGAAAATATATATTGATACGAGTATCCCGCAAAGCCACACAAACTTGGACAATTATTCTTAAATTAAATCCAAACAAATCCACTGCACTAACTGTTTACTTTTTTAAAATATTTTTAATGAAAAATGAATATTTTCAATATTGTTCAGCTTTGCTCGAGGAGCCATGTATGCAATAAGTGAAATAAAATGTCAAAAAAATGACATATACCGAAAATAAACTGGTGGGAAAAACCTCTTTTACATTACATTCTGACCTTGACTTCAAGTTGATTTATGATATATAATCAAGGGTGAGTTGTCACTGTGGTACAGCGTACACGGGATATTAAAGCATAAAATGAGCAAAACAGCCAGTGTAAACAACACCAGCGCGAGTCGAAAGCCGATTTTTGACTTATCTGTTCATTTTAACATGTGATGGTGTATTGGGGCATCAATCGGACACATAAATGATTCTATTGAAATAGTTAACTGCATCTGATACACTGTTTAAACTTTAAAACAAATTAATAAAGCGCAAGTGCTCACCTGTGATTTTGCCGTCGCCGGGAGTTTCAATATTTCAAATTTCACATTATACACTTCTAATTAAAAATTCTGAAGCGTACAATTCCTCTAGGATGTTAAGAACTACATGTCGAAAATTTCAGCTCAATGTATTGAGATATAAAGGAGCAGGAGACGTTGGAGGATAACATGCGGTGTACTGGGAATTGCAAAAAGGTGTACTGGGTATTGGCAATTAAGGAGCAAGTAGGTGTACTGGGAATTGAGGATTCAAATATCTTGCCAGCTGTGCGATTTTCATGTTTTAATGAATTTATATAGAATTTATACTTCTTTTTCAATGACAAACAAAACAATTAATTATCTAGTGAAAATCTTCAACATCTGTAATTATTAATAATGCATTATAGACGAGATGAAGATGAAACATACATAGACCACATCTTTAACACATATTTCCCCGATATATGTAGATTGAGAGAGATCCAAGTGTTTACTAAACCATTACAAAGGCCCATGTGTAATGTCAAAATATAATCCGTTCTTAAATTGTTAAAGTTTGACAGTGTCATAGCAAATGCAACTAGTGAAAGTAAAGAAAAAAACTTTGTAGTTTGGAACTGAGCAGGAAAATGAAGATTACAATTTGAGAAATCTTTTAAATATTTAACCTAATGTCATTAGATCGAATCGACCAGCTAAAATATGACTTATTTATATCAAAGGTCAAGATGAGACAGTCGTCGAAAGGAGGTATCTGGTGTAAAACAGATCCACAAATGACGAGAGTAAAATCAAACGTCTTGAAACTGATTTATAAATAAAAAGTTTTAACAATATAACACATTTTTTTCATTTTTAACATGTTAAACATAGTTCATAGTGTCATATGTTTATTTTGAATTTTTATTTACGAGGGCCAATCAATAAGAAACCAGCTTAACCTTTTTTCCGGATTAGATCCACCTCTTCTTTTTAATGTAATTCAGTGCCCTCTAGTGTGATGCACTTATCCATCACCCCAGATCTGAAAAAGACAGGGTCATTTCCATTGACACACTCCTCAACGTCTGTTTTCATGACTTCTTGGTCAGACCTGAAATGACGCCCTCGGTATCATTTTTCAATTTTGGGAAAAGAAGAAGTCGCTACGAGCTAGGCAGAATGTGGTATTTCGCCCCACAGCCTTCATTGTAACTTTGCAACCGTGTACTCTTGCGTTGTCCTGTTGCGGCGGTTTCACAGATATCAGTTCTCGTGTGGTCTAGCAAGTTTGCATAGTGCACTCCAGTTATCATTGTACTTCTCTTTGGTTAAAAGTCACACACAATAACACCTTTTGCGTCCCAAAATACTGTGGTCATCACCTTGCCAGTAGACTAATGCTTTTTAACCTTCTTTGGCCTAGGGGACCCAGGCCCTATCCACTGACGACTCTGTGCTTTATTGTCTGGCTCATATTATTGTACCAAAATCTCGTATACAGTCTTTAGACGCAAAAGAAAATCATCTTTTGACATAAACGCTTCAACAAGGCGCCGTATACTGATGCTTTGGTTGTCAAAAATCCGCTCGATAGATTTTTTTAAATTAATGTGTTCAGAAAGCAAATATAGTTTTATCAAATAATATAGAAAAATCCTAATGTCAACCGATTCGATTTTCTGCAAATCCACGATGAAAGCTCAAATTTCATCTACATGTATTCAAAATTTCCAGTTTTTAGACACTGCCATTTTTGGCCTGTTAGTTTATCATAACCATAGCATTTCAGAAATAATGCACTTGGTAAAATATTATATACATTTTTTTAATTCCTTAATATCGGATGTGCAACTCAAAAATATGTATTCCGTTACGCTCTGCAAAAAAGTGCCTAAAACTATACTGACACCTCGATACGCGTGTAATTTTGTATCCGGTATAAAACATGTATTGAAACAAGGCACAAAAATAATGGCCGTGTCGGACAATCGGAAATGGGTTGGTTGGTTGGTTAACGTCGCATCAGCAATTTTCCAGCTATTCGCGACGAGAACTATTAATTTTATTAATCTATGAACAAGTTCGTGTATGCATGTGAAGTGCGAGTGTGTTTTATGGTCTGCTTTGTACTAGGGCGCACTCATGGCGACTTTAACGTGCTAGCTCACAGAGTCAGTATGCCGCAGACAAGCGTACCACTCCCCAGGCACATTATACTGATACCAGGTAAACCAGTAAAGTCCAACGGCTAGGAAAAATCACTTTCCCGCATGTGGTCTGAGTGGGACTCGAACACACAGCGGTGAGAGACCCTGGATTTGTTTTGTAGACTGATGTCTTATTCATTAGGCAACCGCGGCCTCTCAATTGGAAATGGGATACTAGGATGGTCCCTCGTAAAATGAGATATAAAAAACTACACATTCTACATACATGTTTCTATAATGCTTATATTGTCTTTTTGAGTCTAGTGGCATTAACGTAAAGACCACCTCTAAATAAGAACAGCTTGTTTATTGAATGTTCTATGTAAATGCAACCTACACACTGATAACGGTGCACAATTCCGACCACTCATAAGTGATGCTGTTTAAAACGTGATATATTTTACCTTGAATCGACATTTTTTAATCATTCTATAGACAATAACAAGTACTAATAATAACAAAAAGAAGGTATTACACATATACCAAACACCAACTGGCTGCAGTTTCACTATCATTTCCTAAGATTTGTCTGATTTAAATAGGCTACTTTTGGTGGAACAGCACATCTTTACTGAGCTTTCCGTCATTTCTTGAATTTAATAATTTTCCGTAACTGCATCATAAATGATGAATGGTATGTGTCATTGATTGTTTGTCCCTTTTTGAGATAACCTACCACCAGATTATGATCAGCATCACTGGAAGCCGAGGTCATACCCTCTCCAGCTGATGTAACAGTATTGGTCTTTTTTCAGGGTGATCAAGTGTAAACTTTGGCCACTGGGGTGAATTGATAAACCCACGTTTAATCCATAGTAACTTATCTCTGAAAAAAGCACACAACAAAGTGCACTTGATGTGCTTCTGACCAATTGTCAGATGCCTTGGTAAGTTGGTACCCAACTGAAAGCATTTCTCATTGCAAGATTTTCTGTCAGAATTAAATGTAATACATGTATTCCCTGTGAAATGCCAACTGGCTACATACCATTCTGTAACTCGCTTGTCAGTCGTAACAATATCATAAACTTTATTGACCTTTTTGGGGTTGCATCAATGACAGACCTTCTAGAACAAGGGCCTTTCTGTTGCGTTTAAATCCCACAACCCACATTTTTACTTTTAAATTCGAAGGTCATATTTTCCTAGTGTGGATACCATATTAGTTTGGATATCCTTAAGTGTTAAACATTTTAATGAAACTATGGAATCACTTATGTCTCTTAATATTGGCGATCTACCTAATTCAATTTTGAAATCAAGGTTAGAGCCTTTACTATGAACACCTAATATAAACTTGCACAGTGAAACTTATTTATTATTGTATGCACCATGCATACAAACTGTATCATACATTCGCAATCCCCAATTTCTTTAAAAATTTGGACTTGAAAATAATGTTATAAGTGATTCCCGGTAACCGTAATTTTGCAATTCCCAGTACACTAAACCGGTGATGAGAATCAATTCCCAGTACACCACGTCGATCTTTCAACGTCTCCTGCTCCTTTATTTCGCAATACATTGAGCTGAAATTTGTTGGACATGTAGTTCTTAACATCCTAGAGGAATTGTACGCTTCAGAATTTTTAATCAAGAAGTGAAAATTGAAATATTGAACAGAAACTCCCGGTGACGGCAAAATCACAGGTGAGCACTTGGGCTTTATTAATTTGTTTTAAAGTTTAAACAGTGTATCAGATACAGTTAACTATTTCAATAGAAACGTTTATGTGTCCGATTGATGCCCCAATACACCATCACATGTTAAAATGAACAGATAAGTAAAAAATGGGCTTTCGACTCCCGCTGGTGTTGTTTACACTGGCTGTTTTGCTCATTTTATGCTTTAATATCCCGTGTACGCTGTACCACAGTGGTTGTTCAAAGCCGTTTTAATCAGTTTCATCAATTGATTAGTCAAAATTTAAATAATGCATAATTTCAAATTTGTTGTGATTTTAATATTGAAAATGTCGTAAGTGAACAAAATTTCAACAAATCGAGTCTCATTGCTATAAATCTTTATATATTTGATGATGATTTTTATTGATATTTTAAATATGTGTTAATCATTGATTAAACTAATCAAGCTTCGAACAACTGGCTACTGAAATTGATATAGATAAATAAGCAACAAATTTATACTTAAAATAAAATATAAATTGATATAAAAGACGGGCGCCAAGATTATCTAAGATTTGACCTTCATGGCCTTGACCTTTGTCGCACATAAATTACACATGGTTCATGACATATCATCTCATTGTGTTGTACACTTGTACCAAGTTTTATAAAAATTCATTGTGAAATGTAGGAGATACAATCAGTCAGATAGGGCTGTGATAAGTTTATAAAACGGGGGAAATTGGGAGTATATTTTCCATAATATTGTAACTTGTGTCATATACCTTTTTTAAATATAATCGTAAAATACATTTAAAAATAGTATATAACACTTGCACCAAAATCATACATGTATATGTGCACAAAAGATCTGTATTTAAACAAAAGAGGTATGGCGGGTTTGATGTGATTTTGTCCTAAATGGACCGTTTTGGTTTTTGAAAAATAAAAGTCTAAATATTCTTGCACTTAATTTATAAAAAAGCAGTATTTTATTTGGCTTTTCAGATTTTGCCTCATACAAAGGTATATTTAATTGGTATTTTTCTTAATAAGCTCATCTTTGTGCTCTATTATGCTAAAGAAATGAAAAATGAGGGGGTTTTCCCGTCTTTGATAATTATTTTCAAAATGTTCTCCTCGGAAGACCATTTTTTATGTTATTGTTTCTGAAAATATTTTCAAGATGCAATCATTACGAGTTTTCAAAAAAATGGTCCTCTTAGGAGAAAATGGTCAATTTTTAAAAATTAGGAAAAATTAAAACTGATCACTGCACATATAACTGATGTTGCATTTTAACTCGGCTGGCACTTACTGCTGTAGTTAGCTCAGTCGGTAGCGAGGACGCTTTGCAACCTGTACGGCATGGGTTCAAATCTCACCCGGATACCTTTTAATTTATTCTTCTTCTTGTTTTTTTTTATTTTTATCTTTATAAAATACTATTGTTAGATTTTTCCTTTACAAATATTAGTTTTTAAAAATGAGCATTATCTTCTTTAAAAACACTACTAGCAGATCAAGCCTGGTTACATTTTATACAATAAATCTACGCATATCACCCGTGAATTCTTAGTGAAGTGTGATGTAAGTTAATACTTTATTGTTCAAGTGTTTCTGTTTATTGTATAAAAATGAAAAATGAAGGTTATGGATGTTAAGGTTTGTTCAATATCTTCGGCTCTTCAAGGAAAAACAAGTTTACACAAACAAAGCGCTTGTTTTTCATAGACCTGGTCTTATTATAGAACGCGAAATCCTCAGGTGTTTAAAAATACACCGTTACGTCATTCATCCATTCAAGCAGGGAGCAATGTGAAAAGCGCCTATCAAACCCGCCATACCTCTTTAAATCTAATTATTATTTTGTTTTTAAACCGTGCTTGTCTTTTATTTTATGCAAAAATTAAATTACTCTTTTAGAAGCGAGGTTGTTAAAATTGAAAGGATACCAACTTAACTGCGTTTCCTGGCGTGATAATACACAATCGGATAAACTGAGTGTCGTTTTGAATATTTCTTTATTTGAAACAAAACTTTGACCTGTATAGTCAAACAACATTGACATGTCCGCTTGACCTTTATGGGGAATATTCATATAGGATGGACCACCGATTTGTAGGTAGAATTCGCAGTTGATACATACACAATACAGTTATTTACTCTTAAAATCCTACGATAGACGTTCCCATTATGCATGTGATCCTTCTACATCACATACTCTTCTAAAGTAAACATGTATATCAAAGGTAAAACGAAGAGGTCAATGTTGTTTGTCTAAAGAAGAAACAATTAGGGTATATTTACCAAATCCTTGGTCCTGGTGTATTTGTATAAGAGGGTCCATTTTGGTTAGTTTCGGAAGGTCACTTCCTTCGGGTAACAGGTAAAGCAACATCCCGACAACTCTTGCCTTTGGGCCAGGTTTTTTCTTTTTACCAGGCATTTTGGCTGCAAGCAATTTGTTGATGTTAGCAATGGCAGACGACAATTTCTGGTTGTATTCCTTTTCTCTTGGAATTCCTAAAAACACAAATGAGGAGCGTGTTTATTGATAATGGATAAATAGAATAAGTTATAAACGATGCTACAAGCTACATGGATTTACAGCCTGACCAATCAAATTGATTTATTTCTCCAGATTGGTACATTTTTAGTGTGCAAGGTTGTCATTTAGGTACTTTTGTTTGGTTACAATTTCCATACAAAAAGTCCGATTTTTTAGTACTTTAAAAAATCGTCAAAATGGGAAAAATCCGTCTAATTTGACCTTTTCATTTTATCCGTCCGTTTATTTGTTTTTATAGTACAAATCCGTCGAATTGGTCAGCCTGATTTTTGGAGTTAAACAAGCATTGGGCAGTTTTACCATTTGTGAAAACTGCGCATTGTTACATGAAACAGTTGTTCAAGTTACAGACATTTATGTCTCTGTTCAAGTTAAATGTCTTATCGTATGATATGATAAAGATCTTAAATGATATGTTTACGTATGCCAATAAAAATTAGAATGTAATGATGCATAAAACACACGTACACTAATACAATGGTATGATACGATAGTAATGCTAACTTCTAAACTTATTCTAAATATCATAAAAAAGTGTGATAAAAATATGCTCCAGGGTTGTAATATTTTGATAAATTCATCCAAGTGCATTACATGTATAATGTGTCACAGTGACTTAACTGGACAAAATATATTACGAATATTGCATACTAAAATGCATATGTCAGTGACTATATAAACTATATGTTCAACTAAACTGATCGATTTGGTGGTTTTCTTATCAAAATGTTACAGCTTTCTGTAAATTATATTATTTGTTTTGAGTTTATCAAGAAAAGCACCCTCTTCCAAACAGAATACACTAACAATATTTCACATTTTGCCACTCATTACCAAACCACAATTTTTGAGACAATTGGTTTTAAAACGCCTATAATCAAAATACACTTTTTAAGTTTTTTACTAGCCATGTAAAATAAGTAGAAGCAATCGAATACATTTAAGACTGCGTGAATGTCTTGAAACTTAACATTATTCAAGTTAAAAAATATTAGTTAGGAAATAATTGTGAAACTGGGGTCAGTTCAAATACAATAATGTAAATTTAAACAGATATATACTGAAGATACCATCCATAAACAACAATATTTTTCATAGACAACAAATTTGATGTGTTCGGCATTATAATCTTTCCAAACAATTGTTATTCAAATTGTACTACTGTATATTATCATTGCTTGCTGCTTTGTTTCTTTATTCGTATGGAACAGACTTTAAGAAGACTCTTGTTAAATCTGTTACAAACTCATAAATCATTGGTATATAGCTGACGTTCTATCTCTTAATAATCCTACATTTAGAGCATTTATAGAATATATGTATATGAATGTCAGTCATCTGGCCTGATTCGATTTGATTTTTTCTCTCTCTTCTTTTATATCTGGATTTATACCTCCATTATAACACCCAAAAGTTTTACATGAAACTATATGACAATCGTGATTACTTCAGTTTTTCTAATGTCAAATTTCCTTTTTTATGCAGCAATATGCCTGCTTTTCCTGCCTATGGTGTATTTGTGTGTGTCACAGTTAATATGCTATGATACATAGCATGTTTTCACTTCTTTCCACTATGGGAACCTTATATAACAAAGCAAGCTGCTTACAAATAAATGGTAAATGGTTGACTCGGGGATATTGCAATCCCAGTCTTATCAAGGCCCTAAAAAGTTTTATGGCCATCATCACAATACTGTTGATAAGTATTATGTCTGAGTATACAAAATTATCCTGGATATATCATTATCAAATTTGAGTTCACGCGTTGTGATTGTAGCTAGCTAAACAGGGGTGCTGACACTTCAAGAACACCCGGTCTCACTTCCCTGTGGAAGTGCACATGTTTAACTTAACTTGTCAGTTTCAAAGCTTCTGGATTGTGATTCGGACATGGATTATTATGTTTTTTTGTTTTTTTGTTATATGATAATACAAATTAGCATGCGTAAACTAATCAAAACGCAATGTGCTTGTTTGTTAACACTTAGATTTCCTAATTTTGTTTTTGAAAGCTCTTATTGAATACAAAAGAAATCAAATTGCTAGTAATAAACAGAGAAAATAATAATCAAATACAAGTACCTTCATCATTTAGTTCAGAAACTGTGAATATATAAAATATCGTATCCAAAGTAGTCAATTGTATTGACAGTCAATAAGCACCCATTTTATCATTTGATAAACACAGACAGGAAAACAAGTTTAAATTAAAATTTTAATCAACCATGCACTAAATTTAGGCCGAATGATTGGATTGCCTTTTGTTACCAAATGCGTTTTCGGGAAAAGTTGGATATCTCTTTGTTTTTTTTTATGATATCTCATCAGATATCTACTATTTGCCATATCAACAACTCGGACTGATATACTGATGCTGTGTATTCTACTTCTAGTAGATGTTTACATACGCTTTTGTTACCAAATGCGTTGTAACACAGCACTAGTATTCAATAGATTATATCTGGATTTAACTTCGTGTAAGCATGACCTTGCCTGAGAATACAGTACGGACCTGTCGAAAGTTTAACACTGGGCTAACTAAATCCTCGGTTTCTGAGGTACAAAGATATGGATAACTAGTGGACGACTACGCTGTCGACAGATAGCTAACAGCTGCCTAGAAAGAGCTAATAAGTGGCCAAATGAGCTGCTGGTTCGGTACCAATTCGTAAGATTAGTGTTAAACTTTAGATAGGTTTGTGCTGTATCTCACGTGGTATAACGATGCATAATGTGGTGTTCTGGCAGTAGATTGTGAACGACATAAGACGGTACCTATCATATCTTATAAAAACCACTGCGGTAGCTCAGTTGGTATAGTGAACGCTCCGTAATTGGGAGGTCGTGGGTTCGAGCCCCCGCCTGCGTCTGACCCAAGATATGAAAGTGGGTAGTGACTGTTCTTTCGCCAAGCACTCGGCATCACGAAATGAAAGCCACAGTTCTTTCGGATGGGAACTTAAACTAAACAAGGTCCCATGTCACGGCGGGCTTGGCACGATAAAGAACTCTGCTGTATAATGTTATCAGCGCAACGCACAGGCAAAATTTTTGTACCCTCGCCTATAGCTGGCGACGTCTCGATATAAGTGAAACATTCTTGACTGGGACGTCAAACACCATTACTCAACTCAACTTATATCTGATAACTTAACTGGTATTTGTGCATAATCTCACAACAATCAGTTTGGTTCATTCTTTTACTGCATGTGATTTATAAATTCTTCATAAAAACAACAATTATAACTGAAATTGTATATACACGTTCATTTTTAATTTTGATTTGAAAAATATTTACAGATGTACATGTTATTAAAATCTGATTTTATAATCCATTTTGGAAGACAACTGATCCATTATCTATATATAGCATTTTATATAATACATCATGACACAATCATGAATGTACTGTAAAACATATTTATTTTCGCGGTGTACTAATTTTCGCTTTAATATTTCGCGGTCGTTAGTTTTGCGCAAAAATTAATACAGAGCGAAAATTATATTATGCTTATAGTGTTCTACTACATATTACAAAAAAAGATAATTAAAAAATTACTAGGATATGTCTAAATTTCATTAATCTCGAAAATAATGGCACACGATGAAGTACCTTTACAGTAATGCTAGGTGACGTCTGAGAGTGCCAATATAAAGCAAAAACAAGGTCGAGTTATATAAACTTGACGGGGAAACATGCAGACTAGAATGAACAAGTAAAATGGTCAGTCATCGACCAAGTCAACGAAATGTTTAGCAACGGACCAAGTCAACAAAATGTTTTAGCAAAATGGTCAGCAACTGACCAAATCAACAAAATGTTAAAGTAAAATGGCCAGCAACTGACTAAATCAACAAAATGTTAAAGTAAAATGGTCATTAATGCACCAAATAAGATCAACCAAATTATTTAAATTTTGACTAATAGTTGATTAAACTATTCACGCTTAGAACAACTGACCCTTGATCCAGGGTTCTGACATCAGTTTCAAAACAGTACATGTAAAACGGTCAGTCATAGACCATATCAACAAAATGTTCAAATAACATGAACATTAAAGCATCAAATAAAATAAACAAAATCAAGAGCGTAAAATGGTCAGCCATAGACCAAATCAACAACATGATTCAGATACAACTGTTTTATCAAAGCCTGGTCATATATACAACGTTAAAGCCTATAGAGAAAACAAAATAATATTCTTTATGTATATACATGTACGCCATTCTTAAAACTTGAAAATTATAAAACTATGAAACAAAATAATAAAATAATAAAATCGTCTAAATTTTCCAAAAAAAGAATACTAAAACAGTTATTTTCGTGATAATATGACACATCGTCGCCTACAAAAAAATCTTATAACAGAAATATAAACAACACAAATGAAAAACCCTGTCATAATCTGTCTTTTTGAATCGTGATTTCATCTCTGATAAGAACTGGTATAAAAAATCACTTATCTATACCTCTGAACTTTCTGTAAGAAATGAACATAGCGGATATGTTTTAAAGGTATGTTTCCTATTCTAAATATATATTTTGGTCACAAATGGGCAGTATTTTATATCATTTGTCCTTCTTGTTTAAATTAATCCCAAAGTATTCCAGTGTTTACACCAATGACATACTACAAGTACAATCATTACAGTAAAAATAGATGGAAATAATTTGTAAATGTCATCGAATTCTTCCTCCTAGGGAGCAGCAAAAGAATCACATTTCAAAATCTATCATTACTACGGAAGATAATGATGTTTTTCTCAATAATGTTACAGAAAGCTTCCAGTCCATTTCCACTGAAAATGTATCAGGTAGCATTGTATCTGTTGTATACATAAAGACGCATCATATACTGTTATTGACTATTTCTGTGATTTTGGTAAAAGCCAAATGCCTTTATGTAACACGTAAGAACTCGCTGTAATGTTGCGTCCCAAATAAGACAACAGACCAATCGCAAGAGAAAGCTAATGCCATTTTGAAAATTGTATGTATGTGTTATCCACGAGGTAATAAATTAATTTTCTGAATGTATGAAATATTATATAATGCCATAATCAAGCAGTAGGTATCGAGAAAAAATCCGATTCATTAATGCTAGTCTGGTTGTGGTTGGTGAGTCAAACCGGCATTCATGTGATATAATACAAAACAGTTCCTATCCCCAGTACAAAGTGGCACGTCACATAATTCACATTTAAAAATTGTCTGTGTCGGATAACCGGACTTGGTCCTGATTTTATGGACATGACAAAATGCACACCATTTCTTCTTGGTTGAATATAGCGGGAAAATACGGACTGGTCTATGGCGCCTTTCTTCATCGACCATTATTATATCGTCTGCTTTGGCACCTGGAGGAAAATTGACCCCGCCCATGTCTGAAATTAAATAAAAGTTACAGATAAATAAAGAAGTTTAGTTTTAGTCTGTATGTACTAGATAGAGATTCATGCGATTTTAAATTTTAGTTAGAAAAAAATCAGTCAAAACGACACTCACGAAAGTCTCTGGATTCGATTAAGTAGCTGTTAGTAAAGATGATATGTGTGGCGCATGTCTTGATATTGATAACCCAGGTCATCAAGCGAAATAGTTTTATGATACAGCTACAAACCGTAACATTGGTTAGATTTACTGCTACATTGGAGTATGAGACATGGTGCCACAATTCAATTTAAAACCTGTCGTCTTTGCATTTCAACCACGTTGTTATCAATTCTCTGCTCATGCATTTTTCTTTTTGCATGCAATTAACTATTCAAGGTATCATTGGCGAGGTGCGTATTGGAACAAAATGAGTTGGTTCTTCGGTGTAACAATGGCGTTGCTTTTAAATGTTTCCAAGGGGGAAATAATGTACATTATTTCTAGCAGAATACAAAATCTTTTCACATGCCGAAAATTGTTAACTCGTGATTATGAATTACTGGGATTCCTGTTGAGGCAGAGTGGAGCTTCATTGACAGAGATTTACCTATTACTTTTGAGGCAGAGTGGAGCTTCATTGACATATATTTACCTATTACTTTTGAGGCAGAGTGGAGCTTCATTGACATATATTTACCTATTACTTTTGAGGCAGAGTGGAGCTTTATTGGCAGAGATTTACCTATTACTTTTGAGGCAGAGTGGAGCTTCATTGACATATATTTACCTATTACTTTTGAGGCAGAGTGGAGCTTCATTGACATATATTTACCTATTACTTTTGAGGCAGAGTGGGGCTTCATTGGCAGAGATTTACCTATTACTTTTGAGGTAGAGTGGGTCTTCATTGGCAGATATTTACCTATTACTTTTGAGGCAGAGTGGGGCTTCAATGGCAGATATTTACCTATTACATGTACTTTTGAGGCAGAGTGGGGCTTCATTGGCAGATATTTACCTATTACTTTTGAGGCAGAGTGGGTCTTCATTGGCGGATATTTACCTATTCCTTTTGAGGCAGAGTGGGGCTTCAATGGCAGATATTTACCTATTACTTTTGAGGCAGAGTGGGGCTTCATTGACAGATTTTTACCTATTACTTTTGAGGCATAGTGGGGCTTCATTGACAGATTTTTACCTATTACTTTTGAGGCATAGTGGGGGTTCAATGGCAGACATTTACCTATTACTTTTGAGGCATAGTGGGGCTTCATTGGCAGATATTTACCTATTACTTTTGAGGCAGAATGGGGCTTCAATGACAGATATTTACCTATTACTTTTGAGGCAGAGTGGGGCTTCAATGGCAGATATTTACCTATTACTTTCGAGGCATAGTGGGGCTTTATTGACAGATATTTGCCTATTACTTTTGAGGCAGAGTGGGGCTTCATTGACATATATTTACCTATTACTTTTGAGGCAGAGTGGGGCTTCATTGACATATATTTACCTATTCCTTTTGAGGCAGAGTGGAGCTTCATTGACATATATTTACCTATTACTTTCGAGGCATAGTGGGGCTTTATTGACAGATATTTGCCTATTACTTTTGAGGCAGAGTGGGGCTTCATTGACAGATATTTACCTATTACTTTCGAGGCATAGTGGGGCTTTATTGGCAGATATTTACCTATTTCTTTTGAGGCAGAGTGGAGCTTCATTGGCATATATTTACCTATTCCTTTTGAGACAGAGTGGGGCTTCATTGGCAGATATTTCCATATTCCTTTTGAGGCAGAGTGGGGCTTTATTGACAGATATTTGCCTATTACTTTTGAGGCAGAGTGGAGCTTCATTGACATATATTTACCTGTTACTTTTGAGACATAGTGGAGCTTCATTGGCAGATATTTACCTATTCCTTTTGAGACAAAGTGGGCTTCATTGGCAGATATTTACATATTCCTTTTGAGGCAGAGTGGGGCTTCATTGGCAGATATTTACCTATTACTTTTGAGGCAGAGTGGAGCTTCATTGACATATATTTACCTATTACTTTCGAGGCAGAGTGGAGCTTCATTGACATATATTTACCTATTACTTTTGAGGCATAGTGGGGCTTCATTGGCAGATATTTACCTATTACTTTTGAGGCAGAATGGGGCTTCAATGACATATATTTACCTATTACTTTTGAGGCAGAGTGGAGCTTCATTGACATATATTTACCTATTACTTTTGAGGCATAGTGGGGCTTCATTGGCAGATATTTACCTATTCCTTTTGAGGCAGAGTGGAGCTTCATTGACAGATATTTACCTATTACTTTTGAGGCAGAGTGGAGCTTCATTGGCAGATATTTACCTATTACTTTCGAGGCATAGTGGGACTTCATTGACATATATTTACCTATTACTTTTGAGGCAGAGTGGAGCTTCATTGGCAGATATTTACCTATTTCTTTCGAGGCATAGTGGGGCTTTATTGACAGATATTTGCCTATTATTTTTGAGGCAGAGTGGGGCTTCATTGACATATATTTACCTATTACTTTTGAGGCAGAGTGGAGCTTCATTGACATATATTTCCTATTACTTTTGAGGCAGAGTGGGGCTTCATTGACATATATTTACCTATTCCTTTTGAGGCAGAGTGGAGCTTCATTGGCAGATATTTACCTATTACTTTCGAGGCATAGTGGGGCTTTATTGACAGATATTTGCCTATTACTTTTGAGGCAGAGTGGGGCTTCATTGACAGATATTTACCTATTACTTTTGAGGCTGAGTGGAGCTTCATTGACATATATTTACCTATTACTTTCGAGGCATAGTGGGGCTTCATTGGCAGATATTTACCTATTCCTTTTGAGGCAGAGTGGAGCTTCATTGACAGATATTTACCTATTACTTTTGAGGCAGAGTGGAGCTTCATTGGCAGATATTTACCTATTACTTTCGAGGCATAGTGGGACTTCATTGACATATATTTACCTATTACTTTTGAGGCAGAGTGGAGCTTCATTGGCAGATATTTACCTATTACTTTCGAGGCATAGTGGGGCTTTATTGACAGATATTTGCCTATTATTTTTGAGGCATAGTGGGGCTTCATTGGCAGATATTTACCTATTACTTTTGAGGCAGAGTGGGGCTTCAATGGCAGATATTTACCTATTACATGTACTTTTGAGGCAGAGTGGGGCTTCATTGGCAGATATTTACCTATTACTTTTGAGGCAGAGTGGGTCTTCATTGGCGGATATTTACCTATTCCTTTTGAGGCAGAGTGGGGCTTCAATGGCAGATATTTACCTATTACTTTTGAGGCAGAGTGGGGCTTCATTGACAGATTTTTACCTATTACTTTTGAGGCATAGTGGGGCTTCATTGACAGATTTTTACCTATTACTTTTGAGGCATAGTGGGGGTTCAATGGCAGACATTTACCTATTACTTTTGAGGCATAGTGGGGCTTCATTGGCAGATATTTACCTATTACTTTTGAGGCAGAATGGGGCTTCAATGACAGATATTTACCTATTACTTTTGAGGCAGAGTGGGGCTTCAATGGCAGATATTTACCTATTACTTTCGAGGCATAGTGGGGCTTTATTGACAGATATTTGCCTATTACTTTTGAGGCAGAGTGGGGCTTCATTGACATATATTTACCTATTACTTTTGAGGCAGAGTGGGGCTTCATTGACATATATTTACCTATTCCTTTTGAGGCAGAGTGGAGCTTCATTGACATATATTTACCTATTACTTTCGAGGCATAGTGGGGCTTTATTGACAGATATTTGCCTATTACTTTTGAGGCAGAGTGGGGCTTCATTGACAGATATTTACCTATTACTTTCGAGGCATAGTGGGGCTTTATTGGCAGATATTTACCTATTTCTTTTGAGGCAGAGTGGAGCTTCATTGGCATATATTTACCTATTCCTTTTGAGACAGAGTGGGGCTTCATTGGCAGATATTTCCATATTCCTTTTGAGGCAGAGTGGGGCTTTATTGACAGATATTTGCCTATTACTTTTGAGGCAGAGTGGAGCTTCATTGACATATATTTACCTGTTACTTTTGAGACATAGTGGAGCTTCATTGGCAGATATTTACCTATTCCTTTTGAGACAAAGTGGGGCTTCATTGGCAGATATTTACATATTCCTTTTGAGGCAGAGTGGGGCTTCATTGGCAGATATTTACCTATTACTTTTGAGGCAGAGTGGAGCTTCATTGACATATATTTACCTATTACTTTCGAGGCAGAGTGGAGCTTCATTGACTATATTTACCTATTACTTTTGAGGCATAGTGGGGCTTCATTGGCAGATATTTACCTATTACTTTTGAGGCATAGTGGAGCTTCATTGACATATATTTACCTATTACTTTTGAGGCAGAGTGGAGCTTCATTGACATATATTTACCTATTACTTTTGAGGCATAGTGGGCTTCATTGGCAGATATTTACCTATTCCTTTTGAGGCAGAGTGGAGCTTCATTGACAGATATTTACCTATTACTTTTGAGGCAGAGTGGAGCTTCATTGGCAGATATTTACCTATTACTTTCGAGGCATAGTGGGACTTCATTGACATATATTTACCTATTACTTTTGAGGCAGAGTGGAGCTTCATTGGCAGATATTTACCTATTACTTTCGAGGCATAGTGGGGCTTTATTGACAGATATTTGCCTATTATTTTTGAGGCAGAGTGGGGCTTCATTGACAGATATTTACCTATTACTTTTGAGGCTGAGTGGAGCTTCATTGACATATATTTACCTATTACTTTCGAGGCATAGTGGGGCTTCATTGGCAGATATTTACCTATTCCTTTTGAGGCAGAGTGGAGCTTCATTGACAGATATTTACCTATTACTTTTGAGGCAGAGTGGAGCTTCATTGGCAGATATTTACCTATTACTTTCGAGGCATAGTGGGACTTCATTGACATATATTTACCTATTACTTTTGAGGCAGAGTGGAGCTTCATTGGCAGATATTTACCTATTACTTTCGAGGCATAGTGGGGCTTTATTGACAGATATTTGCCTATTACTTTTGAGGCAGAGTGGGGCTTCATTGACAGATATTTACCTATTACTTTTGAGGCTGAGTGGAGCTTCATTGACATATATTTACCTATTACTTTCGAGGCATAGTGGGGCTTCATTGGCAGATATTTACCTATTCCTTTTGAGGCAGAGTGGAGCTTCATTGACAGATATTTACCTATTACTTTTGAGGCAGAGTGGAGCTTCATTGGCAGATATTTACCTATTACTTTCGAGGCATAGTGGGACTTCATTGACATATATTTACCTATTACTTTTGAGGCAGAGTGGAGCTTCATTGGCAGATATTTACCTATTACTTTCGAGGCATAGTGGGGCTTTATTGACAGATATTTGCCTATTATTTTTGAGGCATAGTGGGGCTTCATTGGCAGATATTTACCTATTACTTTTGAGGCAGAGTGGGGCTTCAATGGCAGATATTTACCTATTACATGTACTTTTGAGGCAGAGTGGGGCTTCATTGGCAGATATTTACCTATTACTTTTGAGGCAGAGTGGGTCTTCATTGGCGGATATTTACCTATTCCTTTTGAGGCAGAGTGGGGCTTCAATGGCAGATATTTACCTATTACTTTTGAGGCAGAGTGGGGCTTCATTGACAGATTTTTACCTATTACTTTTGAGGCATAGTGGGGCTTCATTGACAGATTTTTACCTATTACTTTTGAGGCATAGTGGGGGTTCAATGGCAGACATTTACCTATTACTTTTGAGGCATAGTGGGGCTTCATTGGCAGATATTTACCTATTACTTTTGAGGCAGAATGGGGCTTCAATGACAGATATTTACCTATTACTTTTGAGGCAGAGTGGGGCTTCAATGGCAGATATTTACCTATTACTTTCGAGGCATAGTGGGGCTTTATTGACAGATATTTGCCTATTACTTTTGAGGCAGAGTGGGGCTTCATTGACATATATTTACCTATTACTTTTGAGGCAGAGTGGGGCTTCATTGACATATATTTACCTATTCCTTTTGAGGCAGAGTGGAGCTTCATTGACATATATTTACCTATTACTTTCGAGGCATAGTGGGGCTTTATTGACAGATATTTGCCTATTACTTTTGAGGCAGAGTGGGGCTTCATTGACAGATATTTACCTATTACTTTCGAGGCATAGTGGGGCTTTATTGGCAGATATTTACCTATTTCTTTTGAGGCAGAGTGGAGCTTCATTGGCATATATTTACATATTCCTTTTGAGACAGAGTGGGGCTTCATTGGCAGATATTTCCATATTCCTTTTGAGGCAGAGTGGGGCTTTATTGACAGATATTTGCCTATTACTTTTGAGGCAGAGTGGAGCTTCATTGACATATATTTACCTGTTACTTTTGAGACATAGTGGAGCTTCATTGGCAGATATTTACCTATTCCTTTTGAGACAAAGTGGGGCTTCATTGGCAGATATTTACATATTCCTTTTGAGGCAGAGTGGGGCTTCATTGGCAGATATTTACCTATTACTTTTGAGGCAGAGTGGAGCTTCATTGACATATATTTACCTATTACTTTCGAGGCAGAGTGGAGCTTCATTGACATATATTTACCTATTACTTTTGAGGCATAGTGGGGCTTCATTGGCAGATATTTACCTATTACTTTTGAGGCATAGTGGAGCTTCATTGACATATATTTACCTATTACTTTTGAGGCAGAGTGGAGCTTCATTGACATATATTTACCTATTACTTTTGAGGCATAGTGGGGCTTCATTGGCAGATATTTACCTATTCCTTTTGAGGCAGAGTGGAGCTTCATTGACAGATATTTACCTATTACTTTTGAGGCAGAGTGGAGCTTCATTGGCAGATATTTACCTATTACTTTCGAGGCATAGTGGGACTTCATTGACATATATTTACCTATTACTTTTGAGGCAGAGTGGAGCTTCATTGGCAGATATTTACCTATTACTTTCGAGGCATAGTGGGGCTTTATTGACAGATATTTGCCTATTATTTTTGAGGCAGAGTGGGGCTTCATTGACATATATTTACCTATTACTTTTGAGGCAGAGTGGAGCTTCATTGACATATATTTACCTATTACTTTTGAGGCAGAGTGGGGCTTCATTGACATATATTTACCTATTCCTTTTGAGGCAGAGTGGAGCTTCATTGGCAGATATTTACCTATTACTTTCGAGGCATAGTGGGGCTTTATTGACAGATATTTGCCTATTACTTTTGAGGCAGAGTGGGGCTTCATTGACAGATATTTACCTATTACTTTTGAGGCTGAGTGGAGCTTCATTGACATATATTTACCTATTACTTTCGAGGCATAGTGGGGCTTCATTGGCAGATATTTACCTATTCCTTTTGAGGCAGAGTGGAGCTTCATTGACAGATATTTACCTATTACTTTTGAGGCAGAGTGGAGCTTCATTGGCAGATATTTACCTATTACTTTCGAGGCATAGTGGGACTTCATTGACATATATTTACCTATTACTTTTGAGGCAGAGTGGAGCTTCATTGGCAGATATTTACCTATTACTTTCGAGGCATAGTGGGGCTTTATTGACAGATATTTGCCTATTATTTTTGAGGCATAGTGGGGCTTCATTGGCAGATATTTACCTATTACTTTTGAGGCAGAGTGTGGCTTCATTGGCAGATATTTACCTATTCCTTTTGAGGCAAAGTGGGGCTTCATTGACAGATATTTGCCTATTACTTTTGAGGCAGAGTGGGGCTTCATTGGCAGATATTTACCTATTTCTTTTGAGGCATAGTGGGGCTTCATTGGCAGATATTTACCTATTCCTTTTGAGGCAAAGTGGGGCTTCATTGACAGATATTTGCCCATTACTTTTGAGGCAGAGTGGGGCTTCATTGGCAGATATTTACCTATTTCTTTTGAAGCAGAGTGACCAATGCTTGAAACTTTGGTATATAACCGTTTTGCGTACATCAATTTACCTATGATGGTCGTCTGCTGAAAATTTTCTCCGAACGAGATTTATATTCAGTTAAATCGACTTCCTGTCTTTTAATTGTCATCCTAAGAATTAGGTATGCAATCGTTTTTGTGAAAATCGAACCTACATTGATACATACAAACATATACATATAGATACTAATTTTGAAGCCATCAATATTGATACAGACGCAAGTGGCAGTTAGTCTATATGGCATTAGTAGGTATAAAACATGTTGGACACTCTTCACTTATCACCACTACGATAACTCGCTTCACATGTTGGAGGTCGTGGGTTCGAACCCCGGCCGAGTCTGACCAAGACTTAAAAATAGATAGACTATTTTTTCGGAAGACCTTATAAACCGATTCCCCGTGTCAACCTCCCTGCACAGTGCACATCGCCCTGGGGACTCTGAAAAGGTAAAAATACCTGCCACTTTGAACACCTATTGCTAGTGTAGGGAAATATCCTTGACTGGGACGTAAATCAATCAATCGTATCATAAAGCTAATATACAAGTGCTGGTTGCACACTATAAAGCTTATATTTCATGCCGGTCATTATAATAAAATACCGTTTTAGCCTAAAGCTGACGCATAATGTTAAACTCCACACGAAGTACTTGGTAAATGAATAATATAATGAAAATATGTAGCAATGTTTTAAATTCGGCGTCTTTTATTCCAGTGTTAGAGAGAACTACTTCAAATCTTGAGACGCACTTCCCCATACTCGCATATAATCCTTCCTACACCTCCTTATCAAATGGCAATTACGATTCATATCATAAAAGGTCAAAACAAAATACAGTTTTTATATGCATACAATACTGACAACTTGCAATGCTAGAGGGCGTCTAGGAGCGTGGTATGAAATACACTTAGACACTAGTATTATGGTTACATATTGTTTTGGTTTGCTTTAGTTAGTAGTGCTGTAGTAATGATTCGTCTTTTTCGATAACAAATACCTATAAGTTTTTTTCTTTGGTAAAATACCACGTATATCCATTTTTAATATGTTTGTTTATATGGTTATGGGTTACTTAGTTGTTAAATAAGTGGAATAATTTAAGCCCCTACAACAGTACTATAACAATGCCACTGGACGTTATCCAAGTGATCGTCCAAAGTCGAGGAAATTTATAATCAGCAGTCTTTATATATGTATGTCCTTTACTTTGGCTGTTTCTATCATTTGTTTGTATTTTGTTGTGTTTATAATTGCATTAGCTATTGCCGAGTACGTGTTTTTCAATTGCAATTTTCTTTTCTTAATGCAGATACGGCGAGTGCTATATGTGGACTGCATTTCAACAAGTGACTCGGTATAAAGAAAATCAACAATAGTAATGTACATGTATAATGTTTCGCCTAAAAGCACATATACTGTAGTCCCTTGGTAAACAAGAGAACAATTTTGAAAAGACAATCACTTGTAATCATATATAATTTGGTAAACACTTAGATGATTTTATTATTACAAACAAGGGGGTATATAATATACATGTATATATTAAGTTTTGAAAAATCACAAAAAGCAAAATAATATGATTTAAAATAGGACCTGTAAGTCTCATCATATCTGAGATTGACGAGTACAAGAACACTCGACATGGATAAAACCGCGTCATATGGCGTGATCGTTTGACGTTACCGAAGAAAACGCCTTCTTTTTGACGTCATATTGCGGATAACACTTTCATATCCGAGTATAAAATCAAAGATATTTAACGGGACTTACAGATACCATATACTGGCACCATTTTCGCATTTACGCAAAAAGCAACGTACTTCATATTACAAACACATACATGTGCAACTTCCTGAAATAAATAACTGTTATAAGGTAGTGTCAAGTGTTTTTTTTATCTACAAAGTCAAGTACCTACTGTTTTCACTAAATTACCCGTTGGATTTCACTGATCTATCAATCCATTTTTCCCCGCATCATTGTAGTAATTGGAATTCATATGACAATTGCATGTAATCTACAGGTTGAATCGTGAATACCAGTCATGATGTTATTTTAGTCTATGAATTTTGAATGTTGTCTTGTAATCATTTCACACAGGTTTTTTTTTATGCAAATGGAGTTCACTAGCGTACCAAGTGATCAGATGATTGTCCTTAATGTTTGTTCGGAACATTTTTGAAACGTTTACATCGCAAATTCGGGAGGACGTCATCTTATGCGACCACATATCTAATGGAAATTATTGGTCCGAACAAACTTTCCGGAGTATCGCGTGGTACGCCGACGAACTCCATTCAATAAACTTACTTCAAAGTGATGAACGTGATTTCATTTACATAACAGAAAATAGTTACCATAGTAGTAAAAGTAAACTGCAAATTGACTGGATTCGTAAGAAAAATGCCAAAAAGGGCATTGATGGCACAAATCTAAGAACTATTCCTAATGATATTGCTTTTATATGATCGACGATACTATCAAAACAAAACTATATTAAACGCACATTAAAAGATACAAACATTCGAAATACATATATGAACATTCTATAATTAATTTTTAAAATCCTTCTGGAACAACAAGATATCATATAGAACAATTCTTCGATAACATGTCAATTACTAAACAGTTGAAAAACTAGGAAGAAGGGACGAAAAATAATATGAAAACATTCCGTACACACAAACTTTAATTCGCACTAGAGCAACAGACAAATACCAATACAGATTAGAAGAAATTATATACAACCGAACCTGCCTTAAAGGTCATACAAAGGGCACCTGCTTTTAAAGGCCAGTAAATTTTTATCCCAGGTCGGCAACTTTCGCTGGATCAATAGGATGACCTTTATAAACAGGTTTGATTATAAAAGAAACTCTTGAATGAGATAATGAAATGTATGAAACAAACAAAGGAAAAATGTAAAAGCGACAGCCGATTCACGACTGTTCAAGTTTTACATTTGGATTTCAAGAAGCATATTTATTTAAACATTACAGGTCCGCCGCTTTACCGCGTTATCAATGCCTCTTTATTTCTGTGAGGAGCGTTCTGGAAACATTAACAACGCACATTCCAGAAATTACCGTCGTTTTTTACGGGAAAACAAACGTCATAACGTCAGTGGGCATCACGTGGTATAGCGGCGAACCCAACTCAATACGATATATTTTGAATTTCTAAACAACTCTTGAATATGTTCAAATATTAAAGTGTGAAACACTACAGTATATATGGCACTTAAAAATGGTATAATAAAACATCATGCACATTCAACACACTCTACAACAATCATATTGTACAATAAGCTTATTGCCCAACAAATTACATCTATTTTAGTGACGTGATGCAATGCTCTTTAAAACATTACCATTCATTTTTTTTTTTAATTCAAAATGTATAAACGTTCATCCCCATTGACATGTATGAGAATATTCACAAATTCAAGCATAATTATAACGAACAATGTTAATGAAAATCAAGTTTTATACAAATGTGAGATTATCTATAGTCAATCGATTGAAACAAAATTTGATTGATCATCTGCTTTCTTTGACTTTCTAAAATTGAAAACTTCCAATACAATTAATTCAGTATGATATATTTAGTACAGTTACAAATAAAGCGGATAAGAGAGATACGTGTCCTTTCTTACACAAGGATGAAATATTCTTAAAATTTTCATACTCCTTTTTCGACTTATCTACGTTGTTTATTTTTCAAATCACAAATTTTGAACGTGCGTGTTCTTATTTTGGATAAAACTACCCATTACAAATTGGTTTTCAATAGATAAGACTGATATGTCACGCAACTAAAATCCGTGGATTAACTTCTTTCAGGGAAATTGTTCTTTCCTGGTTACAAACCCATAAGTGACAGCTTGATAAAGGAGCTGTTTATCGGATACAGAATCATCATCTTCACCGGTGATGATACGTAAAATACCATCACTGTATTCTGGTGTATAATCAGCAGCCTGTGACTGTACTATCTTGGATATTGGTCGAAGTGCTGTATTTCGATAAGGCGTATTAATACCAGCCTGCATACAGATCTGAGACAGCTTGTTACTGTGAACATTTTTGCCTATTGCAGATTCTAAATACCACTGAACATGGGAGTAATCTTTCTTTGGTTGTTGGAAAAATACGTCGGATCTAGAATTCAGTTTGGAAAGATAGAGCTCTAAACTCCTAACAGGACAGAAAGGGCTGAGTGGTTGTTCATAGATCCGTGTGACCTGTTTCTCATAGGACACATTCTCATCAACGATCCTGTAATATTTTCTTGCAAATCTTTCATCATGTTCAATGACAAACGAAGACTTCTTCAGAGCCCTTAATACAAGTCGACTTAGGACGCCACAGTAAAGGTTAATATCTGTCCAGATTTTGTTTTGTAGACTAGCCGGATCAGAGTTGGACAAAGAGGATGAATTATACAGAGCTTGTAGGTGAGTAAACGCTATGGGTTTCGAATGGGACTCGTCAAAGGAGGATGCAACTGAAACAGATATATCCTTCTGTAAAATATCCAGAGAAACATTGGATGACACGAATTCTGAACCACATGTTATGTCAATGTCTCGATGAAATGGCGAAGAGTTAAGATATCGAGATAGCTCAAGTGGAAACCATTTTAACAGAGCCTTTGGACATTCTTCAGTATTTATATACGAGTTATAGAATCCTGGTAAGAGTTCGTTCAGTTGATGCGTCGGCATATCCTCAAAATTGCCACTGTGACCTTGAGACATCAGCCAATCTGTAGAATAAAAAAATCAATAGTTCAACTTCAGTTGACAAATGTCGTCTTTAGAACAAAACAACAACTGGTATCTATAAATAATGTAAATTTTATAAACGCAATAATAGTGATCAGATATACAACACAACAAAGAGAGTACATGTACTTTTACCAATGTCTCATGTCCAGTTTAATTGGAATTGCTTATTCAATCGGTTGTTGTATAAACCCCAAACATTGAAGAACAAGAATCACTACTAGTCATGTATTCGTATTTCGAGTTATATTGTCAATATTTATTCAAATGAATAGCATAATTTTGAAACTTAAGTTAACACATTATCTGAGAGGGGTAAGTTCATGAATAAATCATCGTAGATTATTGTGGTTAAATGAAAGTTGATATCCTCGAATGAAACAGTCATCAGCAGATTGGAAACACGAATTACAAAATAATAAAATAAACAAACGATCTCAAATTCCTATCACAGTTAAACCTGTCTTAAATACCAACTCTATATTAGGGTCTCCTGCTTTTAAAAGCCAGTAAAATTTATCCCAGGTGCCCTTTATCTATGTTATTTGAACCTCACAAAAAAGGCGATCTGCCCATAAAGGTCATTTAACTAGTTTCCTTGGGTGGAAAGGTTTGACTCTAAATAGGTTCATACTTGAAGCCAGTTTTAGTAGTATTTTCCTACCTAGCTCTGCTACTTCTTGAAACAATTTATCAGTGTTTCCCCAGTGAAATGGAATTACATATTTATTCGATATCCCTGGCACGCACCAATTCTCCTTGGATAACAGTATAGTGACAGACACTATAAATGAGTTTTATGAAATATTTTTGGCTAAAATTTTCTTATGACATTGTTAATTTTTGACAGACATTTTCCAAAAGGACAAACCATCCCCAAAATTTTGAAAACCATTATATTTACAAAATTCAAAACTTTTCAATTATCTTGCAAAGAAAGTGATCGTTTTTGTCTGTTTTTTTCCCTATAATATGCTGTCTTGCACGAACGGTAATAATAACCTCATGTATTTTTAGAAAATGAAAACATCAAGTTCTCATCATGAAATGACAAATACGTACATCTTATCTTAATATCAAGGCAATGGATATTTTAAATATATAACAACCACATTCTTCAGTGTAGCAAACTGGTGTGTCTTTCTTCAATTCACCTATATTTGTTGACCGAAATAAAAAGGCTAAAGCGAATGATGGCGAAGCTATATAGATTAAGTTTGTTTTGGATTCTGGAATCTTCAAAATATTGTGGAATATAACTAGATGCAACGGAAAAGCAAGTAAATCTATGCATAACGGAACCTTTAAGATTCCGGAATTTTGACGAATCTGTATTCTGAATACTGACATAGATGTTTTTTAACTAGTATACTTGTTACAAAGATATCGTTGCTGTACATACAGCATTTGAACTCATATCTTAGATTCCAAGCATATGTCAGTTGGATACTGGATACCAAATATATAAGCCAGTTGTCTATATGATAGCTACATGAACTCGTATAAAGAGTATCATAAAATGAATCTGGCATCATAGTGAATACTGTGTATTTCAATAAATTAAAAAACACAAGAAATGAACCATAACCGCACCTATGTTGCAGTTACATCTTATGAATGTATAAATTAATTAATAACAAATCGATTATTTGAATTTCATCGTTGTAACATACATGTACGTTACATCAACAAATAAACATTGTTAACCTCAAATACATTTTGTATCTAGCTGTCCAAGAAATGTGAACGTCTAAGCAATTTAAGAACACTAGTACAAAACCTATTCATTTATTAAGTGAATAAGATATTTTATACACTTCTCAATTATTTCAATCAATCTATTGAAGAAGTTAAATGTCGAACAAAGGTTGTATAGCCAATGTGCAAGGCTGGTTTCAGACCATTTTATTAGAGAATTTATAACACTTGATTTCAGCATTTCAATCAATCAATTTAAGAAACTTAATGTCGAAAAAAGAACTATAGCCATTGTGCAAGTGGTAGAAAAGTCATTGTGGCGACCGGTTTCAGACCATTTAATAAGAAAATTTATAACACCTGGTTTCAGCATTTAAATCAATCAATTGGAGAAACTTAATGTAAACAAGTGGTAGAAAATCCATTGTTGAGAGCGTTTTCAGACCATTTAATAAGGGAGAATTTATAAAACCTGGTTTCAGCATTTCAATCAATCAATTGAAGAAACTTAATGTAAACAAGTGGTAGAACAGCCATTGTGGATTCCGGTTCAGACCATTTCATTAGGGAATTTATAACACCTGGTTTCAGCATTTCATTCAATTAATTGAAGAAACTTAATGTAAACAAGTGGTAGAAAAGCCATTGTGGAGACCGGTTCAAACCATCTCATTAGGGAATTTATAACACCTGGTTTCAGCATTTCATTCAATTAATTGAAGAAACTTAATGTAAACAAGTGGTAGAGAAGCCATTGTGGAGACCGGTTCAGACCATCTCATAAGGGAATTTATAACACCTGGTTTCAGCATTTCATTCAATTAATTGAAGAAACTTAATGTAAACAAGTGGTAGAGAAGCCATTGTGGAGACCGGTTCAGACCATCTCATAAGGGAATTTATAACACCTGGTTTCAGCATTTCATTCAATTAATTGAAGAAACTTAATGTAAACAAGTGGTAGAAAAGCCATTGAGGAGACCGGTTTCAGACCATTTTATTCGAGAATTTATAACATCTGATTTCAGCATTTCAAGATATTGCATCCATTCAAAGTTTTGATATATTTTGGAATTACTGATACTTTATACGTCTTAATATGTACTGCTGGATGTATGAAATATAGAAAGCTGCAACTACCCACAAAACATAAATATAAATACGATTTATTTGGCATAACCACTGATTTTAAAACTCTTATTCCATACGGATATAAGACACAATGGCGAAATTGATAAGAATGAAATACCTGATGTACCTCAACGCAATAGAACACACTTTATAACGGGCAAACAAAGCAAAAAAGCAGTGAAACCTGACAAGATAACCATTGATTACACAACTCATTAGATTGATAACATGATATTCAGTGAAGTGGTTACTTGTAGAACACTTATCATCCTCTATCTATATTTTTCAAACAGAGATCTTACCATCAACACCAAAACAATTTCGTAAATTCGATTACAACCAGAGTGGGGGTGGGTGCAGAAGGCAGGTTCTGGCAAATAACTTATATTAACGGTGATTGTTCTTTTGTTGCTAAATGGTTGCTTACAACAATTTCATTTGCTCGATTACTAAAAAGCCGGGGGTTAGACAGAACAATTTGCAGGGTGGGTTCTTAAACATGCCACGCCTGCCTGCTGTGACACAGGACATCGGTTTTAATGTCATTTCCGAAGGACCCTGATGTTGTGATAAAAAATTAAATAAAAAAATATTACACACTTGAGATTTTATTTCTAATTGATAGCACCAATACAATCTATTCAGTACATGATATAAAAGTATGTAAAAACAAGTGGCATACATCCTATAAAACTACTTATGTAAAAAAAACATTAAAACACAAGGCTTACAAATAATATATATATATTGTACATGTAAATCGGTAGATACAAAAACCTGGCATTTTACATTTTAAGAGTCAAACACATTCATTTATGTCCGTTTACGTATTTTCAGACGTTTTTTATTTGACTAGAAGAATCGTATAGAAAATCTTCATAGTAAAATTCATCATAAAATGTGTTCAAGTTTTACACAGTTCGCGGAACTCTATATCATAGTAGTGGCAAAATCATACGACAAAACCTAACTAGCGATTCTGACCATGTGGCAAAGACTAGCGACTCCCATAGCATTTTGGCAACAAGAAATATGTACTACATAGTACCTGAATGAAAATCAGAATTTTTGGATAAAATTAGTTTAAAACACTTTCTAAAGACTTGCTGTAATATCTATACCGACCACTAGTGTTTTCCAATTTATTTGTAACTGAATAAAATACAACTAGGATGATTAATTCATCCATACGCACAAAAACAATGTGAAATCGTCTGTATGGCTTGTTACAATACATTGTATATAGAAACACAGAAGCACATGCAATCAACTACGCAATCCATTTTATCAGACGACCTCCGCTTTTTTCTGTAAACAACTTTTAGAAAATCCAAAAACTTATCCAAACACATTATCTTTAATTTTTTCTCAACTAAAAATAGAGGACGGAAGACACTTTGATTTCAACAAAAAACACATGCAAGTACAATCTTGCAAATACTGAAAATAGTTATGAACAAAAAATACCAAAAAACAAAAATAAAGGCAGCTAAAATGTATAAAAATTTGTGATGAGAAAGTAAGTTCATTTCTCTTCTTTAGACATTACTAGTACAATGAAGTCACGCTACACTTTTACTGATTTCACTTAGTCTAATCGAACAATTTGCTTCAGCACGTTAAACCTTATAAAAGTATTTTAATTTGAAACTGTCAAGAGGGAAAATATCATTTAGAAGGTCAAATATGACTTTCTGATTACTGCATCATAATTAATGGCAATTAATTTAGTGGATGACCGTATCAATAAAATCTACTCAAATAAAAAATTTCAAAGTCGGGCAGCTATATAATCCATCAAGAATTCTACACCCGTACCGAATTCTCCATTCTCTGTTATTTTGATTTACTGATCATTGTCATCTTGCAAACTGTAGAACATTTCATGTAATTTATAGCTGTTTTCCATCTGTTCGTAAGATGTTTGTGTAGAGGAATGGTACCTTCCTTTACATTCATAGTTGTATACATATTCAGAATCTATGGCATGTTTATCGAGCATTCCTTCAATGGTTGCTTTCAGACATATGTTCGTGTATATCCGTGAAAGACAGGCTGCTTCGGATATTTCCGTCATCATTCGGAGGATAGAGTTATGTCCCATGGCACCCTGATACCAGACATGATTGTTGTATATTTTCTCCACGGGACGCTGGAAGAAATCAACGCTGCCTGCGTTAAGTTTGGATATATATAACGACATACTGCGAACAGGACAGTTCTCATCGTCTGGTATCTCGTACATTCTGGAGAACCAGTACCAGTCATGCATTTCAGAAAATGTTTCAATTTTCATCATTTCTTTTTCAAAGTGTAACCTATAAAATTCTCTTCCGTTTTCATCTTTTTCAAGCAAAAACGAGTCTTTAGTTAGTGTTCTAATGGCTTCTTTACCTTTCAATCCAAAATGGAGGATAAGATCAAACCACACTTTTCTGAGAACTGTGTGCGGATTGGCTAAAGAAAACACTCCTGATCGCATCATAGTGATGACGTCTTCGTCTGATATTGGTATTTTCTTTGTTCCCTTGTCTCGTTTTTTCTCGTTTTGGTATAGCCTTTCAAGTAATACATTTGACGACGAAAACACAGAATCTTTCAAAATGGACACATTATGACCACATGCATTTAAATATCTATTTATACTGCTACGAATCCCCATAAGTGTCGACCTAGTGTAAACCCGGCCATCTTTTGTACGAGCTTCTGCATAAAATCTCTCCAACATAAAATTCAAGTCTTGAGCAGTCATACTTTCAATATCTGATTTTAGGTGTTTAGTTTTCAGCCAATCTACAAGAGAAAAGAACATGCAAATCATAAGACGAATGATCTGTAAATATTTATTATACACAATTCTTTACATTATAAGCTACAGTTCTGGTAGAATTACATCAGGCATTTTTATAACCTGTTTTCGTTTTCTTACTCTCTCAATGTCAAAATTGAAACCGTTTTAGAACACTTAAAGTTTTGCAAAATATCGAGCATATTCAGATTACTTATAAGCATTTCAAATATGTTTTAATAAGTTCAACATCACTAAAAAGAAAACAGAAAACACCCAGGAACATTAGACGCCAACGCAACACTATAAAGCTTGCTTGAACAAAGCACTTACTAAAATCTAGTTATAAAACAGAATTACTGCTATTGTAGCTTTTGTCGTTATTAAAAGTAGCTCTGTTGCAATGAATTTTTTTCAGCATTTGCATTGTGGATTTAAATGCACAATTTTAAATATGAACAGACGTGTTTTTGGGTGTCTTTGTTAAATACAAATAAACAACTATAAATGTAGGTTGCATTGATGACAACTTGTTAAAGAACGAGCAAATGAGAACAAAAAGGCTGTAGATCATTACTGGAAACTTCTATGTCATATTGCAATCCAACTTACGTGCTTAACAGTTCATTAAAACAAATGTACTGGAGACAAATGGGGTTATAAAACAAGACTAAATGAGTGAAGTGAAATAAAGATTAAGTCAAGATTCTTTCACTTATATCGAGACGGTTGATTATGACATGAGGAAACCACAGTCCTTTGGCAGAAGAACTGACAAATCGACTGATTAAACTTTCTCCGACAAAGATCTAGACAGTAGGATTCGAAACTAGGCGATAGAGCAAGTTTTCCCGGTGGTTTATCCGCCCATTCGGGCACTGATGCTTCCATGACTGAATGAGACTATATGCTTGGACAGAAAGAAACTTGTCTAGAACTCAAAAATACAACTAGTGTACGAAATAGATCGCCATACGTAGTTTAGTCAACTCCGGTTTTCAAACAGAACTAAATGTACACATATCCAAGCGCAAGCCTAGGCTTAACAATGCCCTCAAAAAGTTTTATTGCCGTCGTCACGGTATTCTTGATAAGTTTCATGTCTCTCTGTACAGTATTGCCCTGGATATATTTGACGTTCCATAGTTCCGTGTTCCTTTCACTCAATTTTGATTACCTGGCGGGTGTAGCTAGCTAAATATAAAGTGCTTACCCTTTCGGAGCACCCGGTCTCACTTCCCTTGTGGAAGTTCGCGTGTTTAACCTAACTTGTCAGCTTCAAAATTTTTACTTTGCTTGTAGATTGGGATTCGGACATGGAATAGTAAGTTTGTTTTTGATTTAAAATGGAATATAAGATTCATCGGAAAAGCAAATAAATATATGCGCAGTTGAATCTTTGAGATTCTGATAATATAACATATCTTCATTCTGAATACTGAAGTAAAACCAGAAGAAAACTACTTACCTTTGAAGCTCTTGACATCACGTTTAGTCCTTATCCTTGTCCCTGCCAGGTATTGTTTATTAGTCCCGCTGTCCTCTGTATCAATATATATGACTGGTTCGGCAACCGTGGCACCAAAGTCATAGTCTTCTCCTGTTAAATTGACCGTAATTGAGTGAGGTCATGACAAATAATTTTTATTTCTAAGCATGCATCATGTGTTTTAATCATGCATGTATTAATTTTATGAATCTATTAGATAAGCCATGACTGAGCTAGCATCTATATCGAGGAACATAACAAACATACACAATTATAGTCCGCAATTACTCCTTTTACATTGCTTTTGTTTATCAAAATTTCGCATACTATATTTACGTTTGAAACTAAACAAAAGAAAATATAAGATTATTCGCAAGTTTCTGCTATTAAACTTAGTAATCTTTCATACAGTTAAAAGGTCGTATTCTCTCTGTCTCCGTTTTATTTGTACTATCCTGTAAGCAGTTCAGATGCAATAGAAACCTTGTCAATTAAAACTAATTTGGACTTTCAAACCAATAAGTTTTATAATATTTCAATATACAAAAAAAATGGTATTATTAATGCTGAACAACAGTAAATCAATGAGGACAGAATATCAAGAGAGAGTTGTGCTAACTTCATCATTCCGATGATATACGAGTCCTAAATCAGTATTCCTTTGAAGTTGACCGAATATGCATTAAACGTAATTACTAATACAAAAAAACTACTTATCTTATATAAAAAAATCAAAATTTGGAATTCAGATCAGAAAAACTGTTTTCTAATACACTTTCTAATGTTACTTCTTGCTTGTTTTTCTAAAGTTATTTGCAAAGTAAGTTGCTCCTTTTTCCATTCTATCCAATCCTCAAAACAAGAAATTCAATATTTCTTAATTCCGACATTACAGATATAAGAAATACAAGTTTATTGGTTTTTAAACACATGTACCTTTATTTAAACCCATACTAAATGACCGTCTACCCGACATGCCGTTTTGTCTGGTTACCATACCCACTATTTTTGTAACATGCAGCTGTACATTTCATTTTGGACCCATACAACCAAGGTTAGAATACCATTGTTTTTCTTAAATCGTTTCAGTCTTTTTTACAGTAAAATAGATGTAGGTGTTTGAAAAAGTTTCAAGTTGGCTAACAATAATATTCTACTTGCAAGAATAGGCGAGTGGCTTGTGACTTGATAAACATTTCCGGTAAAACGGGAGAAAGTATCAGCCATTTTATAACTACATTAGCTTTGGTTCTGGTTCATCAAACATTGTCAGTACTTTTATTTTTTTATAATTATTCATCACTTTCATATCTGAAGCTTTATAATCAGTGGTCATATGCTTAATATGTGCTAAATCAACAACAAACATCTAATCCATGTCCGATTCACAACCCAAAAACAAAGTAAAAACTTTGGAACTGACAAGTTAGGTTAGACACGTGAACTTCTACCAGGGAAGTGAGACCGGGTGCTCCGGAAGGGTAAGCATCTCCTGTTTTGTCAGCTGCACCCGCCACGTGTGTAAAAAATTGTGTCAAAGGAACATGGGACGTCAAATATATCCAGGACAATCCTCGACACGGATACATCCAACTTATATAGAATACTGTGATGACCGCCATTAGACGTTTTGAGGGCCTTGATCAGCCTAGGCTTGCAACATTTCTGGGTCAACAATTTATTTCCATGCAATCGTTGTACAAAGTTAGTCTGTTTCAAAAACTCTCATTTCGTTCTTGATACTCTAGCTATTATCAAGTAAATGGCATACTTCTTTATATCATTATACAATATGTTGCCTATTACCAAATGATAACTGCACACGGAGAGATAAAATAGTATTGGTGCTACTACAGTCTGCCACTATTACTTTATACTAGCTTTGAAGTGAATACCCTTTTTCATTTTACGGGTGTTGCTAACACACCAGAAAATATTTCCTACTTTAAAAACTAAGGTATACTCCCTCATGCAAAGTATTTCCTTAGCTTAATTTGGTAAAATATATTTTGGTCCTTTGGGTGGCTTTTCGACGTCTTCGGAATTGTTTTGGTTTCATAATTTTGGTCCAAGCACTACTGATGAGGAATTGTATTCCGAAACGGCCGTCTAGTGCTGTAAAATTAAAACTGGTATAATATGTAATTGTCTAGGCCTTTGCTACTGAATTTGTTTTAGAAGGAATTGAAATGGAAATTCTGTCCATCCAGGTTGTGAAACTAATTTTTAGTTGTTTCAACCAGCCTATTTACCGAAACTTAATGCCATATGTTCCATCGGCAAAGCATTAACCTAAATTACAATATTCAGAGTCAGAAAAACCAATTTTATCTAAAAACTACAACTTTTATTAAAATCAATGATTATACAAAAAGAGTAAATCCTAAATTGAACTAAATTCAGTTGAATGAACACATAATTGGGTCAACCCGTAGGTATATAGGTACAAGTAATATATTGTAAATATTTTACATTTGACAAATGTCGATGAACACACACACACACACACACACACACACACACACACACACACTCTTTCATTCTCTCTCTCGTAAAGGTTTGTTCCTAGTCTAACAATCTCAACCTCTCTCTCTCCCTCTCTCTCTCTCTCACACACACACACACGCTCTCTCTCTCTCATGAAGTTTTGTTCCGAGACTAACGATATCTAAAAGCTACATTGTTCTATCTAACACACAGAATATAAAACAAACGTTAGCACCATATAAATATACATTGCACAAATTTACATTAACAATCTCGACAATAGTTTATGCCAAGAGTTCATAATTCGTCACTGTCATGAATTGCCTTTGTTCCAAAAACGAATCCGTGTACAATAGTCTATGGGCTTTAGGACTAGAAAGTAGTAGTACCACGGAATGGCCATATTTTGCATTAGTTTTCAGTCCAACACATTACCAATCTCTTCCTTTGACATGTATAAAAGATAAATTTAAATAATAAAAAATAAAATATGGCAAGAAGAAGCCCTGGTCATTTTTCACGGTTTTGTTGCTTTTTGACAATACGGGATAATCGGTTTGTCTTCTCTTATGCATGCAATCAGACCATACTGTATAATACACGTATATATAATGTACAAAAATATAACATTATTGCAAATTCACAAAAAGAATCAGGTTATCCGCATACAGATAATTTTGTCATCAGCATGGAACGCCTTTTACGTTGCTTCATGTTCTACACAATAATAATCAAGTTCTCTGTATGCAGTTAATTTTGCAATCAGCATGTCCACATTACTTTTCGTGTAAAAGTTAACTGTTCATTTTATGACAAATACACAAACATAATTAGATTCCTAGCATGCAGATAATTTGGTCATCAGCATGTAACGGGTCCATATAGTTTGCTGCTCATTTTATGGCAAATTTATAAGCAAACATAATCAGCTACTTGGCAAAATCAGATTCTTGGCATGCAGTTAATTTTGCCATCAGCATGTAACGGGTCCATGTTAGTTAACTGTTCATTTTATGGCAAATACACAAACATATTTAGAATCCTGACATGTAGTTAATTTGTCATCAGCATGTAACTGGACCATATAAAGCCTCGTGTATAAGTTTGCTGTTTCTTTCAAGTTCATCAGACGAGTGATTACTTGATCTGTTCATCATAGACTTAACGGATTTATTCTTTGGATTGATTCCCAAAATATTTTCCACGTTCAATCCTTTATCCTCCAATATATCAGCAAGAGTAACTCTCACGCTGCTGTTTGTGTAAGCACGACTTAAACAGGAATCTTCAGACATCTTGGACATTAGACTAGCCAGAACACCATGACCGACAGGAGATTCGTACCATAGACTACCACTGTTGTAATGGGTCTTAGGTCTTTGGAAAAATGCATCTTTGTGTGGATTGCGTCTTGCCAGATATAACTCCATACTGTGAACTGGACAGTTTGGATCCCCAGGAAGTTCATACATACGACCTTCCCAGTTCCAGTATTGCATTTCCATGCATGATCTATCTCTCTGACCTTGTACATTATGGTTAAGTCTGATGTATCGTCTGCCTCTTTCGTCTGTTTCCATGACAAAGGAGTCTTTGGTTAAACCCCGTAGAGCGGCTTGTCCACCACAACCAAGGTGTAATGTAAGATCAAACCATACTTTCCTAAACAACCCTAACGGATTGTCGTTTGTAAGAACCCCTGATTCCATCAACTGACTTATGTCATCAGTCGTCATAGGAATCTTCATCGAGGTTTTAGGTCTGACAGACGATTCCCTTAGGTTTTCTTGCATGGCTTCCAGTAAACTGTTGGAGGTATGAAAATACACTGAGTTGACATTCTCTTCCCAATGCCTTGATACGCCACACAAGTACCCCATTATTCCTTTTCTGACGTCAAATAAAGTACCAACACTATATGGCTCTCCTCGGCGATTTTTTCCGTCTACATAAAACTGAGATAAAACATCATTGAGGTCACTGGCAGAATAATTTTCAAAATCGACTGGTAGATGGACCGTTGACAACCAGCCTGAAACAGACGGAAAGCATATAAGTATTCCCTAATTAATCCTAAACGTCTTCAATTTTTTCGAAATTATAGAATTTTTCGTATCTAATTGGAGCTTCCCTGTCTTATAAGGCAATCGCTAGGTATATCCCTAGTCTAACCTCGACAACAGTATTGGAAATACCTGTTTGAACTAAGTATCGCTAATTATATTGCTGATAACCTTCGATTGTTCACTCTTAAGATTACTACTTTTTGTATTAACTTTGTGATTTTCAAAAAAAAAAAAAAAAAAAAATTCAATGCTATCAAGCTTCAAAAATATTTGCAATGCGTCTGGAAAGCCAATGACGTTAACTAGACGAAAAAGGTTTATTCATTATCATATCGCCAATAAAGGAATGCACGTTTTTATGTGTTCAAGTCAAAAGGTGCACTTAATTACTAATAAAATATTCATCAAATTAAAAACAAATTCATACGTGTGTAACTTATGTTCTTTATATGAATGCAACATATGTCCGGTATTTAAATCTTCCAATTTAGTAGTACATTTGTAACGACAAATTGTTATTTCTTTAGTCAATCAAAAACAAACATACCAACCCATGTCCATATCACAATTCCAAAGCAAGGTAAAAGAAAAATCTTTATTAAGTTAAATACATGAACTTCGAAGTGAGGCCGGATGCTACGGAAGGGTAAGCACCTCTTGTTTAGCTAGCTACACCCTCGAAGACATTAGATACAATATATATTAATGGACGATTATTTCAGAAACGTCTTTTTCTGGTTTAATTTGACTACCGGATCTTCAAATATATTTTTGTGATTGTGTGATGAAATAATAATAATATTTGGTCTTACCTTTAAACAGCCTGATCTCCCATGGTACTTTAGCTTTACCGTCTTCTGATTCAATATTCTGGTCATAGGATTCTACCTGGCTGTTCCATGCTGTTGATCGCGCATGCTCCATTCCCATGAGGCCTGTCAATTGTGACGACGATGTATCAGTAATTTGCCAATACTTCACCAATATTAATTATATATGCACATATGTTTAAGTTAGCCAGCATGCAAAATATTAAAACATCCTAACAAAGTTTTCAATTATCTCAGTATCGAGCAATATGAAAATTCGTCAACCTAATCAAACTTTTTCACCTTGAATATAATATATTGAATTCAAACAATTACATATATTTACCAGTTTTAATTTTACAGCACTAGAGGACCGTTTCGGATTACAATTCACCATCAGTAGTGCTTGGAATAAAAATATATACCCAAAAATTGTTTTCGATGTGTTGAAAAGAAATTAGAAATCATTGGTACCTTTAACAATAGCAACTATCACAGACCGTGATACAAAGTGCTTGACAGACGCACAACATACATACCCTAACTAGTTAGTTAAGTAAATGTTGGCCGCCATTTATAATTGGTAAGAGAGCAAAACCAGAGAAGGGTATACTATATCAATAATTCAGCTACCATGAAGTATATTATTGTTACTGTTTATCCATATTAGATTCCTATTCTATTTAAATATCTTTGAAACTACAATGTAGTAGTTATAAACACAAATGTTTATATGATGAAGAAACATGTCCAGTGATGTGGTTTAAGTTTTTGCTTTTCTAAATGGTGGGTGGATGTACATGTAAATAAGCTACATGACAATATTTTTTTTATCAAATAAGCTGAAGATCCACAACGGTGGGTGACCCTCCATAAGTACTATAACCACACCACTGGATATTATTTACCCATTAAATCTCATGTCTGCCTAAGTTCAGTAGTTTTATAATCAGTGGTCCTGATATGTTTGCCTTTTCTTGTCTTGTTTGACTTTTTCTTTATTTATTTTTTATTATTTTGTGCTCTTGGCTACATTGGTTGTTGCCAAGGAAATGTTATTCAAGTTACAATTGATTTCTTTGTTAATCATGTAGTATGTTCTATATAATTTTGAATACTGCAAAGTACTCCTACCTTTTCATCAAACTGGATCAAACTGACAACTGTTCGACCACAGGTAGTATCAACTCCCCTCAACTTATTCTTTTACTATGTTTATGTTATCTAATGTAAGATAATTATTATAACTATTATTTATTTAAACATAGGTTCTAATATAGTTAGTTATTTTGTTAGTTTTCATGACGTTTGTGAGATAATTCTGGATCTATTAAAATAAACTCTTATACAATCAAATTAAATAAAGTCAAAATCACACTTTCAAAAGGGAGACAGTCACTTAAAAAACACAGTATTCATGGGCCTTTGACAGTATGCATTATGCCCATTCATCCTTTTAAACTTCATTAACCATCAAGTGCAAAGAGACCAAACACATCAAGTTATTTGTCATTATTTTTATATTTATAAACATGCAGTCAACCCTGTCTATAGAGACCACCTAATGAAACCAATAAAAATGGTCTTTATAGGCAGGTGGTCCTTATATACTGATTCAAATAACATGAATAAAGAGCAATTAAGATAAAATGTTTACTAGCCATTAAAAGTAGTTGACCCTTATATAGAGGTGGCCTGTAAAGCAGGCGTGACTGTATCCTTAAACAAATGACTTCATTAAGTCTGTCTCTATATATAACCAAGTAGAAGTATAAGTTCTTATAATACAGCAATTCTGCCATCCTCTTTTAGAAAGTACTGATCACAACCTGATACATATGGTCAATTAGCTTTCTTAGATGTACAGTCCAACCTGCCTTAAAGGCCACCTTGATATAGGTCCATCTGCTTATAAAGGTCAGTGGAATTGTATCCAAATTATTTTTTAATTATGTTATTTGAGCCTGTATGTAAAGACCACTTTTACTGGTTCCTTTGGGTGGCCTTTATAGACAGGTTTTACTGTATACATATTGTCCATTTATATTGATTTTTTATCATAATACAGCAACTGACACAAACACAATCTAGTACAACTTCAAATGAGTTCCAAATGTTCCAAATGATAATATAAATAGTGGTTCCAAATGGTTTAAAACCACTGATGATTTCTTATCTGTTTACAAACTGAGTTCATCATATCTAGGTTTTCATGCTTATTTAAATCTTTTTCTGTTGCGACTATATTACACATTAATACTCTAGTTAGACGGTAGTTGCTCTGTTGGCTCTCTCTAACACACAAACACAGAGAGAGAGAGAGAGAAGAGAGAGAGAGAGAGAGAGAGAGAGAGAGAGAGAGATACAAATGACTGAATTTGTAGTATATATTGTTTTAAATTTCTCTTTAATAGCCAAATACATATGTCTGAGTATATAATAAACACAGAATATTATAATAACAATACTAATAATAATAAAAGTGAAAGAGGCTAGCCTATATGTCTTAAATGTAACCATAAGGAAAGACAAAACATAATTATATGAAGAAAACATCATTATATAAAGAAAATATACCAATAAAGTACAATATCATTTTGTGTTCAATGTGTTGTAATTATTGAGAAGCCAGTGTTTATCATTTAATTTGAATATGTGCAAGCAAATGTCCTTCAAAATATGATAAAACATTAGTTATTTAAATACATATGGTTGTATAAGTATTATATATGCAAGTAAATCTGTTGTTTCATCTCCAAATTCTGATGTAGCACTTATTGTTTCTATGGTTATTTGTTCTTTTATTCTATTCAATATTTCACCAATGCAAAATATTCAATGATATATAAAACAGACAATTCCATGGAACTAATTCCCATGGAAAATGTAACATATTTTGAAATGAAAACACTGTTCCATCAGTAATAACAATTCTAATCTTTGGTTACGACTAGAAAGAAGTATGAACATTTTTTGGATACCACATAGCACATACAGCTTTGTTCAAATTGAGTTAATGATAAAAAATTGTTCATAAATATAGTTTGTATAATTTAAATACTAGTAAAAAGATAATAAACATATATTGCACTGTATTTTGTAATTAGAAAATTTTTTAGCAATCAACATAAAAAATCTTGTGTAACAAGAGACTATCATGTAACAGATCGGCGGCCTGTTTAAACATGGGCTGATACTGGTAACCCTTCAAAGGCTTATAACGTGGGTGTATCCCCATAATATTCTCCACCATATAGCCTTGTTCCTCCAGGATCTTGGCTGCGGTCAATCGAACACTGGTGTTTGTGTACATCCTACTTAATCCAGCTTCTTCTGACATCTTGGACATTATACTTGCTAGGATACAGTGACCTACTGGAGCTTCATACCAACAATGCTCATAATGTTGAAAGGTTTGTTTTGGTCTTTGGAAAAAAGCATCCTTGGATTTATTTCTTTTCGATATATACAGATCTAGACTTTTAACTGGACAATTAGGATTATCTGGCATTTCGTACATTCTTGCATCCCATGACCAAAACTGCATTTCATGTTTAGACCGTACTCTGTCAACATTCATTATGTTTTTGTTAAGCCTGTAATATCTATGGTTTGACTCGTCAGTTTCCAGAATAAAGGAATTGCATGTTAAGTTTCTTTGTGCATCTTGACCAAGACATCCAAGATGTATTGCCAGGTCAAACCAAACCTTACGTAGCAATGCTGTGGGATTATCTGTAGACATCAATCCAGAATTCATCAGCAACACCAAATCTTCATCTTCCATAGGACACTTCTTCACTGGCCTGCTTTTATTCCAAGACAAATCTTTTGAGCTTTGCAACAGATTTTCTAAGACTATATTTGAAGTCTGAAATGTAGAACTGGGAACACTTTTCCATTTTGGGTGTCCTTGAATATATTTCATTATTTCATTCCTTACTTTCACTAATGACTGAATGTTATGTGATCCTGGATTGGCAACAATATCTACATAAAACTGGGATAGGACATCATTGAGATTAGGAGGGGGTAGTGTTTCAAAGTCCACAGAAAATCCATTTGATTTTAGCCAACCTGAAACAGATTAAAGCAACAGTAATTTTTACTTTGAAAAATTTTTGTTCATAAATTACTAACATTCTACAAATGTGTCTTTACAGCAGACATGTTTCTAATACATATCTTTATTTATGTTTGAAATTTATCAATAAAATATGAATGTTCCTTACCTAAAAATGTGCAGAATTTTTAACCATAAACAGGTGTTAATATACAGCAAATAGTTTACATTGTTCAGTATGTTTTTGTTGCTTGCAGTAGGTGTCCGATGTAGCATGTACTTAGACAGGGACTAAGTTTGTGATGCCATTAGATGACTATTGAAGTACTAAACATTTAACAGGTCCAGTCTGGCCTGGTAATGAAAATCATCTCAAATCCAAATAAGTTAAACTCCTAACTACTGACTTTGAAAGTCCACAACAGTATGTCTACAGTTTAAATAAAAAGTTTAATAATACTTAGTGAGCAGAGTGTGCTAATGGTACTTTATGCCTTGGACAACATTCTTCCCCTTATATCAAGGCGCGAGTTCTTGTATGGTGGAAGAAACCAGAGAGCACAGAGAAACGCACAACTTTTGGCAAGCGAAATGACAAACTTTCTGCCAGAGTTGTATTCAAACTGAGGCGTCAAGAGGCACTTTGATTCATAAATATCACTTAGTCTTTGAAGCCCCTGCTTATTGCATGTCTTAATAAAGTGAAAAAGTCCAATACATACCTCGAAATTTGTTAAGTGCCAAGATGGAAGGATCAGAATCTTTATCTTCATCCATTACAATGATTTTTTCATCTGTATCAATGACTTGTCCAAAACCTTCTTGACCATACAGGAAAGCTTCATAGCCTGTCAAAGGCGATTAGCTCAGATATAGTTACTGATTAGCTCATGTTTAATTACTGAAATCTGTCTTCAGCATTTAATATCTTAACCTCCATTTTAAACAACATCAATGACATGCATTAACTCATAAACAAAATTTATTCAAAATAAAAATTAATGTTATTGAAAGCCAAACTTCATATGTAGTTATTTCACTTTTATTGACATGTCACCAGCCATAAAGCAAGTTACAGAACACCACATTCATAGCTACTGTGTATGATGAGAAAAATCTTTATCATCTAGATAAGTTCTGGCTAAGGATCAACCTTTACCATGACTTGAGCACTTTACTTGAGCTATAACTAATGGTATATTTTACTACAGATATACATGTACCATTTGTAAACTTATTTTGGTCCGAGCACTGACTTGTAATCAGAATCAGTCCTTTCCTTTTTATTGGTCGCATATTAAAATAGTTATTCTTCACACCACCCCAATTATTTCAAGATATATTATTTTTTACTGTATAGTAGATCTCTATTGATATGATCCTTCAAAAATACCTTACTTTCAAACTGCTTGCAATCCTTAAGACTTGGCATGCAGGTTATTGGGATAAACCTAAATTCTACATGTATTTTGTTTGCCACCTTATGAATCAGCAATTTTGTTTTCTCATCTTTGTATATCTGCAGGTAGCAAAATTACTTCAGGGTTTTACCAATAATTTGTACAGAACCATACTACTGGATACCATTACATCTGATGCTTGTACAAAGCCAGGGTTTTATATCAATCAGTGACCCCCAATGTGTTCACCTTGTTCTTATTTTGTATGTGTTTCTATGTCAAGTTTTTGTTTGTTCTGTCTATCACCAAGTAAATGTTACTGAGCTATATTTTCATTCATTTATTTATTAAGTATTTAGTTGTATTTTTAAATTGTATGATATTTAATACATTGAAAATTTTGTAATCATATGTAATAAGTCTATATTATATATCTTCAATATCAATTGGGAATTTTTTAACCTTCTGCAATACACCTATATTCTCAATCAATTTGGTTTAGTTTCACTTAGCATACATTATAAAAAACCAGTCTCACTTAGCATACATTTTAAAATCACTAGATTTTACCTGAGACATGTACACCTAGCTATAGTCCATTTCCTAAATATGTATATCATAACAACATTTTTAACAAAATACTCATACTCAAAAAAATTAAAGAATATAAATAAATATATATAATTTATTAATTAATAAAAGTTAGTAAATATAATAAATAAAAACTTGTGAATAAATAAATAAATAAATAGAAACTATCAAAGACATAAAAACCAGTAAATAAATATTAAATAAATGAATAAAAAAAAAAAAATTAAAAATAAATACCAGTAAAAAATCAATTAATTCATTAATAAATAAGTACAAACCAGTAAAGGAATCAAAAAATAAAAGTTAGTGAATAAATAAATATTCTTGTTTTATCAACAAAAATGTTTTCAAGTTTTAGTAAAACCAAATTTTAATAAAATTCTTGGAGAATTGTTATAGCAATAACGATATCCACTTTCGTTCTTCATTTAAAAAAATCTTTTAGTTTTGATTTTCTGCCATTAAAATCTGGAGATCTCGCAGAGAACACCAGTGGTAACATTTAGAGTGTTGCTAGTATTACAGTAGCCATCTAACTATGTAACAAATTACCATGAAACACACAAGTCACATTTTCAGTCCAGTGGTTATACTTGAAATTTCATAACTCAAATACAGAAGAGTTCCACAACTGTCAACCACTGATAAGCTTGCAAGGTACCAAACTGAATGGATACCAGGGTCAAAAGGCCTAATTTAGACAAAAGTTGTATTCTTGTCGATACAAATTGTGCAAGTGTGTTAATGATCCTGAGCCATGCAATACAAATTGTGTAAGTGTGTTGACTGGCCTTAATGATCTTGAGCCATGCAATAGAGACCATGTGACTTATGTCTTTTATCTTGTTGTCCATGAGTGAATCCAATGGGATGTAAATAATAAGAATTAACTGATGCACCATTTAAATTTAAAAATAAGTTGAGGTTTAGCTAGCCAAAGAAGGGGCAATTACCCTCCTCCAGAACACTTGGCCTCACTTCCCTGGTAAAATTTCATGTGTTTAACTTGAACGACAGTTTTGAAATTATTACTTTGCTTTGGGATTGTAATTTGGACATGGATTAGTTTGTTTGTTTTTCAGTGAAACTCAAATACGTTAATTTTATACTTTTATTTATAAAGACTAAACTAAACATACAGACATTTATAATGAAATGTTAAACTGCCATAACATCACATATGTATACATTACCATGGAATTATTACTTAGTAACTTAAAGAACCAAAATATACAGTTTAAAACTATCATGTATGTCACCCGACATGTTAAGTCATATACAAAAATAAATCTTTATTGTAACTGCACCACAACAAATAAAACATTATTAAGACACAGACTGTTTGCCAGTATTTACCAGAAACAGATATTTTAAGTGTACATTCTTGTAAATATTACAGCATTTTTTTAAATAAAAATATTTTGATTGGACGACTATTGAAGTTAATTTTTTCACAATTTTTTTCACGAATAAAAAACCACAACCAATGAAAGATAAACCATACATGTCCCATGTATTTAAAAAAAACAAAAAATAATAAAAAATGATGGATAAAAGATTGTTAGCTTCTTGTGTTATTGGTATCTCCCTCCTTAGAAAATCAGGGCACCCTACATGTCATTGTCTAATGTAGTTGGTGAGTGTTGTTTACAGAGTAAATATCAGCCGTTGGTTTCGGACAATGACTACATATATCCTTTATGAATTTCCTTCATCAAAGTTCATCACAGAGCCTGCACCCATTATTTTACTAATGTCCGCATGATACAAGTCAAAACAATCTCTTTGTGTTTTTTGATGGCACAGCGGTACATCACATTCGGCACACCTGTAGGAAGTATACACATACCAGCCAGATTTGGTTCTTACCTTGTTGGTCTGACAATAAACACAAATTTTACACATTTTGGCCTTGTTTTCATCGATAAGTACTAGTTTATGACCATGTCCAGTTCCATAAACCGGAGTCAGTAAACTGGACATTGCTATTGGCTTTTGTGTGTAACTAGTTTCATCTTTTACAAAGAAGCTTTCTCCCTGACTATTGGTTTTGGAGGAGAATCTTTTCAATATTTCACTGGTTTCAGTTTCATCCCAGATATTATTTCCAGGTGTTCTTTTTTGTGTGTTGTGTAAAACACCTTGCATTGATCTACCTGGGACCACTTCATTATAATTATTATAGTAGAGATATTGGTATTATTTGTCACAGGGATTATGGGTGATGAATAAACACCCTTTTGGATTGGTCTTTCATTATCTGATTTACCAAACATTCCAACATGAGTACCAAAACCTCTTTCAAAAGGCCAATTTCTCTCTGACAATAGCTTTTTATCAAGAGGCCGTGCAGGCTCTGAAAACAAAAGAGAAAATCCAATTTTACCAAATAATTTCTTACAACAAGCATTTTAAGTACTCATGGTCATTACCCATAACAGGGTAATAGTATTACAATTCAATAAAATTTGTCAAAGTCTACCAATGTATATATTTTTCACTTAAGCTTTTGTAATTCTCAATTTTTCAATTTTAACATAACACAAAACTCAATGCACCAAATGCATATTATTAACTTATGCTTAAACTTGAACATTCACTTTCCTTTTATTGTTGAAACAACCAGTATGGAAACTAGAATATTATATACCAGGGAAATACAATTATCATTATTAAGTCAAGCCCTTTAATCTGATTTTATATCTGTATATATAAGGATTGAACTTTGATTGTACTGAATTTATTGGGTGATAATTTCAGTTGGTCATGTGCAAATTGAATGAATGACAAAGCCATTCATGAATGAATTTGAGCGTGACCAACTGAAGTTATCACCCAATAAATTCAGTACAAATTACAATCAAAGTTCAATCCTTAAATCTTACAATCTTTCAACCCTAGGAAGCTATAGAGCCCAAAATAGGTCTTGATAGGGCTATGTTTGGTGCCTACTTGGCCTATTCTGCCAATGAAAGTTTCACGTTCGATTTTAATGATGTCAAATGTAAGCCCGTCCATTTGTGCCAAAGGAAACAAATGAGTGATGTCATGGGTGAAAGGTTACACGGACCAACCAAAGTTATTGGTGAATATCTTCAGTTGCTCTCAGTAGGTTTATTGCAGGGAATTCAGTATGACTGTAAATATATACATGTATATAATTAACAAGAACACCATAAATACTAGTAACACGCACAATGAACATGTATGAACTGGAATGATAATGAAAATAAGTTACAGAATTCTAATCTAGTAAGACACAACAAAATATTTTCTGGTTCTCACTTCAAATTCAACCACCTGTCTAAACATATTGACTAACAGCTTGTTCCCATTAACAGGTACTTGGTTTACACATATTAATTCACCAACATTTATAGATTGCCCTGATCTACAAGTTTCTATCTAGATGAAATTTTAGTTCAAACAGCTCGCTCTATTGTCATCACAAGAAAATTTTTATAATCCATCTTGTTGATAGAAAGAATTCAAGAAGCTCATAAACTATACCAAACTTCATATTTGGTACCAATTATCAATTTGCTTTGCCTTGTCAAATCAGCCAGGACAACAGACCAATTTGCTTGTCATATCTGGCATGAAAACATCCCTGAACAATCCAGAAATTAAAACCATCCATTTATTCTACATCAAGACTGTGTTATCTTTTCCTCTAGGAATCCCATATATCTGTGATATTCAAAGAAACAATTCCGTTGTCCTAATTTACATAATGGAACATCACAAGCTTGACATTTTGATGTGGTGTAAACATACCAGCCTTTTTTAGTTTTTACTTTATTGATCTGACAAAACTCACATAACTTATGTTTTAGTCCTTCAGTATAAACTAGTCTATGTTCACCTGACCCTAAAGATCCTGAGTTCATAATCTGGGAAATTCTAGGAAGCTGGAATCCCTGATGCTGAGAAAAATCGTCATTTCCCTGATGCTGGGAGAAGTTTTCAGTCCCCTGATCCTTGGAAAACTGGTCATTTTCCTGATTTTGAGAGAAATTGTCATTGTCTGAGATATGAGTACCATCAGTACTTTGATTACTGTGATCTATGTATGTATAGTGCGCTGATGATGCAAGTTGTGGATTGTTTCTAGGTTGGAAATTTTGTCGAGTCTGTTGAGAAGCAGGATTAGTTCTATAATTTAATGAGTCAATGTTTTGTTGAGAAGTGTGTAAATTAGCCCTTTGACTTCTACTACTACTACTCCCTCCATGTTGGTTACTATGACGATCCTGATTCGACACTTTACAATGTTTAATATCTTGTAACGGTATTCCCAGATTCGAAGAAGGCTCTGAAAACAAAAGAAAAATTTTATTGAAAGATTTTTTTAAATTATTTTTTCTATTTTAAAAATTGTTTTCAATAATGACTTCATTAAACACAAAATTTCAGGTCTTAGTTAAATTAAAAAAAATAAAACTCCTTTTATAAAATTCAAATGTGAAAGATTTCAAATTAAGTACATGTATGTCTAGAGAGCCTTCTTCTTTCCTGACAACTTTCACTTCTAAAACTGAAAAAAATACATTCAATACTACTTGCAGGTTGTTTTATTTTAATACCCAATGAAACTACAAAAGAAACCCTTTTAAATTCAGTTTGACTTAAATAAATTTCAGTAGCAATATTTATTATGGTTTTCTAGTATAGCTATATTGTGTCAAAAATTTTATCATAATGTCTAAAACGGTCTGTCTTGTTGGTCTCACAAAGTGGTATATATCAAAACCTGCATATTTGGACAAAGTAACAAAGTATCTAGTACCAGTATTCATATGCCTATATATCCATACCCTTATGTTTATGGTAGTTTCTTTCGTTGCTACTTCAAAGGTTTTACTTTTTGACAAAAAGAACATGTTATCTGTCTAAATATTGATGCCCATATATTTATGATATTGTCTAAAACAGTCTCTTTGACTGGTTTTACACAGTGGCACATCACATGCCTCACATTTGGACACAGTGTACCTGTACCAGCCTTTCTGGGACCTAACCTTGTTTAGTCTACAATTCTCACACAATTTGTGTTTCAGGTCTTCTGTATATACATATCTATGTCTCAATTCACTATTATGCCCTTCTATACAAACTGGGTCATACCTTGATCCCATTTCACTACCATGGCTTTCTTTACGATGTGGACCATACCTTGATCCCATTTCACTCTCGTGGCTTTCTCTACCAAGTGGGCCATACCGTGACCCCATTTCAATACCATGACTTTCTTTACCATGTGATTGTTTTAATATAGTGCATTGATCAAATACACCTTGCCTAAAGTGTGTTGAATTCCCTGTTTGTTTATTGTAATTATATGCATATGCATCTACTGAATCATCATAAAAATTTTCTGACCACTGTTCAGAGTAATATTCATCAACGGGCGGATTTATATCATGAGAAGTTTCTTTATTAGATCTTGCTGCAGGTGGTACATTTGTGAAGTGACTGTTATCCAGTGACTTTTTAGAATGCAATGGCTTGTGTTTGATACTGGTCTGATTCATGCCATGAGTATTATAATCAGATATTTTCTGCTGTGACATGCTTCTACAGTCAGTAATTGGTTCTGAAAGCAAAAAAATATATATCCTTTTTCAGAAATATTTCAACTTAAAATTAGACTTTGTATGACTTTAAAAAAGCATCCCTTACACATTAACCTGTGTAAATGTCCATCTCTAAACAAAACCAAAGAAGTAATACATCTCTGACAAACATTTGATGTTACATTATATTGTACATGTAATTCTCTATGAATTCAGCTTTCCTCAAACTATTGCAAAATATTAAATGTATCATAACTTTACTACACGTGATAATCACCTTCCAGAAAATTTGTAGTCCTAGTTGAATCAATTTGCTATTCCTGACTCAAAAACCAACTGATTCCACTCAAATAGAATGTTATTTCTTGAATATATGATGTCAAAAAAGGAATGTTTTCAATGCAGTTCACCATTCACCAAATGATTAATACTCTAACGTCTGTGAAACATTTCAGAATAAGTTTAAAAGAATAACACCATTTTTACCAGAAAATAACTTCAAAGGCAAATAATAGTTCTGCATAAATGTTATGGGTGCCATGTGAGATGCTGGTCAACCCAATGTAAGTCATTAATGCTGAATCAGAACAAAAAAGTTAAAATATGTTTTTCAAAATTCCTGAATATTCTTGAATATGCAGGTAAGCAGGTATTTAGATTATTTTTGTATTTTATGGTATTCATAACATACTGGAAAACAATAGGAATGTTGACATAATATTCTCATATTTACAATTATGTACATGTACATATATTTCAAAATAGCTAAATAAAATGTATACATTGTGCTTATTTTCACAAATTACTGTCAATACTCTGTCAAAACAATGACATTATCTGAAAGTGTATATCCTCTTATGGTGTCAAATATTTAAATGATGTCACATTATTAACCATATACCCCTATGAATAATAATCCCCAAAACATGTTTTAAATAAAGAAGCATTGCCAATTGTAGAATCACGTATTAAGGATCGACTACATCTGGCATTCCAATATATTTATGATATTGAGTAAAACAGTCTCGGACTCCTTTACAAAGTGGAACATCACAAGCTTCACATCTGAATGTAGTGTAAACATACCAGCCAGATTTTGTTCTAACTTTGTTTATAGAACAAAAAGCACATGTTTTTAATTTGTTCCCATCACTGTGAACTAATCTATGCTGAGAGCCATCATCATGTGGAGGGAACATGCCCTGAATACTAGGTAAACATTCCAGAACTTGCTGAATCTCTGAAGAATGAGGATTGACACTGGCTAAATGCTGAGGAATAACAACAGAGGGTAGTGCAGATGTCTTCTGATAATTTTGATGTTTACTCTTATTACCCATTACAGGATAAATATGTGTTTGTGTTTGTACAGATGCTGGAAGTGTAACCACACTAGTAGAAGGTATTTGTTTTACACTATGACTCTCAGATGTCATGCCATGCAATGATGATGTTTTGCCATGAAAAGTTGAAGTTTCCGCAATTTCCCGTTTAACCGTTCCACTTGTATTCATACTACTTCTAAGATGTTCAGTGGACCCTGAAATAGACCATAAACAAGTCCACTGTTACCAAAATGCCTATCTAAAATGCCTATCTAAAAACCCATAACAACATCTAGTTACATATATACACTGTACATTTTAAGTCTTTTAAAAGCAGAATGTTATCATTAAACAAAGCACAACTCTTTGGTATTAAATGTTCATATTGTTAACATAAAATAAGCACTAACACTTGGTAGTTGATTAACATTATCAATAAATGTTAATTTCACTAATATCATGTCAGAATGTAGTTAGGTATCTACATTTTGAAGTCTTATAGAAGCAGAATGTTATCACTTAACAATGCACAACTCTTTGATTTTTTCAACAATACAATATGAAATCTTCAAAGTTCAAAGTTTGTATAAAATGTCCATATTTTACAGAAAATAAGCCCTAACAATCAGGGGTTATCTGTCTAACATCATCAACCAAAGTCAATTTCACTAACATCATTTGTTTATTAGTTACAACCTCTGTTAATATTTATCAAATATAAAACTAGTTATATATATGTCAATATGAATACTATTCATAATATATTGTATTCTTTTCTTCAAATATCATAATGAATTCTGCAAAGATTTAACATATAACTAAGCACTTTCAACTTTTTGATTTTGTTACACATATTCTAATCTTATCCAGTGTCTTGTATGAAACATATTATAATCACCTTTAGAAACCATTCAAAATGTCAAATTTTAATTTTGACTGGGTTGTTCATGTTTTATGTAGTGACAAAATGAAAAATAGTCAACAAACTGCCATGGTCCTTAATATCTAGTTTTAACATCATCTAATGTGAGCACCAGTAACCATTAAGCCTAACACTATATAGCACCTTCTAAGTTAAAAAAAAAAACAAAAACACTTCTGGCAGAAATGGAAAACAAACTGTACCAAGAAGTGACTTTGTCATACTGTGAACCAAACTGTCTAAAGTAACCATGATATATCATCAAATGGTATATTGTAGCAGTCCTAATAGCACCTTCTAAACTACAAAATCTTCTGGCAGAAATTGAAAACAAAACAAGCAGATAACTATTCGTTCAAACATTTTTTTCTTGAGGCTTTTGATTTGATCACATTTTGATCTATACTCATCATTGAAGAGCTCCCTTGAAGCATCCCATGATATATTGTAAAACAATTCCGGTCACCAATACAAAGTGGTGTCCTACACAAACTACACTGAAAGTACGACTTAGGTATCTGTCCAGAGTTTGTTTTGTATTTTAAGTAAATTTTACAATACACACAAGTTTTCTTTCTATTTTTATCATCTGGGTCAATACGGATAAGCTTGTGATCAGATAGGTATGAACCAGGTATGTTGTGATCAGATAGGTATGAACCAGGTATGGTGTCTTCTTGACTGTAGGATGATGATGCACTTAAATTGTCCTCTGAAACACAAGGAAATTATAAGTTACTTTAAGTGAGAATGACTCTTGGAAAATTAAAATCTATATGGCTGGTTATATTCTACTACTACTACTACTGACTAAACGTTAGGTTTCTAATAAAGCATGTGTGGAAAAGAGTATAATGTGAACAGGTTTCTGGTTAAAACTTGTATAAGAAATGCTATGACTATAAATTTATGTCCAATCACATAAAGGGGACGGGGGAGGTTGTTGTCTTACATGGCAGGGTTGAAATTTGTAAGAACGAGAATGACCACATAAAATGGCCATGACAGTAAGTATACCTTGTTTCATGTTGTTCCATATACCAATGCCACATGTTCATGCATACTTCTTAAGTCCCTGAATCTCTGATAGTCGAATGAAAACATTTTAGGCATTTTTTCTTATGCTGAATTTGATTTTTAATGACCAGATATTTAGATAATCAATATCATTATCATCATTTATAACTACATTCGTGCTATTATATAGTATAAAGCTCACTATTATACTATTTTAAAAAAAAAAAAAAAAAAATAGTTTGTTGTTAATTCTCTACATCTTATATCATGTCATGCTCCATGTTTTTGTGAATAAATTGCTTGTTGCCATGTACATGTTTTTCTGGTGCAAATGCTTTCTTCTACATAGCTGAAAGACTGTTGATGCAACATTCAACAACATTACAACAACAGTTTTCTTCTACCATTAAAAGGAGATTCTAGTGTAGTATCAAGTTTTACTATGCAACATTAGCAAAGCCAACTTTCCTTACATGGAGTCCATCATCTATTTAAGTACTTGTTCTCATCAGATGCTATACTGACTGGCTCTAGTTTCACAATTATTACTTAATTTAGATTTTCCTTAGCTTAAATTTCGCAAGTTTTGGCAGTCTCTGTTGGAAACTAATTGCACAGTTAATAAGCTTGAAATGATTTTCAAAATAAGACCTTAAATTCCTAAATATCTTAACAATTTGCAAATCAAGATTTCACATTTGCGTTCATTATATTCATGTTTTACTGTATTACAACTTACAAGAACAGGATCATTATCAAATACTAGAAATCATTAGTTGGGTTCTTGTATAGATATATAGTCAATCGTTTATTGGAATTTTTTGCCAATTAATTTGAAATTGGTTTCTTCTAGCTACAGCCATGCAAAGTATAAAATTTCCGATTTTTTGTATCAAATTGCATTCGTTTTATTCTTTATATGTCTATATCATCATCATCAACATCATCTCTTTCTGGAACCATAAGAATTGGTTTCTAAATGCAATACATCTATGTCAAACACAAACATAGCAATCAATGTTAAAATCCCAATCCCAAACGCAAGGAAAAAACTTTGAAAACAAGCGTATGATCTACCAGGAAAGCTAAGCCAGGTGCAGGGGTAGGTGGGTTACCTATGATAATGATCAAAACATAAAAATGTTAACCATGTTTATACATATAATAACTTTTATTTCAAAATTAAATAATGCAAGTCTCACATATATATTGATTAAACATTACTATAATTAAACTGTCGTATAATATAAATTGATGTTATAACTTTTATATATAGTGATGATTACAAACAATAATTTAATGACTTAAAATATACTATCAAATATCAACTTTCAAAATATTCAGAATAATTAACAATCACTACATACTACAAACAGAATTGCAATAACATTAAATCCTTCAATGTTCAGTAAACACAGGAAAGCAGCTTCAAATTCCTTTCTCTATGACATTAATTACAATCAATTTAACCTACTACTTGCAGTCATTTTGACGAATAAACTTGAGTAATATTCCAAGCAAGACATAACTTAAAATCCAACAAGGGTGTAAAAATCTGAGCATTTCCTTACTCCTCATATATGAAGATACCTGCAACTTTGTATACAAGCCAATGACAAAATGAAATTTACTTAAAGTTAAACTTAAATTTATACAGTTTATTGATTTTTTTCACATCATTTTAACTAAGTTTAGTAAAAACCGCAACCACTAATTTTTCAGAAAAAAGATCAATGCATAAATCATAATCTTCCAATAAATAAATCACCTACATAACTGCCACCAATTTTAAAACAAATATATATAATATACATCAGCAAGTTTGTGATATAAGCTCAATTTAGACTGCTTGCCTTAGTTACTTTATATTCACTACTGAAGCACACCTGATGGTAACTTTCCATCAAATAACAGTTTATGGTAAACTAAGAAACAATTTCTGCCACTTTTACACAGTGGTAATTGACAAGCTTCACATTCGTAATATGACTTTGGTGTATATCCATTCTTTGTCCTAATTTTTCTAAATTGACAATACGCACATGTTTTCTGTTTATTTTTATCCACTGGGTCCACTCTAACTAATCGGTGGAGAGTAGAAATATTGTCCACATTATCAACCTCCTGATGTCTTATATTACCATATGTATCTGAATATTCAGGGACTGCTGAAAGACAGAGAAATGTTTAGATTACCCATCATGCCATATTCCATAGAGAAATGTTTAGATTACCCATCATGCCATATTCTATAGAGAAATATTTAGATTACCCATCATGCCATATTCTATAGAGAAATATTTAGATTACCCATCATGCCATATTTTACAGAAAGTACCATCATTCTAATGGAAGTTTAATATGGATGAGAAATCAGTCAGAAATGTAATTAATTAAAATGCAAGAAATTAAATCAACACAAGCCATGTATCATACTTAGATTAGAAAATACATTAACACCATAAACTCCAGAAAATATACATATATGCGGTTTTTCAACAAAACCTGGTTTTAAAGCGCATGTGTCTGAAGCAATCATCTTTTTTCTGTCCCATTGATGGTCTTAAGAGTTTTACTGTAAATATATTTATAAATGCATCTTTATCGGCATACCATGGATACTGTATAAACTTTCATCAACTAAACTTGTTATAAATATACAAATCACTGATCAACAGCTATCTTTATGTTATATATGGTAGCTGGTACAGAATGGAATGACAACTGTTGAATAAAACAACATATTGATTTCTATGTCACCATTGTGACCAATACGTCATGCTTCTCAGCACTATTAAACACCGATTCACACAGAATGACACACCTCATTCTGTATCATAATATGATGTATGACTCTATATTCATCAACTTCAAACAAAATTTATTCATTCACCTCGTTAAATGACTTGTGCCAATACATAAGCTCATGCTAACAATCTTATTCAACCCCAAACACTCCACACCCAAAACTAAGGTGGTTTCAAATCATACCAAAGGTTTCAGACAACTTTGCCCAAGATCTGATTCAACTCCAACTCTCCACATCTAAACCTCATTATTCATTGACATGAGGTTTTAAAAACAATGACCAAATCTTGAACTTTCCATGTTTACAAAATTTGTTATCCAAGCATATAATTTGATGCATCAGTAGTTCGGTTTGGAGTACAAAATAAAAGATTACAAACAAGACCTGAATACCCTATGATAGTCTGTTATTCAGACTTCAAAGCTGAAGTTTGTTTTATGGCAGTATACTAGTATATGTTAATCTTGAACAGCCACTTCTATTCAATACTGGTAATAAATCATAAAATGGCTTCAAATCATACATTGTCCTGTTCAACACTACAACATACTTTCTTGCCAAAAAATGGTTGCATGTCTGTGTTACTGGCCACAAGTTGATGGTAAAGATGAAAACAGTTACGATCACTTTTACACAGAGAAACGCCACAAACCGTACAATAAAAATAAGATTTTGGTGTTTGGTTGGATTTCGTTCTAACCCTCATTATATTACAATAGATACATCGTTTCTGTGTATTTCTAATCGGATCAATTTTTTCAAGTCTGTGTTCACTGTAGTCGAAATTAGAAGGTCTTTCTGGATACATATCTTGGTAATTTGTCTTAAATTCTGGTGGTTCTGAAAGAAAGATAACGTAAATTGAAGCACCATGCAAAATTTACAGAATTTATGTCGTAAAATATTGCTTGTTAGTTGTCTAAATGAGTTAGTAGCTAAACCTATCAAATGAACGTGTAACACAAAAATATTCATAACTTGGTGGCCATTTTATACAAGTTAAACTTGTGCAGTCAATAAATAGGATTAACCGTTCATAGCCTTTATAGATGTGATATTTAAGCCAGACTAAAGTATTAAAAAAAATATTTAGAACAGCACTATCATCCACAGCCGATAAATGTTGCTATCATTTCACAAAATTTATTCAAAACATCTAGATCTGTTCAATTATGAAAACCTATGCATTTACACTACGGTATTCAATCAGCCTTGCTTTTCTCGTGAACACCAACCAAATATATAAATATACCAAAACCAATTTCTTCCAAGTCAATGTTTTATCAACATCAAAACTCAACTTGTTTTAAAATACAAACTATAACTAATGTTTTTAAAGTCAGTGTGTCTATTTGAAAGATGCTTTGATTCAAATAAAATTATCCACAAATTGTGAATCCTCCTTTTCAAAGAATTGTCTTATTTTTCAGAGTTACAATATGTTTTCTTGCTGATAAGTGGGTGCGAGTTCACTTGCTGATAAGTGGGTGCAATTTCATTTTTGCTGATAATTGGGTGCAATTTCACTGTTACTTGCTATAAGTTGGTGGTAAAGATGAAAACAGTTACGGTCACCTTTACACAGGCTAACACCACAAACTGTACAATAAAAATAAGATTTTGGTGTTTGATTGGCTTTAGTTCTTGTATTTGTTATATTACAATAAACACACAGTCTCTGCTTGTTTTTAATCGGATCAATTTTTTCAAGTCTGTGTTCACTGTAGTTGAAATGAGGTCTTTCAGGATACATATCTTGGTAATTTGTCTTAAATTCTGGTGGTTCTGAAAGAAAGATAACATAAATTGAAGCACCATGCTATATTTAAAAGTTGTAAATTCTCTAAGAATTAGTTGCTTAACCAGTCAAAGGAATGTGTAAAAATAATTATCCATAAGCTGTTGTCAATATACACAACTTTACCTTTAAGTTAAAAAAATAGGACTAAACCATCATAGCCTGTATATAAGTGTGCCAATTAAACGTCTTATCCAAAACTATTCAGAACAGCACTATTCAGTCATTAAATGTTGCTGACAACCTTTTCTTCAATGAAGTTTCATGTTTTATGTTCAATTATGACAACCTTTACAGCCTTGCTATTTTTCATGAACAGCAACCTGTTCTAAACATATACAAAAACCCAAATTTTCCAAATCAATTACCGGTAAGTCATTTTTTTTCCAAGTCAAAACTCAACTTCTTACTATGAACTATATCTAATGCATATCTCTTAATAAATGTTTTGATTAAAGTGAAACTATAAACTGTCCACAAATTGTGAATTCTCCTTCCTAGAGTTACAATATATTTTCTTGCTGATAAGTGGGTGTGGGTTCACTGGTAAGTTGGTGCGAGTTCACTTGCTGATTAGTGGGTGCAAGTTCACTGTTACTTGCCATAAGTTGATGGTAAAGATGAAAACAGTTACGATCACTCCTACACAGTGAAACACCACAAACTGTACAAGAAAAATAAGATTTTGGAGTTTGGTTGGATTTTGTTTTTATCTTCATAATATTGCAATAAACACATGGTTTCTGCTTGTTTTTAATTGGGTCAATTTTTTCAAGCCTGTGCCTACTGTAGTCCAGTTCAGTATGTTCCTCTGGATACATATCTTGGTAATTTGTGTTACATTCTGGTGGTTCTGAAAGAAAGATAACGTAAATTGAAGCACCACGCAAAATTTAAAAATATTTTTGTTCTAAATGTTTTAAGTGGAATGGTCAAACCTGTCTATGAAGACCAATATATTATGAGAGAAATCTGGGAAGTGTGAGCACTGAACTGAATGAGTAAATGCAACATTGACGAGCAGATGTCCTTTTATTTACAAGTCAAGACAGAAATAATCTTACTGGTACATTTTCCTCACCCCTTTCATCTAAAGACTTTACAGTAGCTACATTGCTCCTAAATATTCGCTTTTATTTAACCATTGTCTTCAAAAACCATCTGACCAGTTTTTCTAACTCCAAATGAATTTTTATGCACTTTCAACCAACTTCCAATGATCAGCAGACTTTGTCATTTTTAAACTGTTTTTATTTTGAAATACAGCATCATTCATTTTAAAATTACATGTACTATATATAATTACAATATCTACTTTACATTTGCACTAATTTGAATATTTAAACAATATAGAATCAAGGTCAGTTAAATTTTCCTTTCTCTATGATGAAAACTCAAAATTTTCAAATAATTGATCGTTCATTACATTATTCCATCTATATTTATTTGAAGTGTCCAATCTGTATTTGCAACATAGGTAAACACATTCACTTGAATACAAGACAGAAACATTGACATGATGTCAGTGATATAAATACTACAAATATGCCAAGATGCTACATTTTGTTTTTTTTTGTTTGGTATTATTATTATTATTATTTTTTTTTTTTTTTTTTTTTTTTTTTTTTGTTTCTTAACAATAGAAAACTTACATACGTAAGACAATATTACATTCAAAGCAGTTACTATCAAGCATGTCTATCAAGAGAACACAGGAAAATTGGTCATTATAAGCTCATGACTTTTATATACAGACAATAATAAGTTACAGAAAGAAGTAGTTCCCAGTTCCCCTGGTCTTTATATAAATTACAGAGTCCACTGTATGGCAATCAAGATAGAAGTAAACTAATTGAATATGTTCATTCTCAATAAAGGTTATATTGATCTTGTTGTGGAAAATCTGATTTTTGTTCCGATGATGCAAAACCGAGTTCATGATACAAAGTAAAGCAGTTTCTTTCACTGATACACAACGGAACTGAACAAGTCTCGCATTTAAAATAAGACTTAGGTGTGTATCCTGATTTTGTTGTGAATTTTTGCATTTGGCAAAACACACAAGTTTTCTTTTTATGTTTGTCAGCAGGATTTACTCGTATAAGTCTGTGACCAGGAATGCCAGATTTAGTGTCGGTTGACAAAAACATTCCTCCTTGTTGTATTACTGTGTAACCAGGACCAGATGTTTCTGAATACTGTTGTTCTGAAAGTAAAGTTGACATTTTATTTACACCTTGTTCACAAATAAATCGGTAAATGGGATAAATTTTATCATTTTACCAATAACACACATGTATCTAATCACTTAAAGGAAAAAGAGAGAAGTGGATAGAGAAATTTGGGAAATTATCAACAATGGGCAAACTTTATTAGTTTTATTTTAGTTTCTAATAAGAAAGTTTGGATAAACAAATTTGTCAAAAAAGAACAACAGATTAGCATTTGGTAAAAAAACCTTTTTTTTTGGTTTGAATTATTTGTTTTTTCACTAGAATAAATACTAGTAATAATCACTGTTAAAACAACTCTTTCACCATCATTCATAACCCCGATTGTCACAAAAAATCAATAGTGGTAGTATTTTTAGTATGGTTATAGCATTAGTTATACCATTTTAAGGTGTTTAGGTTTTGCTTTTATAAAGAGTAACAGTACTTTTATAAGTACATCAAATTTTAATGGTCATGTATACTGGTCCAGTTGATACAACATGTAAACACTTTTACCATGTTTGCTTACAGTAACTAGATGACCAAGGATTTACCTCAGTGGTATATGATTTACTCCTGTTATACTGCTCTCATATCAGATCATATAAGATAATAATAAGATACAGGAAGAAGTATGATAAGTTCCCAGTCCCCCTGGTCTTTATATAAATTACACAGTCCACTGTATGTAAATCAAGATAGAAGTAAACTAATTGAATATGTTCATTCTCAATAAAGGTTATATTGATCTTGTTGTGGAAAATCCAATTTTTGTTCCGATGATGCAAAACCGAGTTGATGATACAAAGTAAAGCAGTTTCTTTCACTGATACACAATGGAACTGAACAAGTCTCGCATTTAAAATAAGACTTAGGTGTGTATCCTGATTTTGTTTTGAATTTTTGCATCTGGCAAAACACACAAGTTTTCTTTTTATTTTTGTCATCAGGATTTACTCGTATAAGTCGGTGACCAGGAATGCCAGATTTAGTGTCGGTTGACGACAACGTTCCTCCTTGTATTACTGTGTAACCAGGACCAGATGTTTCTGAATACTGTTGTTCTGAAAGTAAAGTTGACATTTTATTTACACCTTGTTCACAAATAAATCGGCAAATGGGATAAATTTTATCATTTTACCAATAACACACATGTATCTAATCACTAAAAGGAAAAGAGAGAAGTGGATAGAGAAATTTGGGAAATTATCAACAATGGGCAAACTTTATTAGTTTTATTTTAGTTTCTTATCACCAAAAGTAAAAGAAAGTTTGGATCAACATATATGTATACAAACAATAACATTTGAAATTTTCAAAACCCTTTGTTTCTCCCAAGATATTGGTTTGAATTATTTGTTTTTTCACTAGAATAAATACTAATAATAATCACTGGTAAAACAACTCTTTCACCATCATTCATAACCCCGATTGTCTCAATAAAATCAATACTAGTATTATTTTCAATATAGTTATAGCATCAGTTATACCATTTTATCCTGTTTATGTTTTACTTTTATATAGAGTATTAGTACTTCAATTGCATCAAATGGTCATGTATACTGGTGCTGTTGATACAACATGTAAACACTTTTACCATGTTTCTTACAGTAACTAGATGACTAAGAAATAAACTTAACATGAGTTACATCCCTTATACTGCTCTCAAGAGCCAAGGTTCGTAACCCACTCTGGACAGGGTCTTAGTGTGAGAAAGCTGTCTGTTTGCTTGCTTGGTTTTCTCCAGCCATCTCCAATTTCCACCACCATCCCTAACTGACTGTCTCAATAAAAATGAAAGTTTCTTGACTGGGGCATAAAACTCCATTACTCCATTCTTTATACTGATAAACATCATGTGCATTTATGTACCCTAGAAAATTCACAAACATAGTTTCACAGTGGTTTCAATAAAACTAGCAAGGCCACAAAAGTTGTCTGCTACTTGTTTGGATTTGTATTAAGTTTGTCACCTACATGTACTTCCATTTTGTGAATATGTTTCTGCTATATATGTTACTCCATACTTGCTGTATACTTTAAGACTCTTTTCTTTTACTTTAAAATTTACTTAAAGGGCTGATACTGTTACCCTGCCTAGTGAACTAATCAATATGCTAAAAATTTCTTTGAAGGGTGACAAAATACATGAAATATGTTTAGAAAATATTCTTGACTCACAAAACACATTTTGTCATAGTTAAGTTTATTTCCTAAAACATCAGCAACTCAAAATAGATTTTTGACAACAAAGTACTAAAATTAAAAGTAACTAAAAATCAAATTTTCAAGTTTCTTGAAACAACCTTTACAGTTTACTAAGAATGTTTATTACAAAAGCTTATAATTTTCAAACTATTTACATAAAGTCTATGATATTGCTATTTTTTAATTTTTCTTAAAACATGTTTCTAATATGGTCTCTCCTTCTGAATTAAGATATCATATTAAATGTAATTCAGAGTGTTTTTGTGTCATCTTAAGCAATTATATTCTATTAGCATGGTTTGTCCCTATATACAGATGGAATGGCACCAAAATATATATCTTTTCAGTATATTGTGCATCAAATCATATATCCAGTATATTGTTATGGTCAAAATCAAACAAGTATCCGTTGTCACTTAGAACTGAACTAAAATTTTGTATGTAAGGCTAGTCGGAGGCAATAGTCTTTATATTGCCTTTCAAAAACATCCATTTAATCAAATAAGTTGACTACTTCTCACTTTAAAACGAACTAGCATGTTGAATGAGTTAGCCTGGAGAATCATATTTATATTGCTTTGACGAAGGCAGTTATATATTTATACTTTTTTCTTTAGTCCCTCTGAATGGTAACATCTGAAACAATTTCTTTCACCAATACACAGTGGAATGTCACATAATTCACACTTAAATATTGTATACGGATGATATCCAGATTTGGTTCGTACTTTATGGAACTGACAGAACACACATAATTTCTTCCTGTTTTTATCATTAGGATATATACGAATTGGTCTATGGTACTGTTCACTGAACTCACTTTTGTAATGAGTGTTAAGAACACTAAATCCAGTTTTTTCCATGTCTGAAAGAGAAGTTGAATAAAATATTACCAACCAGAAAAAATAAACCACAGAAGTTTTTTGTTCATGACAACATTTAATGCAATCAAAGCTTCACATATTCAAATTGAAGATAAAGCATATGTCCATTTAAAAAAAATACACTACACCATCTACTCCGAACTGCAATAGAAAACTAACCCACCTGATAAATCTTACAATGCATACTCAAGAAGAAATTACTAAACTAAGGGTACACAAGGAAGAGGAGTGATATAGGCCTAACATTTCAATGTTTGTAGAACACTCAATTAATTGTCTTGAAAATTCTAGTCAATTGTGTATGTGGTGCTCCATGAAATGTAAGGAAAGACGATAAAAACCAGAAATGCATTATTGCACTTCCCATGGTTTCAATCCATAAGTATGGTACAGATAGAAACAGTTTCGTTCTCCACCAACACAAAGGGCGATTCCACACACTTCACATTTGTAAGTTGTATTTGGACGCCACCCTGATTTTGTCTTTATCCTATAATGCTGACAGTAAACACAAAGTTTTTTCTTGTTTAAGTTTGATGGATCTGCCGGATAAATACGGACAGGTCTGTGATAATTCATCACTGTATCTAACTGTTGTTGTGATTCTTCTTCCTTTAAAGAACTTTTGCATCGTTCAGGACTTCCAGAGTCTGAAAGAGAACGAAGTGCTTCATTTATCCAATTCTTTTTATCTTTATTTTGCTACAAATCGATTCTAATTTTGTCTTATAGTTAGTTACCTTTATCTTTGTCTTAACACAAATAATAAAATGATTTCATTCATAGTGAAACTACAACTTGTATTTATGAAGTTCTAGTGTATCACACAAACCTACAACAATGAAGGTGAGACTAGTTGATCTGGAAGAGCAAGTGCAACAGAAAACCACAATCGGAGATCATAATGAATGGTTAAATATAGTATATTTCAAGGAAGCAGTGGAAAAAATGAAATAAAGTCTTCTATCAAACATGTTGTCTAATATTTTAATTAGCAATTCAGTTTTTCATAAATTACAAGTGCAAAACATGAACAAGTTATACCATAATCTAAACTATTCAATCCAAGTCAAATTTGTAAAACTAAACAACTCATTATGGTACAGCCACTGTTAAGGTACTACACCAGCATACCACAATTTACCTCAAAAGTCAATACATTTGTATGACCAGTATCAGATCACATGCATGTTTAATTGATAATTTGATATGGAATACATTTACACAACATAAATGCCCAAAATAATGTCACTTTTTACTGAAAATGTTAAAATAAGCAACCCTATATATATAGTTCCACCCACACTTTATCAATACTGATCACAGTCCACATGGAAAATGTAAAATATTCAATTCCACACAGGTCTTCATCCATTGTGCCTATCATAATACACATAGAAACTGTTAAAAATAAGCAATTCTGCAATGCCACACAGGTCTACATTATCAGTGCCTTTCACAGTATGGCAAGTTGGTTAATATATATGTGGTATTATCACATTGCATATTTCCTGAAAAAAGTCATTTTTATGGAAATTGTCAAAATATTCAATTCCATACTTTTCCACACCAATATTATTGGCACCTATCACAACATGGAGAACTTGTGAGCCAGATTTAAATAAGTAATATGTTTCAGTAATATTCCTCAGTTGCGAGATAAGGTCTGTAGTTTGTAAATAAACCTTCTTTGTGATACAGATGAAAACAGTTCCTATCCCCAATACAAAGTGGAATATCACACACCTCACATTTAAATATTGAATATGGCCGATAACCAGATTTGGTTTTAATTTTATGGAATTGACAAAAGACACAATGTTTTTTCCTGTTATTTGTTTTATCTTCCGGATAAATACGGACTGGTCTATGTTGGGGCAGAGAACTAGAACTGGTAGGCTTTACATGTTTAAAGTAGTCAACCTCTGTATCTTCACTATGAGGTGGTATATTTATCCCACTTCTCTTGTTCATGTATGATGGCTCTGAAAGAAAAGTAAAGCTTGGTTACCAATTTTGTTCTTTGCTGACAACACAGACCATTTCAAATACAATGTACCAGATGATACATTTAACCTACAGTTTGAATAGCAATAGGTCATATCTCCTTTATTAACTTTAAGGTGGTTAATTAACTTTACAATAAATAAATAAATGAAAATACAATACTAACTTCATTTTATGTAATGTTAAATAATTTTATTAATATAAAGCAATTTTCCAGTATTCAACATTAGTTGTTTTACATTCACTTTTAAAGCATATGTCACCCGCAACATGTAATAAACATTTTAAACAACCAAAAGTGTCTTCCTTTTCACTTTCATTTGAAGGCTTAATAAATCAGTCCACAGATATCTCAAGAAATATACATGTATAGTATTATAAACCATAACTTGTTGTTTTATTGAAATTCCCACTTGAACAGAAACCAGTTTGTTCAAAAGTCATCTTCAAGAGTCATAACTACAGTATGAATACTGGTAAATAAATCAATATAACAGTTTGACTCCATGCAATTATAGGCATCCTTGCCTGAAAGACTTCTAATACATATTCATATAATATATAAACATTTCTTAAATTCAGTTTTTCATGGCAAAATAAACCATACAAAAATTTCACTAGAAAAGCTATCTATGTACATAATCTCCCAACACCCTAACCATCAAAAAGCTATGAAAGCATTGTCCATTCCAGATAGATCAACATTTAACATCTGACCACTAGAGTCTTGTAACATTTTATGATACAGATAAAAGCATCCTCTTTCTCCTTTACATAGAGGGACATCACAAGCCTCACACTGATGTCGTGTTGTTGGTCTCCAGCCTGATTTGGTCTTTATTTTACATATTTGGCAGTACAAACAATGTTTGCTTTTGTATTCAAATGTATGTACAAGTCTATGTATAGGTTTACTCTGATGTCCAGTTAAATCTTTGGTCATCATACCGATATCGTTAGGAGGAGGAAATAGTGAATAGCGAGACGGACCATGCTGGCTGCCTAATTCCATGGTCGTCATCATGTTTCGTTGATATGAAGCTTCTACAGATCCTGCAAGGAGAAAAGGGACATATGTACTTTAAGCTGCTTTTTTTAAACTGATCTGGTCAGCATTTCTTGTATATATCAGCTAAGCAAGTCAATAAAGTCACTTTTAGTGATTTCAAATACAACAAATTCCAAATGCCATCAAATGTTTCTGGTTGTGCCATTTTTGCCAACTTAATCCACAAGTATTATATACAACTGCAACTGAAGGTTGTTAAAATGTCATAGGCTGTCATAGGCTAAGTGCCATGATCAAATGTTTCTGCCAATTTCTTATGGTATGTGACAAAGCATCCCCTTTCGCCCGTACACAAATTAATTTCACAAACAGCACAATGAAATCTTGTATAAGCTTTCCATCCTGACCTTGTTTTGACTTTATTCATCTGACATAATGCACATAACCTTGGTTTATTTCCAATATTTCTTAACGGAACATGTCCAGGAAAGCTTGGATCAACAGAATCTCCTACAGCATTATAAAATGTGTCACTTCCAGGAAAAGATGTTTCTGAAAGGAGAAAAGGCCAACCTTAGTATTTAGTTGAAATTAAGAAAGTTGCAGCTGATTAAAATGCATTTGGTAAAACGATAGTGATTACCCCTAGTTTTGTGGATGAACCCAGATGCAGACTTCTCTAATCTATTCCATTTACACTCATATCTTGATTTTAATCGATTCAGTTTCATATTCTGTAATTTATTATCTATAATGGAACGCTTTACAAATAAAACTTTTTAATTGGGTCAGATTTACACAGAAATCAATGAACAAAGATTGATTATAAAACCATCAACTTGGCATAATGAACAAATGGTGTCTTGTAGCTTACTAGTTATTGGTAGTTTCAGTTCATGTTTTGTAAGCTCACAACAGTCCAACTTGTTTGAAGTAGCATGGCTGCATATTTGTAGGTCATATACAGTTGAATCTGTGTTTGTGTGTGGGGGTGCATACATGAGGAAGAGCCTTATTTGGACTCAAATAACAACAAAAACTGATAATATGAATTATCTTGGTACACCACATATTCAAAGATTAAACTGGAGACAAGACCATTTAAGTTAAAAAGACTTATAATTTTCATGAATGGCATCGTTATTTACGAGCTTTTGCATGCATTTACACATATGGTTTCATTATACACACATGTCTGATTCTTTCACTTTAATTGAAAAGGCAAGTTGTCAGAGATCAGTGGCCGAAGAAAACAACCGACCTTAAGCAAGTGAACTGACAAAATTTTCTAACATTAGCATCTGTCACAAGAGGAATTTGAGTGCTATGTTTCCATTCCTGGTAGCAAAATCGCCATTGGCTACTAATTTCTGAGGAATTCTTTCAAAAAGTAACCCATTTTAGCAAATTTGTGGAAAAATACTTTAAAGGGGACTATATTTTCTCAAATTTTGGAAATTTGGCTACTAATTATTTTAAATTTGTGGAAACCTAGGAGTGTAGGTAGTGAGAGGCACTATGATCCGTGAGCATGAGCTTTAGACCATTGTCTATATTGGATAGTACAGTCTTGTCAAAAAATTTAATGCTTTTGCTTTATTTGGTAAGCTAATAGCTATTTAGGATTGGTGTTTTATGTTTCACCCAGTCAAGATATTTTTACTTATATTGTCATACTGGAGAAAACCAGAATACAAGGAGAAAACCTCCCACATTTGGCAAACTTTCCAACAATTGAATTTTCAAGGGCAAGGTTTTAAACCTAGGCAGTGACCATCTATGTGAGTATTTCATATACCCCAATTAATTGTACTGCTTTCTAATTGTATTAAATAATTTCATATCTTTAGATGGCAACATGTATAAATAAAACTTTAAAAACTTCAATATAAGCCACTACTTTTATTATAAAAACCTATAATATTTTCATATATATACAAGTTTTATTCAGGTATATACATGTCAATTACAAATGTGTATCATGAAAAATCAATAATCCTATATACAATTTAAGATTATATAATGTAGAATATGTATAAAATTGTGATTTTATTCTACAAGAGTAAAACAGTGTATTCACTATAAAACAAAAGGAATATCAAATATATACATGTACATCCATCAAATTTTACCCAACTTATTCATATTGTTCACATATTGCTGAATTTTTACAACTATCTAATCTAAGTCAAAATATGAAAATTTACAAATAAACAAAAATGTTTATAAATGACTATAACTAAAAGTGTAATCGTAATCAGATAGGCTTTCCTAAAATATCTAGCCATTCATCCATTGCATAAATGTACTTATTCACAGGTATGTGATAACTCCTAATGAAGTGCAATGTCTAATGAAGTCCAAAGATTGAGGCCCCAGGCAAGATGTCTATTAGTAATACATGTACAAAAAAGAATATTTTCAAAATTGAACAAATGTATTTGATGTCTCATGTGGAGCCTCAATTTTTGGACTTTCTCAGGCATCCAAAATGTCAAAATCAGGACTTCATTAGGCATTGTAATTTTGACTCCTATTGAAGTCTGGACTTCATCGGGCATTCGACTTCATTGGGAGTTGCTACACAGGCACCCTAGTATTATTTCTCAATCTTGATATACTGTGTGGTAAACCTGGCAGTATTATTATATTCCTTCATTTGGATAGGTACATGACCTCCAGTAAACTGAGTTACATTAATTATATCAGCAATGGCTTCACTTGTGGACCGGTAAATGTGTGACCTTCCTTCAGCCATAGCTTTATGATATAAGTAAAAACAACCTCTCTCTGCTTTACAAAGAGGAACCTTACATTGACTACATTTCTTTCTTGTATAGACCCAATAACCTCTTGGTGATTTTATCTTGTTATCTCGGCAAAAAGCACAAAGTTTTTGATTCCCTTCCATTTTGACTAGTCTACAACCTTCAAATTGTAAAACATTTAAACATTCTGGCGCAACTAAACGTTTTCTCGACTTTGGTACAGCGGCTGGTTCTGAAAGGATAAAGAAAGTAATCGTTTTACCAAAAGATGGCAAAATTTACAACCTTATTTTTTGAGGATGCTACTTAACATTTTAGTATAATTTATGTTTAAATATCTTATATAGTTATACATGCTTTTAGGTTTCATACTTCAAGTCTCTTAATGTTAGTAAATAAGTGACTATAATACTATTGTCGGGGATTGTTCGTCTATTTGGAGAAACACTTCTTGTTAGTAAGTAAATCACTTGGAATTTGTCTGGTAATTTTGTGAAAAATGAAAACAAGATTTTCTGATTTTACTCTTTTCGATGACATCTTTTAATGATAATCTTACAGTACTGTGTGTATGTTTCAAATAAGTTGCATCCCTTGTACAGATATGCATTGTAGAGACACCACTGTATGCGTGAATGCAGGTTATTTTAAAGCTTTACAAATTAAGACAAAAATATGTTGTTTTTGATCACTTTTCTTGATGTTTTTGGTTTAATTTTTAAGCAAAGTCAAATCTGATATTTGGGGAAAATGTATACAATTGGTCTTCTTACCAGACCCTGTAAGTGGCCAGAACAATCCCAAATTTTATTGCTTATAAATGGTCAAACGTTCTGGTCCTATCATCTTGACGTTTCTATATAGCTTTATGCTAAAACTGATTATCTTTAGTTGCTCACTGTGAAATTATAAGCAGTCTTGCTAAAACTTGTCTATCCTGTTGTTTCTCATTCCAAATAATCCAAATTGTATTCATTTCTATTTATCTATGTATGTGAAGAGAAGAAAGTAATCACTCAGTGTAATAATGTTCAGATTTTTTCCAGTAAAACAATTAACTCTGCCAATACTTTATCAAAATCTTAGTAATATTACACAAATCTCAATTCAGAATGTAAACTTCATGTTTTAACTATAAATAAAATTGCACTAAAATAAACAGGCTATTTCATTTAGCCAAAGGGTTAGTGTGATTGCAATAATTTTTTCTACTGTTGTTGATCGTAATGGGTAGTTTAAAAGTGTTAAGAAGGATAAAAACTTTCAATTTTACGATCTTTTATTTCATTTCTAACACTTTCCAACATGTTATGGAACAATCGGAAACAATCTCTATTTGACGTAGGATTACACAAAGGGACATCACAAATCTGGCATTTAGTTTTGGCATAAATAAACCAACCAGATTTTGTTCGAATTTTATTCAAACGACAAAATTCACATAGTTTTTTGGTCCCTTGTATATAAACAAGTCTGTGATTTGTACATGCTGTTGTGCCAGTGCCACCAGTGTTAGATGATTCAGTCCCATATATTGTTCTTACTGGCATTGATTGCTGGTCTGAAAGGATAAAGAAAGGTCAGATTTAGGACTTATATAAGTCAAATTTTATTCAACCTCTCAAAAACAATCCAGCCATCATTAAAAAGTTTACACTTATTATAAAGGTCCTTTACGCCGTCTTGCAATCTGAATAGGCGATTCCTCTTTTCCTTCAAATATAAACTGATGATATAGCTGAAAACAGTCCCTAACTTCTTTACACAAAGGAACGTCACAAGCCTCACATTTATGTCTACATGAAACCCTCCAGCCAGATTTGGTTTTAACTTTGTGAAACTGACAATAAACACAGTGCTTTAACTTGCTGCCTTCAGTCGGTATTAGTCTATGTTTAGACATTTCAGAAGTAAAAAATTCCAGATCTTGATTTAAAGTCTGATGATGAGGATGAGGAGGAGGACCACCACAATACTCATTAAGAAGCTGAGAACTTTGGAGAGCCTTCAAAGGATCCCCTCCATACTCAGCATTGTATATGTTGCTATAGGGATATGTTCTCGGTTCTGAAAGGAAAAAAAGAAAGAGCAATTCAGCCATCATCTCTAAATGTTTCACAAAAATCAGAAATATATAAAGGCTAATATTATAGCAAATTTCTAAGTTCAAACAGAACAGTAAAACTGCAATGTTTTACCATTCAATTTTTGGCTTGGTTCATTTTTAAGTGCTTCAATATAAAGCAAGAAAGTAAAATAAAGCATACACCAAAAGAAAACAAACAATTCTTTTATGGACATCAAAATTTCTGAAATTGCATTACACCATCATCAAATCAAAGACTAAAGAACTTCTATATCCAATATAGAATAATGAATTAACATGGGGCATATATACAATTTTAAAAGTGGCTACTGTAAACTAATATTATCAGAGCCAAAATTGTTTTTATAATGCTTTTATGTTTTAAATCTCTACAGTTTATATGAAAACCCAAACAGACATCACAATCCCTGTGATAATAAATTTTCTGTCACATTTTATACAATGGTGAATGGAGTTTCATTTCTGTTCCAAGTGATAGGTTTATTTTTATGTGGGAATTTTGTTTCCACTGGTTACTTATACATTTCTTGAATACCATCATAATTAAACGTACATATCTAACACAAAGTAATTAAACACTTGTTATGGTGTATCAAAGGGTACACAAGAGAATCTCATTTTCACCATTTTTGAGCTTTTTGCAGTTGAAAGTTTTTTGATGAATTTGCCTACTTCCCTGGCCGAAGTTCATGTGTTTTACCTAATTTGTCAGTTTTTACTCTGCTTTGGGATTTGATTTTGACATGGATTAGTATGTTTGTCTTTGATTATACATTTTATTGCAGTGTGTTTCAGTTGTTTTAGCTTTTGCAAAGTACAATTTATTCAACAGCAAAAACTCAATTTCTTTTACTAAATCAATGATAATTTACTGAATATATTGTATTTACTATTAGTGTTTTAAACCTCAAGACATGCAATTTGAGTCTTCTGGTTTGTTCTTGCTATAAAAACTGAAATTGTTCATTTTTTAGTACATAAATGCTGCTTGTTGTGTTCTGTTTTTGCAATTTTTTGTTCAACTTATCACCAATTTCTGCCAATTTGTTGAATTTTGTCTACATGTAACCTTGCTTCCAATATGCGGACCAGTATAAATTTCTGTGTTGTTACAATTATGCCTCATGACGAGTTGTCCAACCATATACAGCATGTCATAATCAGACAAAAAAACATATTATGTTTAAAACTATTTTTATTTGACAATATAAAGAGTGATGAATGGATTCTCAACTCTTCAAAATTGTTTTGACATCAAGTCAGTTATAACAAAATATTTGTACAAATAAACACCTATCTACATTTTTATCAAGTCTATTACTCAGTAACTGACAATTAACTAAACAATATGAAACACAATATGTCTGTGGGAATGTTTTTCATACAATCAATTGCAGTGTTATTTTTTCTGCTAAGGAAAACCTGCCAAGTATGGCTATTGTCTCATAGCATATGAACGAATATAAAACTGAACTTTCATGTACAGAATAAGTGTCAATAAAACAAGATTTCCTTTCATTTAAAAAAGGAAAATTATTAACATTGTAAAACATTATACCTGGATCAATAAAGATTCCTATCATAATTATAAAATGTCACTCAAATTTGGAGACGACAGTGCAAAATGTGATGGAACTTCCATCTCATGATACAAGAAAAAACAAGGTCTAACTTTTTTACAAAGTGGAACATCGCAGACCTCACACTTGTGTCTGGTATATACACCCCACCCAGATTTTGTTTTCACCTTATAGTAATTACAATAAGCACAACCCCTCAACTTCTTTCCTTCAGTAGATACAAGTTTATGACTAATATTTGGAGCATGCATTGTATTATCAGGAATTGCTGCAGCAGGCCAGTGTTGTGGCATGTTGCCAAATAGAGGCAAACTTTTCCTATGGGCTTTGCTATGAGGAGGAGTTTCAAAAGCATCATCCCCTGAAAGCGAAAAAATATGTCTATTATAAACTCTATCAAATTCATGGTGCAATTTCTAGTATAATATGGTTCATGTAAACGTGTAGTGCTGTTATAAATGGAAGCCACCTCTAACACACATTTTATCCAGCAAGACTGATACCAGAATACTTCATGGAGAGTTGATACATCTGAAATGCGAGTTTTTCATGTCTTTTTGTGAAAGCTTTCCACTTTATTCCACTAATTCTTTATACAAATTTAAATTGCTCCTCCAATACCTATCCAAACAAACTCAATACAAGATTTTTTGTATATTAACACAATTTATTGACTTTAATTTTTGCATCAATACTATTTTGTTTAAAATAAAGTAAACAAACAATGACAGACTTGAGCCTATGGTATACAAAGTGTTCATTACCACTGTTCATCTTAACATAATCCATCCAAAATCATCTGGAAGCCACTCTGTCCAAATACATTATTAAACTTATAAAATGTCTCATTGATTTCCTATTTAAAACACCAATTTACTGAACCACAGCTATCTCGGTATCTGTTTCAATAATGTGTTGTTGGTTTACTAACAGTAATTTTACGTTTAAATAGAACAAGTTCAGGATTTTGCATCTGTAAATTATGGTATCTAGTAAAACATTCGGTTTCCCCTACGCATAAAGGCACATTACATGCCTCACATTTATAATAAGATTTCCGTGCCCATCCTAACTTTGTTTTACTCTTAGTTATGGTACATAAAGCACAAGCTCTGTTCTGCGGTATTCTATATGGACGATGCTGAAGTGTTTCCGTCGGACCAGGCATTCCTTGTAGCAGAAAATCAGATTCTGATGATATATGTGTCAGAATGTCTTGCTGGCACATTCCAGGGTCTGAAATCAGAAACAGAGGCTAATGAACATCATCTGTTTTTGCAGTTAACACAATATTTGAATTTTATTTTTTTCTAATTCTTAACCTGTTAAAGGTGCAACAAATTTATACCTGTGCAGATAGTCATTTTAGATTACTCTGATAGGTTAGAAGCCAGAATTTATACAAAGGATCACTTAAAAAAATTCACACTTCTTCAACTTGGCACAACATACAACTGTTCTAAGCAATGAACAACACAGAGTTTAATATTATTTTCAATTTTAAAATCCCTTCTTCCTCTTTTACAACATCAAACACGATTTCACCAGGCATTTACCACAATGTGTACAATCTTAGATTAATTTCTGTTGTGGCATTAAACTATGATAAAGGTTGAAGCAGTTCCTTTTTCCAGTACAAAGAGCAATGTCGCAAGCTTTACATCTATAGTAACACTTGACATGCCATCCACAGTCTGTTTTATTGCCAACAAGCTTACAGTATTGACAAGTCAGAGCCCGACCACCAGGGTTTTGTACCAAGCAATGGTCCTGACTTATAGCAGCAGCCACAGAGGAATAATCTATTGCAGAAGCAGATTGAGCAAATTGGGCCTCAGCTTTGTACTCTGAAAGGATACAAGGAAAACCTATTAGATACCTACTCTCCTAAATCCTGCTGTACAAGCTTATGATTCTCTGTTCATATTTGTGATGCATTATAATTGTGTATATACATAATGAAAAGGTTGTTTACATTTCATGAACTCACTGTTTCAAATAACATCTTTATTATAAATATTGTATGGTATGATCAATTTGTGTTTTACAAGACATATAAGAAGTGTATTTTCATATTTATTTGTTGCAAGTTTCTTTTTTGATTTAATTTTAACACATACCAGTCAAATGAAATGAAAGTAAAACCAATGTATTCAGTGACAGAATATTCTTTATTATGAATATGATTCCTTTTTTTTTTTTTTTTTTTTTAACATAGAAACTACTAACTTGTTTTTTTTTTCATACAGAATGTTTCCACATTCAACAAATAACATATGTTAAAACAAGACCAAATGGCATTCAAATCTCTTTGTGTCAAACTACAGTCCAACCTGCCTTAATGGCCACCTATATATATAAGGGTCACCTGCTTACACGTCAGTTGAATTGTATCCAAACTGTACTTTATTCACATTATTTGATCCTGTTTATAAAGGCCAATTCTATTGGTTCCTTTGGATGGCCTTTAAAAAACAGGTATGACTTCAAACTTTTGGAGGATGCAGCTATATCAATATTCACTACAAGACCATAACAATCCTCAACGTAAGTATTACACAGAGACAAAATCACCATCCTTATTGCTTGATAAAGACAGATTGTTTTACTTTTTGGCAAAGTTTGCTATATTTGGATTCCGTGACAATAATTCATGGTAACTGTCAAAGCAATCTCTATCCTGTGGTTTACAAAGAGGAACACTACAGGCTTCACACATAAAATAAGATTTTAATGGCCATCCTCTGTTGGTTTTGTTCCCAAGTATTTTACAATATGCACAAGCTCTGTTAGTATAACCATCTATATCTATACGGACGAGTCTATGCTGTGGTATACAAGAAATTTGTGGAACTGTGAAGATGATATCACTGCTTTCATCTAGGTTGTTACATCTACTACTTGTTCCATCATGCGAATTAAAACCTTGGTTATACCAGGATGATTCTGAAAGGATAAAGACGACACTTGTTACGATTTTCCACGTGTTTGTAGGACTCTTCAGATGGGTGCTTGTTATCAAATGTTATATATGGTGCAAAGTATATTGTGGCCAAATACTGTCAGAATATCAACTAAACAAATATACTTTGCACCAATAATCTATGCTCTACTTGAATAGCAACCAGGGAATTATATGCCGTAATATATAGCACCAAGTGAAACTTGAAACTTTGTAACAATGAACCCTTTGACCTATGTCTTCCAACAGTTGCAAAAGGATTTTGATTCCCAATTAAAAGCAAAAGTTAAGCATTTTGGAGAAAGAAACAAGTATTACTTTTCAAATAATTCTAATCTGCTACAATTCCAAATTTCTCAAAAACTAATTTAGATAATAGTAGTGTGTGTCAAATTTCTTCTTTCACTTTACCTGCAACAATAGATCACTGTAACACAAGCCACATTGCAGTTTTAAATTTTGTGGATAGATTACCAATATGCCATGTTGTGGATATACATGTATAACCAATTTGCTAAGAATTGAACTGCTTTCATTCTGTCAAAATATAGAGCCTCTCTACACATCACAATACACGAACCACATTAATGAGTCAACATTAATATTTCATTTATCAAATAGCTTTATTTATTCTAATAACAGTAAAATATAGCCCTAACACTGACTTCACAAGTCAAGAATACGATACAATTTACAAAACAAGCATAAATACAGCAACTACATGTATTAAGAACATGTAAAAACAACAACAACATAAAACACTGCAACTATCAAGAATGAGCAACTATTTTGTGAATATAATTTAAGAGTTCAATACAACATAACAAAAGTATCTAAAATACTTATATGTCAATGGATTTCCATGGTTACGTTATGGTTTTCTTAAGAAAAACTGTAGCACTTTTACAATCAATCACAGATAAGTACTGGACACTGCGGTCCAAGAATAAGCACTTCATACAATAAAATGTAACCTATCTGAAAACCTTCTAACAGTCATACAACTAGTTTTAGAGGTTATCAAATACTAAATAGCTGTTCATACATGACTATAAAGACATTCCATTTGATTTTTTTTATCTTTTATTTTGGTTTTCAGAAAGAAGCAATTCTCATTTTAATGTTCATGATGGTTTAACTCCCAAAGATTTTGAAAAATTCTTCCAACAAACTTTACCCCTGAGCAAATTTTCCACAACTTCAACAAATCTGTGTATAAATAAAGGGCAAATCAAAAACGTTCATGAAATCTCCAGTTCTATTTTCAGTACTTGACAAAAATTATTTTTGTATCATCAACATTACCAGTTGTCCCAACTGTTCTAGTCATAGCAACATTATCACTTCTATCATGTTGAACATTTGTACTAGTACCCTTGCCATCTGCAGAATTACCCCCGCTACTTTCAATATTTGCAGTAGTAACACTACGATGAACACTTGTAGTTCCACTATCAACATTAGCAGCAACATTTTCAATATTACCACTACTGTCGACATTCATAATGGTACTATCATTACCACCATCTGCTGTCTTATCTAAATCCTGAATATTTTGAAAGCACTCATCATAAGGTTGAAACGGTTTTGCTAATCTTATTTTTAAAGTAGGCATACTTTTTGGCTTTAGGACAGGGATAGTTTTAGGTTTTGGGGGTTTCAACTTCTTTATCATCAATTCTGGGCTCATGCCTTCATTTTGTGCTAAAAGTTCATGAAATTTAGTAAAGCAATCTTTTTGTCCCCTACAAAGAGGTACACCACAAGCTTCACAGATATAATAGGACTTAATTGCCCATCCAGACTTTGTTGTAAGTCGGCATATATTACAATAAGCACATGATCTCTTGTTTCTTTGTAAATGCACCAGCCGATGAGTAGGTTTGTTAATGGACAATGAGTCAGTATATTCATCTGGCTTGGTGCTATGATCCTCCCAAGATTCTACCTGGTTCATTAAAGGCTTATAATTCCCTGTTGTATAGTAAACTGCCCAGATTCTGAAAGCATAAAGAAAGGTGGAATTACACCCTGTCTTAGGATCAATCTATCTTAGGATACTGCAACACCTAAGTCTATTTTAAAAACGTTATTCCATTTTTCTTAATTCAAAACTGCGAAGAAATGGCAGATTTCTAAAGCTGATGCAAACACGATCAACATGTGTACAGATCAGAAGTTAATATTCAATTTTGGACAAGCAAGTATGCATGCATTGGACAATTATATATAAATGAGACATCTGAAAACTGGATAATGTAAGTGTCCTTTTTTATTGCTTATACTATTTACAAAATATTCATGTAAATATAAAATAACATGCCATTAAGTAGACCTCTAGTACAGTACAGTACAGTAGTTAAGTATTTCAATTAGAAGTCTTCCTGTCAGTTAAAAGTCACACACACACACATCGAAACAACACTACCATAATTAAGTAATAAACAAAATTGAAATTAATGACAAAACTCAAATCAGAATAATTAACAAAACTTAAAATAGTAACTTTTAAAAGATAACATAACACTGAACAACTGTCTAATAACCAACATAGTTTTCTGAATACACTTTATAGTACTTACAGAAACTTTAATATGTACCAATGGTAACTTGCCCACAAATTAATCATATTCACTTAAATTACTTTTGGATTAATCACCATTATGCACGAGGTTTACAAAGATGATCTTTCAAGTCTTTTTTGTGTTTATAAGACTTTAAACATTTAAAACATTGGAAAGGTTTATGTTTGGAATGTGATCTTTGGTGAATTTTAAGGTTACTGTTACTTATACAGTATTTCCCACAAATGTTGCATTGTGGACGATTCTCTGCTATCCCTTCTGCATGTTGCATACTTTGATGTGCTCTGTAGCCTTGCATGCTTTTGAACCCTTTACCACATTCTAAACAAAATTCTACATAATCTTGAGCGTGGTCACTCAGTAAATGTTGTTGCAATTGATTTTTGTCAAAAAATGGAAAACCACAAATTCTGCAGAGAAAGTGATGTACTGTATCATGCATCATTACATGTCTTTGGAGGTCACTTTTAGTAGAGAAAACATTATTGCAGATAGAGCATTCATAGTTTACTCCAGATGAAATATCTTGTTGCTCCAAATCATGTTCCATGAACTGTTCATTTTCAATTTCTCCTCCTATCAAAATAAGAGAAAAATATTTTTGGGTTCCAGAAGTAATTTATGATCTGTCCTTATACTAATGTCAAACTTAACTATATATTTGTACTCCCATTCAGACCAATGGCAATGATATACAGATAATCATTTTTTAATGTGTCGCTTATATCATTTACCAGTATATTAATTATAACGAGAACCGTTTATCAACTGTGTAGTGTAGCAAGTTATTTCATATCACCCAAGAGTATCAATTATTTGGATTAATTAACCACATGTAATTTCACATCATCTATCAGTATATATACACTATACCAATTTCTCAACCAAGAATTGTCGATATTTCATATCAACTAGCAGAATATCTGTAGTAAGTTATTTCATATTTAGTATTTAACCATTTCATATAAGTTTTTTATTCTGACAACTTCCGACTAACTTTCTACATAATATATATCACATTCAAATTATAGATTAACAACAGAATCACCAGCCCCAATTTGAAAATAATACAACAGCTCTAGAAAACATGTACAACAAACAGTACAAGATTGGCAGCCAATAGGACTGACTGTGCAGGATACTGGGGTGATTGCAATAGCTTTTAGCAATCCATACTTTCATCTAGTGAACTAACAAGATTCTTAAACTTAGTCTCCCTTGAAAACATTTGTAAGTCTTTAAGCTCTAAATATACTTGCGTTAAAATCATTGATTATTTATTTATCGGTTTACAGGAATGATCTCTGAAGTCTCTCTTATGTTTGTAGGATTTATCACATACAAGACAATGAAATGGTCGATATTCAGAGTGGGATCGGAGATGATTTGCAAGATTGCTATTATTAATACAAAATTTGCCACAAATCTGACATTGTGGACAATATCGGTCTTTAACTGATCCTTGATGCTGCATAGTGTGATGAGTTCTATATCCATAAAGAGACTTAAAACCTTTACCACACTCAAAACAAAATTCTACAAAATCTCTACCATGAACACTGGTTAAATGTTCTTTCAAATGATCTTTGTTTACACAAAGAAACCCACAAAGTCTACACAGACCCTTCGGAATCTTATTGGATTTAAGTAAAGTATCTTCAGTTGAAATATTATTTCCTTTAACAGTATAATCAATATCTACTACTGACTCTACTTCATATGATCCTTGATCTGATGTCAATTCAATGTACTGTTCACTTTCCAGTGCATCATCATCTATCAAAAAGAGAAAAAATAATTTGGATTCCAGACATCGCTGACATGTAGTTTGGAAATATGTACACGATTATAGCTGAATCGGGGAGTAAATTTCTCAGTATAAGTAATGCAGGCTATAATGCTGATCATATGTAATTAGGAAATTATCTACATGGTTAAAGTTAAAATACATGTCCAAGTACATGAAATTCAAGCTGTAGTTTTTTTTTTTGTTTTTTTTTTACATCTGTAAAATACCAAGTAGCAGAAATAACCTGGTTTATTTGCAAGAAACATGTGTTTAAGTATAAACCATATCTGTACAGGCATTAGAACTATATCTACCAGTGCTCACTTTATACAAAACTCCACTTGAACAATAAACTACATGTACTGCATTTGTCAATACAAATTATTATACAATGTACCATACTTTATACTGTATATCAATTTTATCATCAGCAAACTTATCCATATTTTTATATGCATGTATGTAAACACCATTTGATTTCGTACAAACAGCTATATTGACCCACAGTCATAATTACTTTATAGCTATTTCACTAAGGATCACGTATAGTGGTCCACTTATTTCTTACCCTAACAGCCTAATGTAACCCTTCAAATAAAAGAAGCCAACGCTTCTTGTAGTACAAGTGGAATACACTGTGACACATCGACATTAACATTTTACTATTTTATACAAGATACCAATATGTAATATGAATGTAACAACAATTTAAATTCTTTTTAAATAAGATTGGAAATTATGTAAGCAAGTTATTAATAATCAAACAATTGAATGAAAGAAAAATGTCTAACATATAATCTATATTCCTATCACCCCTTCCAATTAGAAATTCATTTCCTTATTTCAATCCCATACAAGTTACAACTAATAAAACAACACAGAGCCCGCTTAGAAACAGACAGTTTAAAAACATCCATTAAATTTCTCAGTTTATTTCAAATCTGTAACTTTGTTAGGCACATCAGATTTTAAATGCCATACAACTAGTACTTTAACAACTAAGAGCCAGCTTAGAAACAGCTAGTGTATATTTTCAATTTATTTCAAATCATTAACTTTGTTGACATGAAGTTACATTTACAAGACATATTATCAATTTGTTTTAATTAATTTCTTCTACAAATCATCAATTAAAATAACTTGGATCCATTAAACTCCTGCTTGGACAAGATATTTAGTAGTTTGTTTTCATTATTATTTTTAAATTGTTGGTATGTTAACATTTATTCCATTCACAGTGATGTTTCATTTTTGCAACCCCTTCATTCAATTGACCTACAACACTTTCTATTTTTTTTGTAACATAAGCTACAGTACTTCAATGTTGGTCATACTGACCATCATTTTATATCATATACACTTTAATGTATTTTTAGGTGTCCAGTCATTTAAAGACCATAATTCATGCTACAACACTATATGATTTATGCAATATTGCACATCAACTGTGACAATAATATGCAACCAGAGTCAACTCCTGGCATTTATAAATCTGTTGTAATGTATGTGTACCATTCTGTATTGCCATATTGACATACAGTAAACCCCCAACATATATCAGAAAGGGAAGTCTCTATTTTCAATACACTGTTAATACATCATTACTAAGTTTCATTACTAAGATATTTCAAGTTTTCTGACAGTTCGTACCAACAGTTCATACCATTTTTTCTTATCTATGCTCTCTATAGATGAAACTTATGTTCATTCATTTATCCTGATTACTGATAAATAAGTGCAATTTGAGTCATGACAATATATAATTTGTTATTACACAATGTAAATTTATATACAGCATGCATGTGTGACAGAACATGGGACGACATGTAGTCAATTATGTTGCAGTGTTAGTGTAACAAAAAGTGGGACACCATCTTTTTAAATGAGGACTTGTACTGCAAGTTTAAGTGTAGTCCAATCTGGATATAAGAGCATCACTTGTTTGATTCATGGGGTAAATGACAGGCTTTGGATTCAAACCTGTAGCTTATCTGGAATACAGTAAGATCCGATTTCAAGCAATATGGTGTGTCATCTAAAATTGCTGTACACAGAACAGAGTGTATAAATAATCACTATCAGACCTGTATCAATCCATGGTCGTTACTTCATACAGTAGTGATGTATGTAAATGATTAAAGAGTTCAAAAGTTCAAGCAGTTGAGTTATGGTACTTCCTGTACATGTACTTGATTCATGATGGGTCTATCCTACTGATAATATCCTGTTTTAGGTGGAAGGTCATGTCTATTACCTTTCAGTTGCTTGTAACTGTAGAAAACACATGCATGTCTGCTACAATTTTATATCTCACTCTTAATATATATATACATCTTCTGGCAATCAACATATTGTGTAGGGCAAGTGTGTTTATATATGCTTTCCAATTAGTGAATGCAAGATCAATTTCTAAATTGAATTTCTATATTTTACAATACTACATTTTTTGTATAAATTCATATGAATGTCAAACTATTAAAACCAAAAATTTCGAAAAGCATAAAAATGCTAAAATTTAGTATCACTCTTTTCTCTAACATTTTTTTTACAAATTCATATACAAGTGATACAGAATAATCATAAATAAACCAACAATTTCAAGAAGCACAAAAATTCTAAAATTCAGTGGGACTACTTGCTTTTTACACATTTCTTACATTCATAAATGGGAAAACATCCTGTCACACATACATATTTCAAAAAGTTAAGCATCAAACTTTGTATATAATTATTATAACAAGGACAGAGAAACTTTGGATACCATTCTTAATAGTAATATCATTTCCAACATATTTTTTTTTAATTATATATGTCAAAATTTATAATTATTATTTACAACATGTACTCAAACCAAATCTATGTATCCATAAGTGTTTCTGTCCCCATTTTAAATGCAAATAACAACTCTGAAAATGCTTCATTTTTATATAAATAATAATCGCACAACATTGAAAAAATATGAAATATTAAGAGACCAAACACTGTACCCAAATTTTATCCATGTAATCTAGTCTAGGACTCATTGTTAATTTGTGATCAAATCCACAAACTCTGAAATGCAAAGTTCATAGAATTACAAAATACAGCTTTTGCAAAAATAAGCCAAATAAGTTTTACCAACAAAAAAATGTTCATGTGTTGATTTTTAATAGACACCAGCTTGTAGAATTCAGCGATATGTAAAAACTTGCTCGTTACCATAGTAGTGGCATATCAGCATACATGCCATCATCACCTTACAGGGAGAATAACAATCCAAATTTATAAATTTGAATATTATTATTTTCACTTTTTCAAGAATTTAAATCATTTTGTTGTGTGTAAAATGAAGCATATTCAGATAAATATATAAAACATGAAAAAGAAAGAGACTCAAAGGTTTCTCCTCTCCTGTCATAAGAAATAATTTTGCAACCAATCATGTTTCATTTCAACGACATGAGTGAAATTATAGGTGCACTATCATTTTAAGTAAATTTCTGCAATTTTTCGCAGCTAGCATTTTTTTTCTAATTTGATCTTCGAGTCAAAAAATAATATTTCAGAGGTTGCAAAATAAATTTCTTAAAACTCCTGTAGTTTTGCCTAAACAATCCCCATCATGGATTTTTGTTCAAGGATCCACACTTGCTGAAAACCAATACTCAATTTCTCAAAACTGAATTTAAAACCAAAACTAACAATCACCACTTCAAACACGTCAACTATATGCAAAATAAATTCAAGATGGGTGAAGAACTTAACAAGTTCCTGTATTAGCCCTCGGGAGCAAAATTAGCTGTGAATTTACAAAATGTATCATCCTTGTCCTATATAGTATAGCGACTAGTTTGACAGAAATGCTTACATATGAAGAAACCCTGATCACTGTTTTGGTCAGTTTTACATTGAACCCGTATAAAACTTGCCATTGTTGACAATGGAACAAATCCAAAATTTGCAATTTATCCTTAAAATAACCAGCTTAAACAAACATGTTGATCATCAGATAGATACAACTGGCAACAATATAAGTATATAATCCTTAATCAGTAATATCAACTAGAACCAAAATCTTCTGCTCAAATTATTGCTCAATATGGTTTTTTTTTTAATTATATGGTTTTTTTTAATTTCAAAACATTTCCAAATTTTTGTTAACTCATGAGAATTATCTAAAACTGAACACCAACTACCAATCAATTTACATACAAAATATCCTAGTAGTGCCTGTTCACATCCTATTGAAATTCTGAACATTTCAAACTTCACCCTCTTAAAGCTGTTAAGAACACTAGTGCCAATTTCTTAATCTTGTAGGACAGTTTTCTTTTCCCAATCATCACCTTGTTGAAATCCAAAACATTACAAACTTCACCCTCTTAATGCTAGCACTAACAGAAGTGCCCAGCCTTTTTAAAACCAAAACATTTCAAATTTGTATATTTAATCAATTTAGCTCTCAATTAAACCCCCAGATCCCTCAAATTGTTTCTGAAGCCCTAAAAATTACATTTTGGGAAAACACTTTTGCTTGCTGAAATGACTGTGGAAGTACCTAGATTTGAATTATAGTTCACATCTAAAACTCAGGCTTCCTACATATACAACCTTCTATGAAACAACACAAACATTTGGTTATTTCTGTCATCAGTTATTTAACAATCAACTACAAACTTAACAAATTAACCAAATCTACTTGATAATGAGCTAAATTAACCTCAACACTACATTTAAATTATGAACTGCATATAATTTTCTATAAAGTAGAAATTGTGTAGTATTGCTTTCTTGTGAAAGAACCATTGTTTGCATTAAAACTAAATTCATAGACCTTTTTGTAAGTCTGTAATGTGTCCAAAGTACCTTATATTATCAAAGTATTCTTTATGCCTTTTAAAGTTCATTCTTATACAACTTTTCAAAACTAAATGATAGGAAATGACAGGGGTGTTCCGACTCATCAACTGAATAAACATGTACTTCACACCAGTAATGTGTAAAGATATCACCCTTCCATATCACCTGACCTCACTTCCCTGGAGGAAGTTCGGATGTTCACATGTAAACTTAATTTGCCAGTTTTCAAAGTTTCAAGTTTGTTGTTGAATTGTGATTTGAACCTTGATAAGTATGTTTGTTTTTTTATTGTGAGCATAAGATCAATAGAAGTCAGTCCAAATTCATAAAATTTAATATTTTTCAGAGATAGACCACACTGTAAATTACACCTTATACAAACTATACAGCTACCCCAAAAGCAAGTCCTGTAAATTGCTAACCTATTTCAGCTCAGTTAAAACCAAGTTGTCTTAAAATATCTTCCAGGTAGTTATGAACCAATGATAAAATGCTATGATATTTCGACTATTTCCACCATTTGTAAAACGTTTCCTATTATTCGTACATAAAAACTAACCCCAACAAAAATGTACTTTGAAATGATTTAAATTTTAAGATAACTTCCACAGTCACTCAACAAACAAGGGTCTTTTCTCTTAAATACTTTGCATGTGGTGAAACCTTTGAATGTTTTTCTTTAGTAACAAACTGATAAAAGAAATGACACCTACCTTTAAATGTTCCGACATACCAGGAATTATTTTGATCACCGCTGATATTACTGCCTTCATTAGACATATCTTCTCGAGACCAATCTCCAGACGGTTCTTCATATTCAATATCGCTATGCTCCCCTTGATCATCATCACTTCTACGATGTAATTGCATTACACCGTGTTCTGGCATGTCAACATACATATCTAACCCTCCAGTGTCTATTTCTGCATTTCTACTTTCTATTTTAACTATACTTAAATCTGGTGTCATATCAGCTGTACTTGATTCTGGTGGTTCTTTATGCTTTATATTGCTGTTAAAGAGAAAAGTAAATAAATATTTGATAATGAAAATGACAATTCATTTGACATTAAATACCTGTATCATATCTGTATATAAACACTTCAAGAAATAGGGTGTGATTGTGCAATAAATATAGTGCAACTTAAAAAAACAACCATTCTTAAAATCAGAGTAAAATGTAGCCTAACCAGTAAATGATATTAATTTTTTTCAAAACAATTTACCTATAAATTAATCTTTTCCACATTTATTCTCAATTTATTTTCAACAGTTGTAAGTTGTGGTTAAAAACTTTATGATCAAGAGTTATGCCCCTTGGAATGGTACTAGACAAAATCTCTTATCAAACTAGATTGTTAACATTTTCAGTTTTGCTCTGGTTCATTGCACATTTTTTAAAACCTTCTTTGTTTATTACTTGTAAATAAGACTATTTTCAGCTATTCTTCTGTAACCCAACCCCCCCTCCATTAGTCTATGTAAACATTTTCCGTTTCATAATTTTTCAGTAATTTTCAAAATGACTTGATCCCGCTATTTATCAGTCAAAGTTAATAATTTACTGGAGGGAACAAATTGAAGTTCTTCTATAAATTTCATTTGGTAATTGTATACATACCTTTTTGATTTTTCAGCTGGTGAGGCTCTTTCTAAGTTTTCATTTCTGTTCATGCTATGTGATGCTGGTGATGAAGTAGATGGGGCACTGGATACAGGTGATGAATGAGAGTATGATGCTTGTGTAGCACTGCCTGCAGCAAATGGTTTAGCTTGACCACCAGAAGGTCCAAACTGCTTTGACTGACCACTACCCTGGACTGATGATAATGAAATGGGAAATGGAGATCTCTGTGATTGATGATTGTCTGACCTTTGTGGAATATGACTATCTGACCTTTGTGACGAATAACTGTCAGATCGCTGGGACTGGCCAGTATCAGTCTGTCTAGATTCATCTTTCTTTGAGTCTTGTGATTTATTTGTAGAAGTGTCCCGTCCTGCAGGACTATCAAATATGGTTAATGGACTAACAGTTATTGAACCACGTGATGATGAGGATGAGGGAGTAGGCGTTACAGATGGCTTAGATGATGTATCACTGTCCGTTACATTTACAACTTGAACATCTGTTGCACTTATTTGACTAGATATTGAAACCGAGACACTTTTCTGCACAGATTTAGAGTCTATTTTACCTCCGCCTTTTTCAGGTGGTTCTGTTTGCACCAATTCAATACTGTCATCAACAATGTCTATCACACCAGGCATATGATGTGAATCACGTCCTGGTCTACTCGTTCCAATACGTGGTACTCTATCCCACTGAGAACCACCACCTGAACCACCACCACCTGACATATAACTCTGTGACATAGAAAGTGAATCATCAGTTCTATTAGCACCAATATAACTATCTGAATGACTGTCACTGGAGGGTTTATGCAATCTTTGTCTTTTATTTCCAGGGCTACTAGGTCTTGACATTTCGGCAGCACGCTTGATCATTCTTTCTTGAACAGTCTTCTGTAAATCTGTTGTTCTTACATGACGGAATTCTACCAAGTCTGCAAAATTATATTTGTATGGGGCATTTGGCGGTAATGAGCCATTTTTTGCCCTAAGACATTTATCAAAGTCAGAACAACAGGTTATAATACTTTCAACTTGTAAGAGTCTAGCAACTTTTTCAACATCGCGCACATTTTCTTCTGTAAGCATCATAAAACCTTCATATAAATATTGTAGAAATGTGTTAACAGAATCTTGTTTGATCTCAGCGGCTAGTCGCACTTCTAGGTGAGATCCAACTGAAGCATTTTCCATGGACTGTAACATTGGACAGGCAGCGACTAACACTAGTCTATGAGCCTACAAAATACAGAAAATTCAAAAGTATGCTTAGAGTATATGAATAAAGCAATCAAAAAAACATTTTTTTTAATTGTTAAACTTGCATTCTAAGTTTAACCATAAATAGAAATGCTTCTTACTATTCTTACCGTCTCCAGTTAAGCAAGATAAAAATTTGTGTTTGACAACCTTTAATGCTGACAGTGTCTAATAGTCTGTGTGTAGTTAAACTAGCAAATTGTCAAAATAACACCAAGTTGCAAAATGCAATTTAGATATTGATGTCAAACTTTTTAATTGTGCATACTAGTAACAATAATTAACTTTAGTCTTATACCAGTAAACAACATCTTGCAAGTGTGGAAAGTGAAATATTTTGCCATCATATTTGTCAGAGACCAAGAAAATATTGAATAACCTGGCCAAACAGAATTTAGGCTTCAAATCTTAGCACACAAATTAAAGTGGTCTTCATTACTAAGGTTCCTGGCAACAAGTTTTCCGACTGTCCAAGTAAACAAAAACATACCTTTGTTGTAACAGTTCCTGTTTTTATGATAGCATCACAAAGTAACTGACTTTTCCACATCTGTGCTAGTTGACTTAACAAGGTACTAGAATGCACCTGGTTCATGTAAACCTTCTGATAACTCATCTTTACTTTTGTTATCTGTTTGCTTTATGATTTTAATGTAGACTGAAAGAAGAAAATTATAGATCATTTTATGACATGTTAGAATTGGAGGTTAATTTTAAAGCGGTTATTACAAGTTACAGATGTAGGTAAGTTACAGACATAGATATAAAGGTGTCCATGTTCTAGATAGAACTAAGAGCAGGGTAAGACAGAATGACCCACTTCTTGCAAAATGCAAACATTGTGACCAACAAAGAATATTAGTGATTTACTTTAAATTCACACAACACAGGTTCCTCATCCAGTATTTCAAATGGGTATTGTTAGTGTACAATGTGAGCGCTTGATACCTAATAACACTTTTGTCTACTGGATATGGAATAACATGTTTTTTTCTAGCACAAAAAAATTATGCTATTCTGGAAATTGTGATATAAGGTTTTCATATTGTTCAGCAAAACATAACATTCAGGAGTACTGATCACATGGTATGCAGAAAAAACCCCACTTTATTACTAAGTCAGACTAGTAAAGCCCAATAAACATTCATTTTATGGAATTTTTTTCTTGTTGGGGACAAAGATGAGATGAAGATTAAAATTGGGGTTTGGTGGGATGATTAGTCACACATACTATTATAAGATATAACGTTGAACAGGTTCTGCTGCATGGGACAAACAAGTGGTTTGCAAGTTTACTTTGTAATTATTTATATAAAATTTTGATATATACAATTTGGAATATTTATCTGGGACCAAAATGACACCAAGATTGGAAATGAATTAGTTGTGCGAGATCCAAAACAAATTAGCTTTGTAGAATGTGTTGTTCCCTTTAGTCTTTTTATGCACTAGGTCCATGTGCATTTTTTACAATTTTCTATATATATTTATATATTTAACCCATATCATTTTGAATTAAAAATTAAATTTTCTCAAATAAATCACATGGAATGTACAGGTGGATTGATTTAAAGAAGTCCTACAACACTGTAGAACTTTCAATAAGGAAATGGCTTTGCTAAATGAGGACATGCGAAATGCATCCTCGCGCATCATGCCGCATGCAAACCAGACGAGGTTGGGTCAGACATTTAAATCCGGAAATAGTCTACTACAAGTCATTTAACGTAATTAACAGCACAATGACTTCATAAACAAAGATACATCGATACGTTTAAAGCTGACAAAAACTGTTGAGTCATTTTAAAGATCGATCGTGCTCAACAGACCATTAAAATAAACAATCTGCATCATGCCAGACAGTCGAACAAAGAACAAAGATGGCCGTTTAAAGCCGAGGCAAAATTTTGGCCCGAGACCGTCCACTAAACATGCGTCACTCTAGTACCAAGCACGAGGCTGCCATAAATACAACCCCGGTTAAAATTACTGATTATTACCGTTCTGTTTGCAGCACGATATTTTGGAATCAAAAGATGGAAATCACAGAACTAAGCGCAATAGTAAGCCCTCAATAATTTCCGCCATGGACCAGTTTTCTTTCTTCTTGCCCTCTGGATCTGCGCAGAACAAATGCGCAGTTCAGAATTATGATAATTTTGGGACCAATCAACACGTGAACGTCTTCAGAAGGTATCCATTGGGGGCAATTCCGTGGAACATGGCAAAATTTATTTTCGGTTCATAATATATATAAAAAACCAGCTGGTGTAAATGATCAGAGGCAATATATTCATTCTAAATTAAAATAAATCAAAACGTTTTCTAAAACACAACGGCGAAACATGTTTTACAAAGAATAAATATCAGCACGTTAAATCTGTATTACGGTAAAAGTCTCTGAACATTCAACTTATAAATATTTTTGGAACATTCTTTAATATTTCATTTTTTCTTTTGTATTATTGTAAAATTAGGTAAGATGTATTTTTATTGTGGTATTTTCCTACTATAATTTAGTGTCTTCAGATATTCCAAAATCAAATCTTTACCGTATGATGTAATATTGTCAGTAAAAAATACATGTATATCAATAAAAAAAAAACAAACATACAATTACATATTCAAAAACAAAATCCCAAAGCAAAGCAAAAACTTTAAAGCCAGGCGATTATTAGGTTAAACACGTGAACTTCCACCAAGGATCGATGTGAGACCGGGTGCTCCGGAAATACATTTTTTTTTTCAAATTATGTTCCTTCAAATTATGTATCAGCAGTTTTCCAAGGTTCTGTAGTAACTCCTAATGAAGTCTGAATTTCACTGCTAGATGTCGAAAATACAACCCCTATTGAAGTCAAATACTGTCGTTCAATTTTGAAAATAATTTTATTTTGTAATACCAAAAAAGTTCTTGTATATGGAGTTTGGACTTCAATCGGAGTTGTTACACTGATCTAAGGCTAAAATCATGACTGAATGAAAGTAATACCTATGTCTAAATTATGGGATATATAGTACTTGCATCTAAAAAAAATCGCCATGCTCGCCTAATTTGCCATTAAAAAACAAAATCCTATTCGAATACCGGTCTTTGAAGAATAATGATCTACCATTTATGCGTATATTATCATAGTACAACATAAGCTTGATTTATATAGGTCTTAGTCCACCAAATGGTCTCAATATTGTTAATGGTGTTCCGTTGATAAAAAAAAATCTATATAAAATTCAGGGAATCTTGGATTGAAATAAAGATTGGAACATCTTGTATGAAAAGTTTCTGAAACGGTTATATTTCATAGTAATCAATCAAAAACAAACGTACTAATCCATGTCACAACCACAATTCTAAAGCAAAGTAAAAACTTTGAAACTGACAAAATAGATGAAACACGCGAACTTCCACCAGGGAAGTGAGGCCGGGTGCTCCGAAGGGTAAGCACATCCTGTTTTGCTAGCTACATCCGCCACGTATGTAATCAAAATTGTGTGAGTAATCCAATGTTTGCAGATTATGCGGATGCCTTGATAAGCCTAGGCCTGCAATATCCTTGTGTCACAATTTTGGTAATCAGCTTGTTTCCTTGTATAAAGTCCCCGTAGTGAGAACAAGCTCTACTATATATAGCGTATTAATTGTGAAACAAATACACCATAAGCAAGTATATTGCTGCATAGAAAAGGCAAATTTACAGTTTAGAAAAATTGAAGTCATCACATTTGTCACACAGCTTCAAACACAGTCTTTCGTTGGCGTCATAATTGAGGTATAATTTAAGCCTAAATATGAAGCAGAACTTCAAGAATCAGTTGTATCTTTTATTTCAAACTCACTGGGATAGATGGCATCCGCATAATTTGCAAACACTGGATTACTCACACAATTTTGATTGCACACGTGGTGGGTGTAGCTAGCAAAACAGGAGGTGCTTACCCTTCCGGAGCACCCAGCCTCACTTCTCTGGTGGAAGTTCACGTGTCTAACCTAAATTGTCAGTTCCACAGTTTTTCCTTGCTTCTGGATTGTGATTCGGACAATGATTAGTATGTTTATTTTTGATAGAATCTGTATGTAGAGTTGAATGGTTTGGCAACAGTCTAGATTTTGCATAAAATCTGCTTCATACGAGTACAGAAACAAATCAGCAAGTAATAGTCACAGTTTGTTTGCATTGTTATACCGATTGTTTGTTAGAAAATTATAGTAAAAAAACACATCAAAATTTGTTGTCTATCAGAAACTCTAGCATTTTGTTAACGGTATCTCCAGTGGGAAAAGGCGTAGGGCAAAGTAGCGTTTCGAATATTTATATATAAATGGCATGCCTGAATCTCTAAGCAACACTATATCAACACTATATCAAGTTTTTTGCTTACTTGTACTCGACCAATTAATGAGAATATATTACATATTTTACACTGACAGGGGCGTAGCCAGGCGTACGTTTGTACGCAAAAACGTCCACATCGTTTTCGCAAAAAAAAAAAAAAAAAAAAAAAAAAAAAAAAAAAACCGATAACAATTACATTATAGAACTTCTACTAGCCATTCGTCACGTTTCATTATTGTATTAACGCAATATATTTACAAATATATTTCCTCTCCTCCGTTTAACCTCACCACTATATTAATTGAACTCCCATTTTAACTTGACTTTCTCAATTATTGAGTGTGTTGTTTTCGTAGTGCTTATGCCATACAGCATCAGATCCCCTTGTCTTCAGGTTTAAGAATGAACCAGTCCTCAAAAGAACGACAAAAACTACCACAGCATAGCATAAAATTATAAGAAAAATTCTGATAAATAGCGCCCTGGAGGGCCGAAAATTCGCATCAGGGCGGCCCCCAAACCCCCTGCCCTCTTTAGGCGTCCACATCATAAACAACCCAGCTACGCCCCTGCTGATACTGATAACAATACACAGATACTAGGTAAATGACACAAATGCAAGCACATTAAATGAAAACAATAACATATCAAAGAAAGGCGAAATCATGAAAGAAGTAACTTTCTTCGAAAAAGAACTAGGTGACATTGATCTGGAACCCACTCAATACATCCACATGCGCCATGATCTTAAAATAACGAGAAATGAGGACATTTCACACATTTTTTTCATGTGATTGCAAATCTCTAGACTATAAAGCTTCAAATATTTTTTTAATTGACCACTGATGAAAACGTACCGTACGAAAAGCGAGCAACAATTTTCTGAGGCGATTTTCATCTCCTGTCCATACTAGAGCTGTAAAAAACACCTCGGCACGCAGCAGTCTTTCGTACGAGACTCAAAAACCGAGGTCCCGTGTCTCAGTGCACGCTAAATACTTACCTCTGTAGAGTTGGAAAAAGAGTAGGCCACGTATAGCCTCTAAAGAGGACCCTTACAATTAGCAGCGATTGGCACAGACCGAGCAACATAAACAGTAATAATATTGGACTATATAATTATATCATTGCAAGATTCAACCCGGCAACATACAAATATGTAGGAATTCAAGCCACCCTTTACAAGAAGCACATATAGCTCCAAGACCACAAAAAGCTGGAATCATATTAAGTAACAACGCAGCCAGTCAATATCATGCATGGTTTTAACCTGAAAACTGAAAGTCCAATTGTATGTGCTGAAATAAATCAAGTAATCCGCAGATCGTAGATATAATTCGAAAAGCGCGTCTTAGCTTTTAAATAAACCTTTACAGCAGCAATGAACACCTAATGTTGAACAAAGGTCACGTGAGCTTATGGCATGGTGCAGCATATATATATGGGTGTATGTATGAGTTGATAATGCACATTTTCGACTTCTCTGAAACTGCTATTTTTATAGACAGGTTTTAAAGAAACTTGGTCAGAAGTAGCAGAATAGGCCTACGTATGGGCCGGTGCAATTCAGATTTGTTCGTGGCGTTGCCATGGCTACCAAAACTAGGTCGAGGTGATCTGGGGCGTACAAAGCTTAAAAATACTCTTATTCTCCGAAAATGACATTGGGAGAAAAAAATCTTATGTGATATTTGGCTTCTTTTGGGTATTAAGCCTATAGTTTGTTCATTCCGTGAATTTTGGACGAAAAAATGAGTATAATAATATTTGGAATTTGGGAGAGAAAAAAATAGTGACATGTTTTTTTTTTTTTTTTTTTTAGTTTTTACATATTTTTAATTGCCTTGTAAATGGGGTCAAGGCCGAAGGTCAATGTCGAGATTTGATTTTTTACCTTTGTGCTTTTATTTATTATCTTCAAAACTATCATCTTTATGTAAGAATATTGTTGGTGGTCAGATCAACACAGTTGATGTAACTGGCGATCATTTTGACATATAGATGAAGGTCATTGGGTCAAAGGTCAAGTCCAAAGAGAAATGTTTAGTGACCTCGAAAAGTACAAACTTTTGCAGTTAGGCCTATAGGCATGTGTGTATCAGAATATTGGTATATGTCAATATCTGTGAAAACATTTCTCAAAACCTAGATTTTTTCCAAAGTAATTCTGCCATGAAAATTATTAAAATCTCAATTACTGAAAGAAGTTCCTTATCAATTTTCAAATTAATATGTCTATAAGAAATATACTTATATCAACATTTTCTCAGATTTCCAGCCTTTTTAATAAAAAAAATCTAACTACCATGCAAAATCATTCAAATTCGTTACATGGGTTTAATAACTGCATTAATAGTGTTACATATCAAATCTCAAAAAAAAAAAAATAAATAAATAAATAAATAAATCTTTACAGCATTTTCAGTCATAATCTTGACTTAGTCTTCCTCCTGAATATGTCACACCCCTTTAATAAAAGTAAAAATATAACGTGGTAAACAGTGGTAAAATTCTTATGAAAATAGTAAATTAACCACTATGAACGTATACAACGACATTTCATATCAAAAATCAAGCAGAAGTGCAAAATTTTTAATGATCCAAAAACTTTAATTAGTTCTCAGGTTCTCGATTTCCATTAGAAACTGAATTTACCAATAAATTTAATTTATGTGACAGTAAAAATGAGTTTAATTGAAATAAATAAATAAATAAATAAATAAATAAATAAATAAATAAATAAATAAAAATAAATAAATAAATTTATCTAGAACCCTAAGGGAGCCCCATCCATTTTATTGGTCAGTACGTGAACAGATTTTCCGCGCAAATGTTCCGCGCAGATCCAAGACCAAAAGCAAACAGGAAGTGGATTGCTCCATGCTGCAGCCAAGAAAACAAATTCCTTTATCCACTGATTTTGAAGAGGATTCGAGATTAATTTAATTTAATTGGGTAATATTTCATATACACATTCAATTTATAGCTATACGCGACCTTTTGATGTTTCTGCAATCTGTAAATTTACAAATAGAATATGCATCGTTTTGACCTACTTTTTCTTTGTTTCCGAGTCCCATCATTTCAGACATTTTTGTGCATAATTTTATGAACACCAGATTTTAAGCATCTCGCTTGCGACATGTCTCTTTATAACATAACTACCTGATTTAATGGTATTTATTTCTTGTTGACGGTTGCGCCTGTTGTCAGATGATGTAACTTTTAAAAATTTAGCGGATTAAATTTGGCAATTTTGCCAATCCAAGGCCAGGGAGGAATGACTGAATTTTCATGCATAATTTAAAAATTGATAATGGAAGGTTCATGTTGAACAGGGTAAAGGGAGTACATATGGTGTACATTAATTATTTTGCTAATAAAGAGCCAGGGGCCTGATTCATTTATAAGTCTAAACAACAACAAAAAATAAACTCTTTGCAGCCAATTTTCTCAGGAAACATACTTCTCGGTGCCAAATTTATTTTGGATAATTATTTCAAACACAGTAGATACACTTGACAGGGCATAAAATCACTATTTGTTGGTATAGTGTTTTGAAACTTTTAGGATATAATGTATATTATTATATTAACTTAGTGTATATAAATACATATATACCATATAGTAAACAAAGAACACTTGCTATTTCCGCAATTTACATACCGGGTAATCACAGGTAAAACAGGTAGATGCTCAGGTAAAAATAATTAATTGTATTAAAATAGTTCATACTGGTATAATACTTGCTAAAATAATGTACTGATGATTTTCATTCGGAATTGTACTTAAATAATCTGACAGTTCCAAATGGTTTGCACAGGTCTTGAAAAACCCTTGAAAGTGGGATTTATCTTGAAAAACCCTTGAAAATTGATAAAACCCCTTGACTTTTAATTTTTTCAACGCCCCATAAGAGGCGTATCTGCGTAAACATGCTATGACTTTTTTAAAATACGCTTTAAAATTTAATTAAAGGCGTATCAAAACACATTGAAATTGCTCAATACGCTTTACATTTCCAGTACCATGCATAACCATGATTTTGTAAACAAGTATCACTCACCGGCATGCTTTTATGCAAGCTTGCATTTGTTAAACGTTATAATCAAGAATCAAGATCGATGGAAAAATTGAAAATGTAATGGAGACAATTCCAGTCCGGAATTGTACATTAAAATGACAATCCAGATCAGCTCTGGTCTCGAATCTTACCCATATCATTTTCTTTTCACCTTTAATGTTGATGGTCATATCATAAAATGTAGTCTGCTGTGAAAAAGGCTATTATGTGCGCAAACAGTCAGACAGCGGTAGCATTAGTATCAATAGGCTTTAGATTTTACAGCATATGCTGTGGTAGGAAGTAATGACCCTTTATGTCCAATTCTTATCTGGATCTCTGTTTTTATGCTGGAATGATAATATCTACACAAGATTCTGCTTTCAAAAATATGTTTTAGTAATAACCAAAATATAATGGAAAAATATAAAAATTCATGTTTTTAAACACAAATCCTGGATACTTAGAAATTCCTTAGACCTTGTCATTTAGTCTCTGTGAATCAGCATCTGTGTTGCGGTAGATAACAATGGGGAAATACCCCACTGTAAAGCACCTTAGTTACATAGATCAACTGCATGTTTACGGGTGAAATAATTTAAGAATCATTCAGTAAAAGTGTCCCTAAATCATTGGAAAATGCATTTTTAACTGGTTATGGCTATCAGACCAAAAATTTTTGAAGTGGGTCTGTGAGTTCAAAGGGAATAAACCCTTGAAAATTCCTTAACTTTTTTACCAACAACTTGTATGAACCATGTTCCAACTCAGATTTTGCATCAGAGTTGTTCATAATCCTTGAAATCACATCACCTGTAAACAACTTGCCTGCCATAGTTTGCTTGCAATAAATTGGTAAAAAATGTTCAAATTCATAAATCAAATTTGTTTACGGTCATAATTTTCAATATCAGTTTACATGTAAACTACAAATGCTGATGTCGGCCCAAGAATTAAATCTAAAGCAAGAAATTTCAACAGTAACTGTTATCCACTACCTGTTCTGTTCCAACAACTCCTCTGTCTGTGGGGGTATATTTCTTTTATCACATGTTGCTCCACAAAGTTATGTATCCATTTAAAATGGACTACACAATTAAATATCCATGGGTTTTACAGGTCGTTAAAAGTGTAGTGTTTGTACCTCCCAGTTTTTCACACACTTAGAACGACTGACAAACTTTCACAGATATACATGTCTAAAAATAAAATGTTTCATGTACTTTTCAGATACATTTGAGAAAAGTTATATTTGAGAAGAAACCATTGTATTTATCAAATATTGTTTGTATATTTTCAGGCATTTAAACATCTAAAGTTGGAGATATAAACCATTTCACCATGAGTTATCAAAAGGTGTATATGAACCAAGTACATTCCAGTTCTTTACTGTGTCAGCTGGCTCAGATGTGGAAGAGTCAGCTTCTTTGTGATGCTATCATTAAAACAGGCACAGTTACAACAAAGGTTAGAATTAAATAATACTGTTTGATGTGTTTGAGCATCCATCCCTAGGTTCTCATCTTACTTGAAAGACTGTGGATTCGAATCCACAGCAGGAGTCTGACCAATACTTTAAAATAGGTAGTGTCTGTTCTTTTGCCAACCATTTGGCATTTAGAAATGACAGTCACAGGATCCTTAAAACTGATGCCCCATGTTACAGCTGGCGTTGCATGTTAAAGAACCCTCCCTTCACATTGCCCTGATCGCACTGCAGCAGGTAAAAATTTATGCCACTTCACCTATAGCTGGTGACATATTCTGGATTGCAATATTAAACCTCAATCAATCAATACCTTGGGATAAACCTAGCTAGCATGAGAAGGTTTGTTAAATCGCTTGCCAAAAGTTCGGTATTTTCTAATGGCAAACTGATTTCCCCCACTATTGATCTGTTGATGAACTGACTGCCTTGATAATATCAAGTGAAAGAATCTTTGGTGTGTGTGTGTGTGGGGGGGGGGTAACACTTCACACTTCACTCCCTCTCATAATATAATTATAGTTCTATACACACATGTATTAAGGTCAGGATGGCGTGTTGTGGTTATGTCTAGTTTCAAACTCAGGGTCTTGCAACTGTTATGGTAGTCTATTTGTATGGATTGGTGCCTAATATTAAAGAGTTGATTTTAGTTGTACATGTATTTAGTACCCATAATTGTTATGAAATATGAAAGCGATAGTGATTGTAAATTCTGAAATATTTTCAAGTCATGTTTATTGTACACATCTGTGCACATAATTTGTATTACATATATGCATATATTATAATGGTTGATTTAATATTTCACAGGCTCATAGACTGGTATTAGTGGCTGCTTGTCCAATGTTACAATCCATGGAGAATGCTTCAGTAGGAGACCATTTAGAAGTGCGACTAGCTGCTGAAATTAAACAAGATTCTGTCAACACATTTCTACAATATTTATATGAAGGCTTTATGATGCTTACAGAAGAAAATGTGCGAGATGTTGAAAAAGTTGCTAGACTCTTACAAGTAGAAAGCATCGTAACATGCTGTTCAGATTTTGACAAGTGTATGAGATCCAAAATGGGAATGTTACCCCCTGGTGCAAATTATAAATATAACTTTCATGATCAAGTTGAATTCCGTCATGTGCGAACAACAGATTTGCAAAAAACTGTACAAGAAAGAATGATGAAACGTGCAGCAGAAATGGCACGTCCATCCAGTCCTGGTCACAAACGGCAGAGAATGCACAGACCATCTAGTCCCCCAGTTGATGTTTCTAGTTTATCTGATCACAGATTTTCATCAGATAGGATTTCACATGCAGGTTCTACAGGTGGCTCTTCGTCTAGATCAGGCTATGTGGACCATTCTAGCATGCCTGGTGTTGTAGAAATTGCTGAAGACACTTTGGAGCTTGTTCATACAGAAGCACCGGATGGTGGTACAGGACCAGGGCGAGGACATGATCAACCCATCGTAAAGAAATCTGTAGCAGTATCAGTAGCTAGTCAAATAAACAGAAATCGAGAGTTAAAAGTTGTGAATGTAACAGGGGATAGTGAAACACGGACATCAAGTAAACCTTCCCCTGCTTCAGGACCTACCTCTAGGGGGGCCATCACAGTGAGCCCTCTAACAATACCTGTTGATTCATCATCTTTGCCTAGAGACTCATCAAGTTTTCCGAAAACACCAGATTCCGCAAATCAATCAAATGTAGATTTTTCACAAAATGAATCATTCATGTTTTCTACTCCACATTCAGACAGTTCATCACAAAGAAGCCCATTCCCTGTATCTCTTTCACAAGCTGGTATGTCATCATCACATGGACCTAAACAGTATCCATCATCGTCATCTCAGGGTTCCAGTAAAATGTCTAAACCATTTGCTGCTGGCAGTGCAATGCAGGGTGGTTATTCTTCATCACAGTCATATTCACAATCACCCTCACAGAGACCACCACCTCATCAAAGACCAGAGAAAAGTGATAGTATTGATAGACCATCATCTGGCAGTTCTGATGGTAAACAAAGTTTAGGGTAGGTATAAAGCATTAATTGATACCAACTCTTGACTTCCTATTTGTGAATGAAGCCAGGGGCTATGCAATTTAGGAAGTATGCCATATTTTCTCAATTTATGAAACTATAAAGCAATGACAATTTTACAGGGACCATACAATTTAGGAAATATGGCATATTTTCTCAATTTATGAAACTATAAAGCTATGACAATTTTGTACAGTAAAACTGGTTCAATGAGCATCTGATTGTCTATTGTGATACAAGTTTCAAAGATCATAATGAACCAGTATCAAAAATGTCCTTATACTAGGTTTCCACTAATTTAAAATCATTAGTAGCCAAATTTCCAAAATTTGTGAAAATATAGTCCTTTTTAAAGTATTTTTCCACAAATTTGCTAAAATAGGTTACTTTTTAAAAGAATTCCTCAGAAATTAGTAGCCAATGGCGATTTTGGCTACCAGGAATGGAAACATAGCTTATAGAATCAGAATTTAAAACTATTTGCTTAAAAAATTGACATGTCTTGAACACATGGGTGGGTATGAAGAAGTATTATAAACATATATTTTCAACAATTTTATGTCTGAACAAACACTAATGTTGGTTAATTAAAAAACCAAAAGATCAACTATTTGTTGACAATAGTTGACACAGATTGAAAAAATTGTTTTTGCACGGAGAAATGACATATTCACACTGGTCACATCATGAGACATGTAAGGCCCTATTGATAAATAAATGATTCCAGTATTTTGAAAATGTATATGAAGTCTGTAGGTCAATCAAAATAATCATATTCCTGCTTTTGTTTCACATTGAATTATTTTATACTTAATTGTGTCTAAAATATGGTTTTATCTATGTTTTCATTCCTGGTAGCCGAAATCGCCATTGGCTACTAATTTCTGAAGAATTCTTTCAAAAAGTAACCTATTTTAGCAAATTTATGGAAAAATACTTCAAAAAGGATTATATTTTCACAAATTTTGGAAATTTGGCTACTAATTATTTTAAATTTGTGGAAACCTAGTTTTATAGTACATTTTATGGTATTTGTTTTATGAAATGACACATTAACGATATAATTTGTTGACAATTTTATTTATTTATTTATTTATTTATTTATTTACCAGTATTTATTTATTTTTTTCAGTGGAAATATAAAAAGTGATCAATCAGAATCCGGGTCAGCTGATATGACTCCAGATTTAAGTATAGTTAAAGTTGAAGCTGGACAAAGAAATCAGGTAGAACCTAGTGACACTGGGGGACTAGATATGTATGTTGACATGCATGGTCAAGGCGTTATGCACATGCATCGTCAAGAGGATGACGAAGATCCGGGCGAAACTAGTGATATAGAATACGAGGAACCATCTGGAGAGTGGTCTAATGAAGGCAGTAATTTAAGTGCAGATCAAAGTGCTTCATGGCATTCCGGCAGTTTTAAAGGTAGGTGTCTTCTTTTATTTCAAACAATGGAGAAATGTTTCATAGGAGATTTTAGCTTTTGAAAAATATTTGAACTGTTTAAGATTTTGTAATAGTATTATCTTCTCAAAATATTTTTTGATCACTAAACTTTTGAAATATTACTTTTGAAATTGCCATTTGAAAAAGAATTAATTTCAAAAACTTTTTATCTAGCAATAATTAGAAAGTGATTTTCAAGTCCATTAAATAGGTAATAAAAAATAACAAAAATGAAATTGGATTTTATATTATGATCAGAAATATGTTCATAAATGAAGTGCAGTGGCTTTGTTTTAAATTTGATGTTTCCATTCCTAGTAGCCAAAACCGCCATTGGGTACTAATTTCTGAGAAATTCTTTTCAAAACTAACCTGTTGTTTAAAACGTCATAAAAAACGCTGTAACAAGGACTTTTTTTCACAAATTGTGTAAATTTGACTACTAATGATTTTAAATATGTGGAAATCTGGAAACTTAGGAATTTTAATCTCCCTGGTTACAAAGTTGAAATAGTGAAGCAAAATGCTTGATGTACTAACGACATTGAAATATTGAGAAAGTTATGATGACATTCCTGATCATACTTAGTGACTAGTAAGTTTCATAATTGTGACAAATAATTTCATAAATTTGGGTTTGGGGAAACCTTGATATATCCATATAAGGTAGCAAAAATCACCAATGAGAAATTCCTTAAAAAAATAGCATATTTTTACAAATTTTTAGAAAATTGGCTTCTAATAATTTTAAAGTTGTGGAAACCAAGAGACCTAGATATTCTTTTTCTTTCTTTATTGCAATTTCTGATTGAAAAAAATGGCAATCGCCTGAACCAGTTTCAAAATTGTGAAAAAAGCTTGTTTGCTGAAACCTAGATATTCCTGTTCTTGTTTATACAACAGACAGTTTCGCAAAAAAATAAATTAAATGTGAAAACATAAATTTGACTTTTTCGTGATGCATCAAAATTTACTTGATTCCTATGAAATATTTCTTCATCTACAGTTTCCAGACTTGAAGATATTTAACATTTGAAGTAAAAAATGTTTTATTTTGCTGTCAGGAATATGATAAGTTTACATTAAACAGGATCCTGGAATACAACATGTATGCTTTTCACCCATGGTTCTCCTCACACACAAACCTCTTGCATATTTTCAATAAGAGAGGTAATTACAGCTAAGTTAAGTGTGTTTAAAACTGAATGTTTCATGTGCTAGAATTTGCTTTAATTTTTGAAACATGCATATATTAAGAAAATTCCTCATGGATTTCTTCAGGAAAACAATTTGACAAGATCATATTTACCTAGCAGATATTTGTTTAGATTTAACAAGCAAAAAATTAATTTTTATGCGAGTGTCATCTCAAAGATCAAGTCTTGGCTTATAGATAAGACTTCAGGATTTGAGATAATGCCTAGAGCTTGACATCTCAATAGGTGTGAAATATTCTTGACAGGAATGTTAAACACCATTACTTAACTCAACTCTTTTCTCCTTGCCATGTGTTTTGGTGTTTGGAGGACAGAGTGTCAACTTGTTTGCCTGGTGTCAATAAAAAGTGATATGGTAAGCTTGTCTGTGGTGAAATGACTATGGTAAGCTTGTCTGTGGTGAAGTGACTATGTGAGCTAGCACCTTAATGTCGCCCTGAGTTAGTCAAAATGCAGTATTTTAATTATAACTGACTTTTACCAGTGATAGATCCTTAAACAACTTGTATCATCTCAGTGATCGCACATACTTGGCCACTATGCCATCACCATTACACTTTATTACAAAACAATAAACATAAGAAATCAAAACACAACTCATTATGTACATTGTGACCTTTGTCTAAAGCGCTGGTCACAGTCCCTTCACTATCAAATACCACTTGTGACAGATCCGAGTGTGAGAAAGTTTGTTAGTTTGCTTGCAGTAGGTCAGTGGTTTTCTTCAGACACTCTTGCTTCCTCCACTAGAGCTGCAACGATATGGGTTAAACCGTATTGCGATATATTGCAATATTTCACTTCTGTATTGCAATACGTACCTGATACGTATTGTGAATTCGATAAATATTGAAAATCTTTTATGTTTTTCGAACTGAATGAAAGAAATAATGAGCAATGCATTTAAACATTGTTTAATCATCTGGAATGACACATATACTGTCAAAAAAAAAGTTCAAACAACCAGAAATTGTGGGTATGACACAAAAATGTGCAAAATAAAATACCCCGACTAGAAAGTTAAATGTCAAATCGCTGACAAACAGCTGCACCAAGTACTAGTTCGCCATTAGACACATTTTTAACAATAAAAATGCTGCCATATATCGCTCTTGGCTCTTGTTTTGCTCAATTACAGAACCGTCATCGTCTTCCAAGACGTGTTTTTCTAACCCAGTCATCATTTTGGCATTCGTAGCAACAAGTATCGGAAACTTTTCAAATTAACTACGTACGTCTACGTTAATCACAAACACCCTGGCGATCTTGTGTAATCAAAAACAAACATACTAATCCATGTCCGAATCACAATCCAGAAGCAAAGTAAAAACTTTTGAACTGACAAGTTAGGTTAGACACGTGAACTTCCACCAGGGAAGTGAGGCCGTGTAACTTTGTTCGACTCGTAATTCAGGTGAATTACAAGCGCCCCGGCGACCATGTTTAACTTTGTTTGACTCGTAATTCACGTTAAATACAAACGCCCTCGCGATCTTGTTTAACTCTGTTCGACTCGTGATTCAATTTTCCCGTATCGTCAAAAACCGGTATGTAAACATCGTATTGCGATAATCGTTTTTTTCTAATCCATACCGGTAATACCGGTATACCGGTATATCGTTGCAGCTCTATCCTCCACCATCCCTGAAATGACTGTTTGATATATGTGAAAAAAAATTGACTGGGACATGAAACACCATTACTGTTTTCCACTTCACTCCAATTATGTGTATACCTTTAATAACGAAAGTTGGTCTTTATCAATGTCTGAAAAGTTTTTGATTTTTCGTCAGCTTCTGACTTCCAAGTGCCTAAAATATACCTCTATACACAAATCTCAACATCACAAACATGGTTAAAGACAGAGGCCTTAAACTTTTCTAACACACTTCATGACACAAATAACACTTTGATAAAGTTTGTCAGTTTGCTTGCAGAAGTTAATTATCTCAAGGTACTCCAATTTTCCCAACCATCCCAGAAGTGACCATAGTAATAAGTGAAATAATCTTTGCTGGGTTGTAAAATATTATTACTCTGGAGTAATGAACTCTTCTCCAGTTATGACTCAAATTTATCTAAAAATTACCCTTATAAACATCTGAAGTACTTGTAGCTTACTTTTAAAATATGTTAGCAACTGTATATCTTCCACTCCCAAGACACCCCCCCCAGAAAGAGAGGGGGAGAGAGAGATTCATCTTATACACTAATTTCAAATATTAGTCTGTAAGTATAAGTCATAGATACAACAATCTACATCATGAGTTTGATGGTCAATTTCCTGGCAGCATGATAATAGAGAGGGATTTCAGACATCATCTTAATCTACTGTAGATCAATGATCAATTCACCAGCTCATCAGCTGAATAAAGATTACAAGCAGTTTACCTTCATATTATAATTAATCAATGACTTTGCTGTAAATAATAAAAATTATCTGTTAATATTTTAAATTTACTGTCATTCATTTAAATCTAATATAGTTAAGTATCTTCAAGTAACTATGGAAACATTTTTTTTTGTCAAATTTATTTATGTTTTATTTTTATTTGGATGCCTTTTGTAAGATAACTGTGATTTCTTCTACTATGAGAATATGATAATGTAATATCGGCAAATCCCATTTTAGATCTGTTAGGCTACCTACTACAGAGAAATGGCAGAGACATGTGGTCAAGGTTGCATAATTATGATTCACGGCATCTCCAAACTTTATTTTGGAATAGCATTAAAGATGTTAGCCTTCCAAAATCAAAGGCGTCCCAATACTTTGGTTTGACTCGAGTTTGACTGCAAATGAGAAAAAGGTTTTTCTTGCCATAGGCTTTTACTGTTTGGCTCAGTTCTAGTATATGGTGCACTGGTGCATATCTGACATTTGGTGCGAGTGTACTAGCATTTAAAAGGTTTCCATAAGTGTGTACTTATACAAAGCAGATTAGAAAAATGTTGGTATACTTGTACATCACATGAACATGTATACTAATCCTTTAGATAAATATTTTAAAAAATGTCGCTGAAAATACCTGTAGCTGAAAAATTGCTGATATGATGTCAAACAACATTCAGTGAACAAACCAACCAACTTTGATATGTTATATGAGCAAGACATTTTAATTTCATTACTCATTAGGGCCATTGGTCAAAGGTCAAGGTCATGAAGTCAAATCTGCGTTTTCTGATAAAAACTGATAAGTTATATCGTTGAAAATAATCAACTTGGGCATGAGGGATGAGTTTGGACCGCGTGGGGGTATTTGACTCTCAAAAGACAGCTCTAGTTAGTATTTGATTTTTAAAATGTACCCAACATTGGCATTAAATCCTATCCCAGACATCTATTTCAACATAGTGATTGATCATTGATGTCAGACAACAGAATTTTAGTATTCGTTGTTCCTGTTGTTATGGTAATATTTTTGGCAAAATTTCAGTCTATTATATGCCCTAACACATTTATTTACTATAAAATTTCCGGAAATAAATATTTGATATTTATTCCGTAAAATATAGAAATTTAGAAGTTTATGTATACATTATGCACTTTATTCACAGTTGACTTATAAAAAGGCATTTAAAATTTTTGTACTTAATTAAGAAATGAAATACAAAATATGATATTGTGTTAAAACACTCTTTGTATTTTGTTGTGAATTTGTTACACAGAATGCCAGTCACAGGAATGGAAACATGTATTTTTTAAAACCAAAGGTGAAAAAAGCAGGAAATGTAATGTTTGACAACATTAAACAGTATTTTAATATTGCCATGAATTATGGCTGAGTAACTGGAACTTGGAAAAATGAAATTTTGGTATTTTATCTCGTTTTCCTTGTCAAGAATTTATTTCTAGTATCATAGATTTGATGTACTGGATTGTTTAATAAAAAATTCTGTGAAATTCTGTGACTGATATTCTATTTCATGTAAAGATGATATGTGTGCTGCCATTGCTGTGGCATAGATTTGATGGTGAAATGGAATTCAGTGCAGCAGTGTAGATCATATATGAACAGGATATCGATATATATAATGAATGACTGTATAGCTTGTAGCTACTGTATTTGACCCTGTAGATCTTTCTGTTTGACCCAATAAATCATTATATACTAGTGTTATATTGAGAACAGATATAGAGAAGTTATATGGAACTGTGTGTTTCTTATCTGAACATCAAATTGTATTTCTTAAGAATTGTATGTTCATTTGGAAGTCTTATGCCCTTAATCATATACAGTAGAGTACAATTTAGTTCACATTAACATGAGTAGTATTATATTGACCATCAGTAGTACTTTATAATAGAAAGTGACAAGGCAGTCTGCCAGCATCTCTCCGGGTGCAAAAAAGTACATCAATCAGAACATAGTATTAATAGAAGATTCTGTCGATCTTCTTGGCCCCGACTGTTTACCCATCAGTCTTAATTGCTACCTTAACCAACAGACTTTAATCAGCTGATAGATAATAAGTTTAATTTGAATAACTTATTTAAAAATTTGAATGTCTTGCCATACTCTGAAAATATGAATGTCTTTACCTTGCTCGGAAAATATGAATTTCTTATTTCTTACTTTCCAACTATTTAACACATTGATATCACTGTCTGATGATGCAACTTTAAACATCACCAAATAGAAATTGATTAAAAAAGTAATGGTACCAAAAAGAAGGGTTTGAAGAAAATACCTGGAATGTTACCATCTTCCCACCTCCCCAGTCCCACCTGTCAATCATCACACCTTCCTTTGCATAACTTAAAAGATGGTCATCAATTTAAACTCGTCTACATTGGAGGAAAAACAACTATGTTCGGTCGTCTTTTTATACGTGACAGTAGGATTCGGCATATAGTCAACAAAACTCCGATGTTTAAATGGCTTAGCTAATCAGAATTGGCTGCTTGGAAGTAATGGTGAGTTGTTCTTACTGTAGATTTAAACTTAAAAGTAAATCTAGTTAGTCCTTGAAATATCTGTATAAAATGTAGTATAACAATGCAAAACGAAAGTGTAATTTGATACTTAAATTGCAAATGCTTACCGCTGAATGTATAAAGCATTATTTTAACTTAAAATGGTATTTATGGAATTGATAATATGCATAACTAACATAAAAATCCCAAGATTCGGCATGGGAAGCTGGAAAAATGAGTATTGATGATAAATTATATATTGAAGTCAATGAAATGTAGTCCATTAGGTACATTTACAATAGGCATCAGCTAATAGTTTGATGTACACTGGCACCATCTGTTCTCTTGCACCGATACACAGAAAATGTCATATCTGGGTACTAAATCGGGTTTTAAATTAAATTCACAGACCATACATATTGTAATTTATTGAAGTTGTATGTCTTTATTTAGGACCATGACTTTGGAATGCTTGTTTCAAATCTCTGCTATGCATTATCAATATATTATGATGAAATGTCACGTAGTTGCAGTGTTAAATTCAGAACTGTAGTAAGTGGGGTCATCCTGACCTGGATTTAACAGAATAGGGACCATGCTAAAAAAAATAGGGTCAACTTGAATGATTTAACATGGATAGATCAGTATTTAACAATCCACACCACTTTATTAATGCATGTCATTTTATGTCAAAGAAACAATATATAATGAATGACAAAGAGGTTAAACCGGATCTACTGTATTCAACAATTTGTCTCAACAAAGACTGAAATCATGGGTAATAGTTGGCTAACAGAAAAGTATTTTTGGGGACAAAATTGTTATTTAGGACTTTTGGTGCAAGGACCCCTTCTTGATTCAACACTGGACTAGTTCAAGTTTTGGTTGTTAGTATAGTATTGTGAAATAGCATGTATTTGATTAGTCTTATAACAAATGTAAATCTTTCACATATTGAAATGGATTCGCTGCATTGGATTGTCAAATTAGAGTTGGAGAAACACTTTACTGATAACACTCAATGTAATAGTCAATAGCCACTTTATGTTGATATGTTTACAATGGTACATTTTGTTTGGGATTGTTTGAAATTATAATTTAAATAAACTGGATAATGTGTTGATGAATAAGTGTGATAAAGATTAAAAAAAAACAGATATCTGTCTTAAAGGGTTTAACAGATTTGTCCTTATATACAGATGTTGTGTAATTGGATGTCTTTGTGTTTGTAAGATGCAAAGAAAATGTATAGTAGATTAGTAGCAGAAGTAGTAGTAGTAGAATAACACAAAAAAACAGGGATTGGGAGGGGGGGTTATAAAGTATTTTGATCAGTATCAGGCATTCAGAGGTATAACTTAGGTCTTTTGTTCTTGTAAAATATACATAAAATAATAAGTAATAGTTGAATACAAAGAACAGATGTGTGTCACGGTGTGTGTGTTGGGGTGGGGGTGGGGGGTGTTGTTGAATAGGATATAAAATAAACTATCATAAGCTTAAGGCATTGTGATGCAAACACTAGCTTGATGTATTTATAGTCACACTTGGTTTTTGTTGCTGTTGTTTAAAATCACAATGGTTGAGGTGTGTCACAGAATAAATGCATTTTAGTTGAAATTAATCTTCCTTGACCTTAATAAGCTAATGACCTTGAAGACAGGAGTCTACTTTAATATGTGAATAATTGGACACTGTTGGGAGTGTTGTCACATTCATATCCGTTCTTCATATTGAAACAGAAAATATTGAATATTGATTTGTTCAAAGCAAGTGTTTATAACAAGATTCCAAGCCAAGATGGTTTTAAGGCTACAAGACTTGTGTGTTTTATAATCAGAATCTAAGCCAAGATAACCTTAAGGCCTGTTTGAATAAGGAATAAGAAATAACTAGATCATTACTTGTAAAATGTGTGTCCCTTTTTATGCTTTCAGAGTCTTCATCTTGGCCTATGATAAACCAGGAACCTTATGACACAAATCACAGACTAGTTCATATAAAAGGAATAAAGAAACCCTGTCTATATTGTCGTGTAAATAAAATAACAACAGTGTCTGGCTGGAAGGTCTATACCTTGTATCAGTGTGAGCAATGTAATATTGCCCTCTGTAATCCCCTATCCAAAAGGAACTGCTTCCAACTTTATCATAATTATGGACTAAATGCACCGAAACAGGTGTTTCGAGATTTCGATAGTCACCAATCAACAGATATCTATTAAAATTTGTGTACAGTAAAACCTGAATTCATTACGTCCATTTGTTCAGCCAGATTTTGGTGTTATGATATAATGTGGTTATATTTTGGTGTTAAAATATAATGTGGTTTGGTTATAATTCAATGGAGACTTTATAAAGAAAACAAGAGAAATAGACTACAATGTATTAAGAAATTTAAAATACTGTAGCAATAAGCAAGGTAGCAAAGTTATCAAGAAGCATTACAGCTTTGTTTTACTGCATATTGTGATTTCATTGTGGAAATGACATATATATCGGGTTTTCGACTGACTTATTTCTAGTAAATGCACAAGACATTGAAATAGAATTTCTGGTTTTGTTGTAAAATCTTTTTTTATATATATATATTTGCATGAAAGTTGTTGTTTATGGGTTGTTTGTGTTAAGCTAATAGTGCTAGAATCCAAACTGCTATTGAAGATATCTTAGAAGATATTTTAGAAACCCATAACAGAATCACAAACATTTTACAACTAATTGACAGTGATTGATTATATTATTGGCCTGCTGGACATACTGCAAAATGCTACAGAGAGTCTAGCAACAGTAATAGAGACTATATTGTGCATTTTCTTATGGATTGCCTGGAATCGTTTTAAATGAAGGGGAAAATGTTTTATTTGAATTGAAATGAAATAAAAGGTTTTCCTTTTTATTACCAATATTTCACACATGTTTCCTAATAGAAAAGTACATTTGATTTGCTAGATTTGATGTCAGTTTTATTTTAAGGAAAAGTTTATATACATTTATCTGGTAGATGTTTCTTTATAACAGACTGGGTGGAACTAGGAAGAATATTGTATTTAGAAATGTTAGAGGATATGAATCCTAATGTGTTTAGAAATGTTAGAGGATATGAATCCTAATGTGTTGTGTAATTAGAAACTAGGTTTTAGTAGGTATTGTTATATTGAATTGAAAATAAAAAGGTCTTGAAAATGTCTGATTATAGAGCAGAAGCATATACATAATTAAGAATCATCTCAAGTTTGATTGGAGATGTTCAACCAACATTTTAGAAATAGTTTGGTGAAATTTGTTTTAATTTGTTTCAGACCCTGCATCTACAAGCACTGACTATACATTGAATTATATAGCACCATATTTAATTGGTTCAGGAACCTTGGATCACCGGCCCGTACATGTTGGTGCAGGAAAAAAATGTTGTATTTATTGTCGTAGAAACAAAATCAGAACTAGATCTGGATGGAAAGTCTATACAAGGACAAAGTGTCAAGCTTGTAATATTCCATTGTGTTATGCTACACCGGAGAGAGATTGTTTTAACTTGTTCCATCAGTCAATGTTTAGTGACAGTAATTACCTTCAAGGAAGAGATAATGACACTAGTAGTTCTGATAATGTGAAAATGTGAAACGGTTGAAGGTTTATTAGAAATAAATGTGAAATTATTAGCAAGAAATTAGTGTTCTGAAAAATTCAATACCAAATCATGAATAAATGTAAAATTATTATCAGCAAGGAGTTAGATGGTTGTAATGTTGTCAATACCGAATTGTGAATAAATCAGCAAAGAATTAGGTGGGATGTAGATGTAAAACTGTCACTGCGTATGATAACTTATATTGATGTGTCAAAAATAATCATGACTTTTTTAATTGCACAGGATCCAAAATTTAGTTCAAAAATTCTATTTTAATATTTAATTATTAAAGGATTTAAAAGTGAAATGCTGGAAAATTTGGTAAAGTTGTTGACCTTGTTTATTCTTTCAGAGAATGATTGGGTCAGTTTCAACAACACATTAGCCATGCCACCAGTACCACAGAGTCGAACCAGTGTGTCAGAAAACTATTCTAAAACACCCAGTCACAGACTGGTTCATGTTGAAGGTGTACAAAAACCTTGTGTGTATTGCCGTGATAATCAAAATAAAACTAAGTCTGGATGGAAAGTTTATACACATTATAAATGTGAAGCCTGCAATGTAGCTTTATGTAAACCTAGATATGATAGATTGTGTTTTGCCTTATACCATCAGAACTGTTGATATTTAAGGCCACTTGTTATGAATTCATTGTTTATTTGCATAGATATGTTTGAATACAGAAGAAGCCTTCAATGTAGCTTTATGTAAACCCAGATACAATAGGCTGTGTTTTGCCTTATATCATCAGAACTGGTGATATTTAAGGTCACTTGTTATACATTCATTGTTTATTTGCATATATTTGTCTAAATGCAGGGGAAGCCTGCAATGTAACTTTATGTGAACCTATATATGATAGGCTGTGTTTTGCCTTTTACCATCAGAACTGTTGATATTTAAGGCCACTTGTTATACATTCATTGTTTATTTGCACATATTTGTCTAAATGCAGGGGAAGCCTGCAATGTAACTTTATGTGAACCTAGATATGATAGACTGTGCTTTGCTTTATATCATCAGAACTGTTGATATTTAAGGCCACTTGTTATACATTCATTGTTTGTTTGCATAGATATGTCTGAATACAGAAGAAGCCTGCAATTTAGCTTTATGTAAACCTAGGTACAAAAGGCTTTGCCTTATATCATCAGAACTGTTGATAATTAACATAACAAAACATTCTGTCATACAAATTTCAGTAGAATTTGTTGTTTATGTATCAGAGCTGGTAATTTTATTTTAAACATGCTTACTGTTATGTAAACTGTTAATATAAACATTTGTTTTAACTTGGAATTTCATGTGGTTGTTGAAATGGGCATGTAACATTGAATGTACATGACAATTGTTTTAATTTAGAATTCAGTTGTGATAGTTGAACATTGTTGAAATAATAAAATCAATATACTGATCACCTGTGTCGTTATTGTCTGTATCTGCCAAGATGGGGAATGTATCTTATAAATTTATGTGTTAGATGTTGGGGACAATTATCTAGGTAATTTTTTAAAATGTATGGTTTGAACAGTTGGATGTTGGGACAATTATCTAGGTAATTATTCAGAATATATGGTTTGAATGGGTAGGAGTTGGGTTAATTATATGAGTAATTGTTCAAAATTGCTGTTAACATGTAAGAAATTTGAAAACAATCTTAAAATGTCTTGTTTCTAACTTTAAAAAAAATCCTTACCATAAAACATTGGAACAATTGCTGTCAATTAAGGTAACAGTATATTGTTCTTCCATAGTCTTATTGGCTGACAGGTAATTTGGGGCAAAACACAAAGGTTTTGTCAAAAGTTTGACGGCTCTTTGATTTGGATATCAAATGGCTACTTGGCTAGATACTGTAATTGTTGTCTTCATGATCTTACATTTTCTTGGTCTGTTCATTTTCCTCTATATTTATTGTTTCAGAACAAGACCAAGGAAATGTAAGAATCATATCTACAATTGGTGCCCCACATCATCATCATCATCATGTCCAACCTTCCAATGCCGGACGATTCAATCCTGAAATGGATGATTCACGGCACAGACTTATTCATGTCAAAGGAGTTCGTAAACCATGCGTTTGTTGTCGGCTTCATAAGAACAGGACTAAATCTGGATGGTTTATATATAGCTTTTATAAATGTGTTGGTTGTGATGTACCATTGTGTGATTCCAGGAAGAGAAACTGTTTTGACATGTACCATAAGTTATTGTATGGAAATCAGTCTGCTGATGGTGATAGCATAACTGAAATGAGATGAAATCACAATAGTTACTTTAAATACAAATGAGGGAATCGTGTAGGTTGTATTTGTGACATTAAGCTAACGAGGGAATCGTAAAGGTTGCCTTGATTTGTGATATGAAGCTAACGAGGGAATCATAAAGGTTGCCATGATTTGTGACATTAAGCTAACGAGGGAATCTTGTAGGTTGTAATGATTTGTGACATTAAGCTAGTTGATATTTCGGGAAATGAGTAAAGATAATCCCATTTACGGCTTTGTAAGAATTTTTTTTTTTGTGTACATTGATGTTTGCTAAATAAGATTAGTGTAATTAGTTGATACATCATAGTTGGAGTTGGTCGAGGTTATATTTGGACTTCATTTATGCTTTCAGGAAATAGTTGCACAACATCAAGTACCTGGAATGTAAATCAAAAGGTTTTAACACAGTTTCCTCATGTGTCTGGTTTTGAGGACCATAGATTAGTACGTTTGGATGGAAATCAAAAACAATGTTTTTTGTGTCATATAAACAAAGTCAAGACATCAGCAGGGTATCGTGTATACACCAGGGTTAAATGTGATGCTTGTGATTTACCCTTGTGTAAAGATAGAAAATGTTTCTATGTGTATCATAGGTTATTAGCAGAAGGAAAATCCTTAATTTATATGAATCCACCCCTAATGTCTGCACCTGATGAGGTATCCAAACATTATTCCAACCCAGAATTCAAACATTATCCTGATACAGAATTCAAACATTATCCTGACTCGGATCCAAGGTTTCATATTGAAAATACCAAACAAAACTTGTACCCAAAAGATTTTGGAATGTAAACAGTTATAGCTATTTTTTCATACAGAATCCACCATTATTATGGATCAGAATTAAAACATTATCATATACAAATATAAGTTGTTTAAATTTGATTACCTTCTATGGGTTAGTCATATTGCTGTAGGAGGCCGCCTTTTGCTTTTACATGTTAGTATTGATGAAATGTATGTGTTTATATGTGAAATAAAATACCGTGTGTGTGTGTGTGTTTGTGTGTGAATTTTATAAAATTACTTGAAAAAAAATTACATGTGTAAATTATTGAGCAAACTCATCTTGTGTGATTGAAATAAAATCATTTTTAAAACAAATTTTGTCATGACCTGTGTTATATCTGCTCCAAGTATTTGAAGAATCTTGTGAAAAGTGCCAAAAGGATTTTCAGATGTTTCCTATATATTGGATAACTTGCTAAATCTGTGAATAGATTTGAAGGAATTTAAAATTTGAACTTGATCTATATAGGGAAATTATCCTTAATATCATTGTTGTAAAAATTGTTTCTTGATATTAATTACGGTAGCATAAACATTTTGTTGTTTTAAATTAGTTTATTATACATATTGCATGCCTAAATATTGATAAATAGATACTCTTATCCATCCTAAAACCTTGGATTCATTTTGTTTTTCAGGAATGAGGCCGTCAATACCCTTTCCTTCGCTAGGACAAGAGGACTTAAATTATGTCCCTTTTAACCCGGACATGAAACAACACATTCAGGTTCACACTGAAGGGAATAAGAGAAAAGTTTGTGCTTTTTGCAATATGAAAAGATTAAAAACAAAATCTGGATATAGAGTATACACCACATTTAAATGTTTGGCATGCAATATACCTCTGTGTAATATTGAGAGAGGATGCTTTGAGCATTATCACAGGGAATTGATAGCTCATATGGGTATGGTTAGTGGAGAAAACAATCCAACACCATCACTTCCACCACCACCACCTCCACCACCTCCATCACAACAGCCATTATTACCACCAATTTTGCCACCATCTATGCCACTTCAACAAATTTAATGCTCTTGACCACTTGGTTTACAAAAGTTTAATGAGATATAAAATTTTTCACAATTTTCAAACTATGGTGCATTGAGTTGTTATTATGATTCATAAGTGCATGAAGTATATCATGAAATTAAAGTGCTTGCTGTAAAAAGGTGATTTGCAGTACTTATTATGTTATTTTAAATTAAGTATAAAAGCTTTAATAGAATCAGGGTGGGTTTTTTTGAGAAATTTTCATTATATTTACTCTGTAGTTTATTGATATAGTTGTTCCTTATATTTATGTTGTCTGGAGTTAGGTCTTTTACATGTCTCTTTTATGGGTAAAAATCTATTCTTTGTATTTGATACATATATTGTGTAAATGGGCAATGCATAATGCATGTATATTAATATTTTTTTAAAAATGAATATTTTCGTACATATTGGAATTTTATTAGTGAAGTTAAGTAATGGCTGTTTTGAGTCAATGTATACATAAAAATTGAAAAAATAACTGATTATTGAAATCTTGTTTCTCCATTCAGTTCTACACGTTGTATTTAAAAGATCAATTCAGTTAGCTATTGTGTATATAAATGCTCAGAGAGCAAGAGAGAGAGAGAGAGAGAGAAAATAAATAAAATGCTGAGAGATAGAGAGAGAGGAGAGAATAAAATGCTTAGAGAGAAATAGAGATTATAAAATAGCTATTGAGAGAGAGAGTTTGATTCATTTTTCCATTGTCAAATTCATTTTTAAAGATAACATGAGAGATTTATCTATTTATCCTATTTTGTGAAGTTGTTCATATATTAAATGTCTTGAAAGCAAAAATATGTGTTGGTATTCATTAGTATAGAATTTATAAGGTGGAATGTGCTTTAGCAATTTGATTGACTTATTAAAACTGATTAGTGAAATCTCCCCTTTAATGAAATAGATTTGATTGAACTTCTCATGTATCAGGAGTGATCATTATGTTAGAAGATGATTCTTTGGCTGGTGCCATTGCCCTAGTGCATGTCAAAGATGGAGAGTACATTACTTGCAGCTGCTACAAAAAATACTTGTTGTTGTTGAAACAGACTTGCAAAGTAAACTAAGTTGACATAATATGTCAAAAAAAAAATTTCAATCAAGGCAGATCCTTGTGTGAGAAAGTTTGTCAGTTCACTTGTCAAAGTTTGGTGGCCTTCTCTTTGTACTCGGCTTCACAACTGACCATCTTATTATAAGTGATTTATATAAAGCACCTAGTGAAATAATTTTGACTGGGGTATAAAACATTTGAATTCATTCACTCATTAAACCACATAATAATTGGCTTGATTACAATACTGGGTTACTTAAAACTTTGCTCCAAAGAGAAAAACAAAAACAGAACAGAGACAAAAAAAAGAGATATTTTAAGGGATATTAAAAAGTATTGAAATTTTGTACAAGTAAGCAATTTGACGTATCAGTATTTGATTTGAATAGGGTGATTGCATTCAGGGAATAATAAAATTACTATAAAGCAAAGCAGAATGAATAAGTTGTACTTTGCAAAAGCCAGCGCTACTGAGATGGCATCAAGAACAAATGATTGTGCAGTACAATCTACAGTGTAACACAGAAAAGACATTACATTGTTATCACTTAGATTTTGATGAAAGTCCACCTCACAATGAAATAGATGAACATTGGAAATAGTTTGCCCTGGAAATGAACGTAAATGTTTAATAAGGTACATATATGTACTCACTCATACCAGTATATAGAAACTGGATTAAACAATTCTGTCTTTAATCAAATTTATTGAGTTCTGCATTGGAATAAAGTTGTCCTTATCTTTTCAAGATCTTTAGTGATTTTTTTTGACCTGAAATTACAACAATGTACCAAATACAGGTAGATTCCCCTTTGGGAAATAATTAAAATTTCCCAATTTGACCACTTAAATTTTGAAAACAATGAGGTACTTAGCAAATTAAATCTAGTTGTCCTTACCAACAGATGGTACTGATAAGTGCAATAAGGATCCTAGCTATTGCCAGCATATCGTGATGCAGTTTGCCATATTTGAGAACATCAATTTCCCAGTCTTAAGACAGAAGGTAGTTTTATAACAAACACAACAAAAGCACTCGGTTCTATAGAACAAGTACCGATATTTTGAAACTTTAAAATTATTTAAATAATAATCAAGATATCCAAATATTGAGTTTTGTATTGGAATCAAGTTGGTCTGTGTAAATTTCTTGTTTCAGACACTGGATACCTTGACACTGGTTCATCAGTTGTTGATATCTCTGATTATAGTGACCAGCCTGCTATGAGTGAAGCCCGGTACACTGACCACATACCAGTTAGAAATGAGGGATACAAACCCAAGCTTTGTGTACTATGTCAGCAGTATAAAGTTACAACTAAATCTGGTTGGTTAGCATACTCCAGGTTCAAATGTAAAGTTTGTGACGTGTCGCTGTGCATAGGAAAACGGAACTGCTTCAGACATTTTCATGTGAAACAATTTCAAATGGAACAGCATTAACATTATGAAAAGTTTTTCTTAAAATGAAATGGTTTAACTCAATGACTTTATGCCCATCACCAAGTTTAATTGGAGTTGTTCATCTACTAGGTCACTGTTTCTTGTTTCTTGTTTCAGACACTGGATATTTTGATACCAGTCGATCAAGTGTTGTTAATAGAGAAATGGTCCCTGGTAACACTGACCAGTATGGTCCCGGTGAAGCCCAGTATACTGACGATCATGTACCTGTTAGAAATGAAGGCTACAAACCCAGGCTGTGTGTACTGTGTCAACAGTATAAAGTGACAACTAAATCTGGTTGGGGTGCTTATTCTAGGTTCAGATGTAAAGTTTGTGATGTGTCACTGTGTATTGGAAAACGCAACTGCTTCAGATACTTTCATGAAAAACAATTTTAAATGGACCAAAACTGATGTAGAAAGTTTGCAAATATTTTGAAACCACTTAATAGGCTCATTGGAAAAAATCATCTCATAAAGAGTATGGTTTTGAAAACTAAAGCACCAAGATGTAGAAAATTAAATACATTTTAAGCATTCAATAAATCGGAGCACGGTGTTTACAAAAGGAATGGAAAAAAATTAACATTGGTCAACTATTTTGCAATTTGTTAAAAAACAGACATGATACATTTATCTTCATTGATGTCTGGGGAGTTTCTGAAATACTATTTGAGGACATTGAATGTCAATTTTTTCCAGACTTTTTAGGATATGGAATGAACAAATTTGCAAAGTTCTTTATATAAGGATATTTTCCTTATATTATAGTTGTAGCAACTCATTCATATTGAAAATATGAAAAATAAACAATGTCAGTTAACAATAAATAGTAAAATACCAATTGGTTAAATATTTGCATATAGCAATTTTTTTTCCTTTTTCTGTAATTTGCGCAAAAAATAAATTTTATTATTTGAATCTTTTAAACTTATCTCAATCATTATGAATGGAAATTATCTATAGGTTTTGTAATGTTGTCAGTGTTCATGTTAAATAAAAAATTAAACTTGAAAAGATGTGCATGATTAGTTGTTTGTAATTTATCAGAGAAAATCTTATTGGTTGATATTCTTAACAGACAGGTGGCATGATTTGTTGGTTGTAATTTATCAGACAAAGTCGTATTGGTTGATATTCTAAACAGGTGGCATGATTGGTTGGTTGTAATTTATCAGACAAAATCTTATTGGTTGATATTCTAAACAGACAAGTGGCATGATTGGTTGGTTGTAATTTATCAGACAAAATCGTATTGGTTGATATTCTAAACAGACAGGTGGCATGATTGGTTGGTTGTAATTTAAGACAAAATCTTATTGGTTGATATTATAAACAGACAGGTTGTGATTGGTTGTTTTCTCTTCCTTTCAGAACCTACACAATATAACATGGATTTATTTTATCAAGCTACTGCAGGAGTATTTGGTGGTAGTGTTGGTTCTCACAGACTGATTCCAACTCATGAATCTAAATGCAGGGAATGTTACTGCTGTAACAAGTTAAAAATTAAAACCAGAGCAGGTTGGCGACCTATGACCAGATACCAGTGTGAGGCTTGTAACGTTCCACTTTGTAAAGGTGGAAAGGGGAAAAATTGTTTCAATATTTATCATTCACAGTTACAACAGTATGATCATACACAATTACAGCATTATAATACACATTACTAAAGAGCTTTTAGTGATAACATGCCGCTGGACTAAACTAGACTGGACTAAATTTCCTAACCCTGCCAAAAAAAATCAATATATAGCAGTCTGCAACAGAGTGGATATATACACACTAAAGATTGAATAAAGTCATGTGCTGCGTCCCTAAATGCTGGACATTAAGAATATCATATAAGTTATAACTAATAAGTAATTTAGATAATGTAGAGTTTGCCGAATGTCAAGGAATTAATATTGTTTTGTTATTTATTTGTTTTTTTAAACAACATATCCATGCTACATGCTAATTAATACCAGTATAAATTATTATTGTGACATTTTAAACGTGTGCAGATGTTACACCATTCATCATATGGATCATATTTAAGTAAAATTGAATAAAATTTACAAAATCTCATCTTTGTCATGTGTTCATTGGATAATACTTATTGTAAATGAGAGACACACTCTGGGTTATGAATGATTAATCATTTAATGTAATAATATGCACTACCCTCATTTTCTGAAATTGATATGCATGCATTTGATGACCGCCTTGCATGGTCCTGTGATATGGTCAGGGGTTCAAAATTCCTGGGTCCGAGGTCCAGGACTTACTATTTTACATTGGGATCCTTGATATTTATTCTGTTTAATGCAGATGGACCTGCAATTACATACCAGGATAATCCTACTTTTTCAATATGATAAAACATTTGTACATAAACCTTATTTAATGTTGACATAGGACTTTCCAGACTTTATTTTGGACATGTCAAAAGGTCCTGGACCTTTCACTACAAAACATAGTATTGAACCTCTGAATGGTTGAGCATTCCAGAATATAATGTTAATGATTCCTTACCATACTGTTATCCACTTGAGTTGGATAAATAAGTAGAAAGATCAAAGGTTCAAAGTTATATTTTATAATGGTAGGTCTGGGACCTTTTGTTTTTGTTTTTGGCAGGTCCCTATTTAAGATTTGAAAGTCCAATTACATTATAATAAGAGGTCCATCAGTTAAAATATCAAGTGTCCCAATGTTAAAAAAAACGTCCCATACCTCAGACCTGATGAATTTTGAACTACTGAAGATGAAGACCAAGTCATTACTGTTTGTCAGTTGTTTTGTCAAAAATAACTATGAAGTCCAGGTTTGTCAGATTCTTTATGAGATTAACCCCAATGTCATCAATCAAAGCTCTGTAAGACATACCATTGATGTTGCTGTTATCTTAAACACTGATGCAATTTTTTCAGTTAAAGCCTTTTTAAAACCTGTTATCCTAACTTATGGCAGAAAGTGAAACATGTTGTAGTTGCAATGCGATTGTCGTTTAATGTCATGCAAGCAGTTTTTCAGCTAATTCCGACAACGAAAAAAAACCTTTGAGCATTGAGTAAAGTCAAACCTGTCTATAAAGGCCACTCAAGGGAACCAGTAAAAGTGGCCTTTATGGGCAGTTGGCCTTTATATACAGGTTCAAATAATATGAATAAAGATTGGGATACAGTGCTACTGGCCGTTGTTAGCAGGTGGCCCTTATATTCAGGTGGCCTCTAAGGCAGGTTGGACTTTATATTTCAACTCAGAATATTTTAGATATAACTTTCAATTTGTTGTGGTTTATGGGGTATAAACGTTTTTGAAAGTGGCAATTCTCATAAAATTGTTTGTGAAACAATTTATGATAGAATTGCCACTAAATACTAGCTTAGCTTATTTTTCGATACTTACAGTCAATGGTTGAAGTTAAAAGCAAAATATACCAAATGAGCAGTAGCTCACAGATTTCTTGTTACAAACTTTATTAATAAAAGAAAGGATCGTTTCTTTTCAGGAAGTTAAGTTTCTAAATATTTACTCTTGCCGGGTGTTAAGAGCCTTTTGTGCATGTTCGTATAATATTTGTTAAATTCGAGTCTTAATGGTGATTGGCAAAGTAATGACATTTAAAACCATAATACTGATAAGATATTCTCTTCCTTTCAGAATTGCTGCTTCCTCATGAATTCAAAACTGGAGCGACGGATTTTTTCAGTGAGTCCGTGGAAATGCAACACGGACAACATCGACTTGTGCCTAACTCTGAACTTAAGTGTAGACATTGCATCTATTGTCAGAAAATGAAATTAAAAACTAAATCTGGTTGGCGACCCACAACACGTTACCATTGTGAGGGGTGTGATGTTCCTTTATGCAAAGGGGGAAAAGGCAAAAATTGTTTTCAGCTTTATCACATGATGAGATTTGGAAATATGTCTGTTAGCTTTGACCAGTCACTGGCACCGTGCTATCAATGATTTTTATCAAAAATTACTTTTAACATATACACAATAATGAGATATTTTAATGACATGAGTGTTAACTTTTTAAGATTTGGGGATGCTTAATTACTGATGTTGATGGAGTTGCAGGGACACCATTGATAATTTTGTAATGATATCAGTGTAATTATCTAACAAATTGCCATATTTAAAATGATTTGGAGATGTTTAATTACTGATGGTAAGGGAATTAATGGGACAGTGAGACACCATAGATAAATTTGTCATGATATCAGTGAAACTATTTAAAGTTATTTGAGATAATGATGGATTTTCAGGACCAATGGGGACACCATGGATACATTTGTAATGATATCATTGTAACTATCTATTTAAAGTGATTTGAGATAATGATGGATTTTCAGGACCAATGGGGACACCATGGATACATTTGTAACTATTTCTTTTATCTGACAAGTTGCCAATTTTAAAGTGATTCGGGGATTTTTAATTACTGATGGTGATGTACTTTCAGGGCCAATAGGATACTATAAATAATTTTGTAATGATATCGGTGTATATCTCTTTTATCTGACAAGTTGCCACTTTTAAAGTGATTCAGGGATGTTTAATTACTGATGGTGATGTATTTTCATGGCCAATAGGACACCATAAATAATTTTGTAATGATATCGGTGTATATATCTCTTTTTATCTGACAAGTTGCCAATAAATATTAAAGTGATTTGGGGATGATAATTACAGTTACTGATGGTGATGGACAGTGGGTACCATTGATAATTTTGTAATGATATTGGTGTATCTATGTCATGTATCTGACAAGTTGACCATTTTGAGTGATCTGGGGATGGTTAATTACTGATGGTAATGGATTTTCAGGGGCAGTGGGACACCATAGATAATTTTGTAATGATATCAGTGTATCTATCTCATTTATCTGACACATTGCCAATATTAAAGTGATTTGGGGATGATAATTACAGTTACTGATGGTGATGGATTTTCAGGGACAGTGGGAACCATTGATAATTTTGTAATGATATTAGTGTATCTATCTCATTTATCTGACAAGTTGCCCATTTTAAGTGATTTTGGATGTTTAATTACTGATGGTGATGGATTTGTAGGGACATCATGGATAATTTTGTAATATCAGTGTATCTGACAAGTTGCCAAATTTAAAGTGATTTGAGGATGTTTAATTACCAATAGTGTATATATATATGCAGTGATATGAGAGAGAGTGATGGACTTGCAAGGCCACCATGGATTATCAGTGTAACTGATAAAATGGCAGTTTTGAAGTGATTTGGTGACATTTTATTACCGGAAGTATACAAGTTTTAAGTGATATGAAAGATAGATGGAATTGCAAGGACACCATGGATAATTTTGTAATGATATCAATGTAACTATTTCATATGTCTGACATGTTGCCAATCTTTTAATGATTTGGAGACTTTTAATTACTGTTTAATTACTCATAGTGTATGAATATGCAGTGATATAAGTGTTCCAGACTTTCAAGAATAATTTTGTAAATAATTAGTGGAATTTATGGTTACAAGAGTAGTGAAGTTACAATGAAAGTAGAGTAGAGTGTTTTATTTTGAATGAAAAGATTTGTAAATTTACAAGAAGCTTTATTTTAATCTTAAACTAGTAATGCAATATTTGATTGAATCATAGATAATGAAAAATAATAAAATATGATTGATTTCTTATGGAATGAGTTTTATTTATTTTGTTCACATCTTAAATTTTATCAGAATTTAATACATGAATTAAAATTAGTTGACAAAGTTAAAAAACACCTTCCCAACGAATGCATCATATAACACATTATAACTGGAATGGGATGTCATTTCAAAAGTGTCCTCCATACACACTACCAACTGGGAAATCCCTAAACATTTACATGATCAAAATATGAATACCCAATGGCACATCTACTCCACCCAAAGATTGTTCCTGTGAAATTTCATAAAGATCTGTGAAATAGTTTTCGAGAAAATTGAAGGACAAAATGTTGGTGGAGCAAATGAAATAAACAATATATATATGCCCCTCGCCACTTTATTTAGGGGACATAAAAATACATACTTTGAGGTGTTAGAATATAGATTGGGGAATATTGATTTTATAGTATAGTATTTGTAGTTTGTGATGTTTAAGGCATTATTCCTTTTAATACAGTCAAACCAGTTTATGTTTCTTAGATTTTTGTGTTGGATTCCTACATAAACTGACTAGATATTCTCTTCTTTTCAGAATTCCAGCCTCCTTATGATTATAATATTGGAACAACAGAATATTTCAGTCAGTCCGTGGAAACTCAACATGGACAACATCGACTTATACCTACATTTGAATCTAAGTGTAAATACTGTATCTATTGTCAAAAACTCGGTGTAAAAACTAAGTCTGGTTGGCGGCCCACAACTCGCCATCTGTGTGAGGCGTGTAATATTCCTTTATGTAAAGGGGGAAAAGGCAAAAATTGTTTCCAGTTATATCACATGATGAGATTTGGAAATATGACAACTGGTTTTGAACATAGTTACCAATGTAACTAGGAACACTTGTAAACACAGTTACCAATGTAACTAGGGACATTTGCAATGTAACTAGGGACACTTGTAAAGTAACTAGGGACACCTGTAAGCATAGTTACCAATGTACATGTAACTAGGGACACTTGTAAGCATAGTTACTAATGTAACTAAGGACACTTGTAAGCATAGTTTCCACTGTAACTAGGGGCACTGTTGTTGTATTGTTGTGATATGAATTGATCAGAACTATCAGGTGCCCTTTTGTTGTGAGATAGGTAAAAATTGATTGGTTAATGTGGAATGATTTTGAACAGTGGATGAATTTTCTTTGATTAGTTTTTGACAATTTCACAGTGTTTTAAACTTTTATTTATCATTTGCTTAAAGTGCTGTGTATCTTTTAAGATTTACAATGGGCTCTAATATACATGATTTGTTAAATTTTACCAGTAAAAGGAGTGTAACATGAACATATTCTGATTTGAATTTGACTTCTAATGGATAATTTAGTTTGAAGATGATGGAGTCTGTCAGCATACTGTGGATACCACCCTCTACAAAACATCTGTGTGGAACGATTACAATAGGCATTTCCCTTGGATATGGAATCACATAAATTGATGACTGATTTTGGGAATTGCAATAAAATTTTCCACACACTGATGATTGTACAGTGAAACTGAGACTCTAGACTCTAATTGGAAAGCCTTTGGAAGAGAAAATTTGTTTTATAAAAAATCTAAAAGTTTACACAGTTTCTGTTGTATTTTGTATTGGACTTAGTTGAAATGTTAAAATAGTTTGTTAAACATAGATTAAATGTACTTATATGAAATTATAATAACTTATTTTGAATACATGATAACACCCATGGCATATATTTAGAACTCTTAACGTAATAACTTAAAAAACATACTTGGCAATAGGCAATTCAATCAAGAGCATCAAACAACACATGAACAAATCAGCTGCAAAATACCAATCCATGTTCAAATCACAATCTCAAAAGCAAATTAAAAACTTTGAAAATTTGCAAGTTCTGTATGGGTTGTTAGACCAGGTGCTCAGGATGGGTAGGCACACCTGCCATGTGTGAAACAAGAAAACCAAGACAAGATAAAGAAATGTTGAGACAACTGATTATAAAACTCCTGACTTTGGATGAGCACTATAGTTCATTAGCAATATTTTAGCAGAATGTTTATAAACAAGGGTCAGTCTAATCTACACAAATGGATATGTTGAAACTATGTTATCTATACATGTATTCATGCCTTCATTTGTCAATATGATACACGTTCACCTTTTTATAGATTCATCCTTGTTTATAAACACTGTCAAAATTATCGCTGACGACGAAAGATCAAACGACAAAATGGTTTCTAGTTGTGTTAAGTACTTTTTTTTTTTTTAGATCCGAACCCTTCCACTTTATTTTACAGTGTTATCTAAATAAGAAATAGGCATATAATTAATAGAAGTATTTTCAAAATTGTGCATCTAAATGGTTTTGTACCGAATGGTTGTGTATACAGATATTTCTTTAAACATAATGTAACACCCAACTTTTCAAGTGTTTGGTCTTTCACGTTTATTTTTACCTTCTTTTCAGAATCTTGTATCTATGGTAACAATATGGACGCGTTGTCGTCATCGGACATACACATTGATCAAGCGGTAGAGCCTCAACACAGACTTATTGCTACATTTGAATCTAGATGTAAATATTGTGTTTGTTGTCAGAAATTATTGATTAAGACCAAATCTGGTTGGGGACCAAAGACTCGATACCAGTGTGAAGCTTGCAATGTGCCACTGTGCAAAGGTGGAAGGACTAAAAACTGCTTTGATATATATCATACAATGTTATTTGGAAAACAATTCACTTCTAGTTCTGACCAACAGTCGATAAGTCATTCTAGTTATGACCAACTGCACATTAACCTGTCTGGTTCTGAACAACAGTATGTCAGTCCATCTAGTGCTGACCGTCAGGGTTTCAGTCATTCCAATTATGACCAACGATATACAAGACCTTCTAGTTCTGACCAGCAATATATCAGTAAATCTAGTTCTGAACAACAGTACATTGATTAGATATCATTGCTCAATAACTGATATGATGGAGTGTCTGTTTTCATGTACAAATATTTATCACCAATGGTTCATTGTCCAGATTTTATCAAAGGAAGAATTCACTGGAAAAACACTAACAAAGTAATACCATCAAGGTGTTGGTTTTCTTTTAAACTTTTTGTACAGCGTTCACGATAGTGAACGTGTACATTGTTGTCACTTTCTTCCAAGATATCGAGCTTCTTTGCTATGAAATTATAAGATATGAGTACACCTGGAAATAGTGCGCCTGGTAAATGAGCGTGAAAGAAGTATATCTGTTTTATCGTGAGATATGTATTCTGAGACGGGTAATGCATTTGGTTACATATGCACATTTGGAATAAATTTTCGGAATACATTTCGGAATGTAGTAAAATATTGCGACGGGATGCATCTAATAATTTCTGCAATTTGGCGAACTGATCTCATGTTTACAATAAAAAGTAGTTCGAGAAGTTTGCGTCCTACGATGTAAAATCATAACTTTTAAGTTATGAAATGAACAGCAACGGCAGGTTGTTTAATTAATTCTTCGTGAAATCTACGGAAATTTAAATTTATTTTGAAGGTTATTATAACGTATTTTGATGTTGAGGCAATTGTGTCATATTTTAAAACTGTTTATCGATTAGATTTTACTTTCGTGAAAGGGAGATAATTCGTACAGTGTTGTGTACAAATTTTAAATACAGTCTTTTTACCAGTTCCGAACAGGGTTTCATATAAGCGCTGCTGCAGACGTCATCCACAAGCAGAGGAAATAAAATTTATGTTTTGTAATAACACAAATGTTTACTGATTCCAAAATATCGACACCTGTCCTCAAAAACACGTGGTAGTATGTTTTCTTGAAAAAAGCATTTCCGTGATCACGATTTGTTTACATCGTTAAACTAGGTCACCAACAATCTGCCGACCTGTCCTGCACATACATTTAGGAAGCGGTTGAAGTTTAATTAATGCCATACATTCAAGTAGAAGCAAATTGAGAAAGTTATTTTGCGATTCTTTAATTGAACGGGATTGAAATTTTAGATTATTCGGTAGTAAAAATTCGGAACTGGTAAAACAACTGTATTCTCGACCGTCCGTGATTCGAGACTCTAATAGAAAACGAACTAAATTTGCTAACGCAACAAGAATTTGAGAGTTGAAAAATAGACAACAGATTTTTCTGGATAGTTTCACAGTAAATACCTAAATTTTGTCTTTAATGCATGAAATCGTCACTGCAGAGACGATATTCGCGTATAATTACTGAAAACAAAAATGGCCTCGAATCTTAGGACGCTCTCGATTTTAGGACGGTCGACGATACTTCACCATTAACATGAAACGGGAATATTGTGAGTGATAATCAGCAGTTAATTAAAACCCAGATTAAATGATCCAGTTACATACAACCGCTAGAATGTACCCCCTCATAGCGACGGTAGGATCTGCAAAACTCTACTTTCTCTCTATCCGAAATGACAAAACGATCGGGTACAACTTTTTTACATTTTAATTACCGATTGTCTTTTTCATATATTTATGAAATTATTATTTTCTACCATTTATTTCAGCAATACATGGTTTGGTACATTGTTTCTTTTTCCAAAAAAAAAAACCATCCGTCGGACTATGCATAGATCGACCCCACCCCACCCCCGAATTTTTGGTTATATTCTGTCTTGCCAGAACACAATTTTCCCAACTACGCTGTACAGCAGCACGACAGTGCTATGTTTTTACCATTGGAAGAAGTAACAATCAGTATTTTCCATAATTCTAAATTTCTCTATTGATTGCCTTGGTTTGAGAAATCAACATCATTTGTAGATATCATTTTTCACAAATAAAATTTTCTGTAGTTTGGTTTGAGAAATTTCAATCATTTGTGCAAACAAGTTCATATTATAAGATTCCATGTTGGAAAATGTGTCTGATATCATAGAAAGTTTTGTCATATGTGTGAATTAAAATTCTGTAAGTTCTAATAAGATTTTCATCAGGTATGAAGATGTGTTTGGTAACATTAAAAGTTTTATTGAGATATATGTATGTGTGAATTAAAATTCTGACTTGTGAAAACTTGATTTTCATTCCCCATATATGTTGGACAGGTTGAATATTTGACAAGATTTAGCAGAACATTTCAAGCTCTAAATGTGACAGCAAATAAAATGGTGTGGTAATTGTTGACAGTAGTAACTATTAATATATGAGTATTAAGAGATTAAAAGACACATATGCAATTGGACAATTTCTTTCAACTATCTTTTACGGTTTTGAAGCAATTCACGTTATTTTTTATTGTAAGAGGATGTTCTGAAATGGGAAGGGGGGGGGGGTGTGTGACTGAGTGGTCTAAATTGAGCACTTACAGATTACAGTGCCTATCTAGTTGCTGTGGTTTCCTCCACCATTGCAGAAATGACTGACTTGGGGCAAGTGAAAGAATCTGGTCTGAGACATAAAATTCCAGTACTCAAATCCACTCCATTGATGAGAACAGTGTGTCTATCACTTCCTGTAAGGCACAAGTAGTGCTGTGTACTGTTTATGGACATGTTATGATTCTCTGGTAAACAGTCAAACCTGCCTGTAAAGGTCACCCAAGGGAACCAGTGAAAATGGCTTTTATAGACAGGTGGCCTTTGTATACAGGTTAAAATAATATGAAAAAAGAACAACTGTGATACAAATCTACTGGCCTTTATAAGCAGGTGGCCCTTATACAGAGGCCAACTTTAAGGCATGTATGAACTGCTTTTATAACTTTGACTACACGTATATTTTTAATTTTGACTATTTCTGAAAGAATACAAATGTTCACTTTTTATTCAGAGTACTGAGCATTTTTCTCTTCCTTTCAGAACCACCTGGGATGGACTACAATTCACAGACTTTTGGTTACTTGAATAATGTAGAACACCGTTTAATTCCGACCTTCGAGTCAAAATGCAGAAAATGTACTTACTGTGCTCTAAGTAAAACTAAAACTAGATCAGGTTGGCGACCAACGACCCGACATCTGTGTCAGGCATGTAATGTACCCCTGTGTAAGGGCGGCAAAGGAAAAAACTGCTTTTATTTGTACCATCAGATGACATTTGGTGACAGATTGTTCCAAAGTTACAATCCACAAAACTAACATTTTATTCTGTCAATCAAGTTATCATAGCTGGTCGATGGTTACCTAAGACTTGTTTTTCTTCATTTATAAATTTCAATTTAAATATGTTTGATTGTTGGGGTCTAAGTTCTTGTTTTATAGAGATCAGTTAAATATTTGGCATTATGATGTAAAAGAATGCTAAAGGCAATGCCCTGCTTACCTGTGAGTGAAAAAGCTTGTCTACCTTAAACCCAATATGGCAACATAAAGCTTTTGTGCTATAAATGTTTATAGTTTGGTAAATAATTTTTGTGCTCACATTGTTCTGTGGACCAATATATTTTCCTTTTGTATGCTGAAGTATTAGTACAAATGGTACAGGTACTGTTGTCTTTTATTTTACACCCAGACAGGGTATGGGAATAGTGTATAAAATCTTGTAAATTGTTTTTGTTAAAGTTGCTAAATGAATACAATTAAAATGTTCTTTAAAATAACAATGGTTTATCATCATGTTTTAAGGATATATATACAGTAAAACCTCTATTCATCGCCACCATTTGTTCAGTCAAATTTTGGCGTTATAAAGGGGTTTGGCAATAAATCCAAGGAGACCCATAAAGAAAAACATAAACAAAATGGATTTTGGGACTTCAAAATAGTGTAGCGATAAGCGAGGTGGCAAAATTATCGAGGGGCATTATAATTAGGTTTTACTGTACATGTATATATATATATGTGAAGTGGAGTTATTAAGTTTTATGCCCCAGTCAAGATTCTTTCATTTTAATTTGATGCAGTCAGTTCATAAATATTGGAACAAATCTGAGTGCCTGGAGAAAACCTTTGACCTTTGGCAAGCCAACTAACAAACTCTCTCACAATAGGATCTTTTTGGAGTGGGATTCGAATTATTACAGGAGTACGGTACATATATTTAGTCTTAACATAAAGCCTTCTACAGTAAGCTCAGTATAAGATGTAATTTGCACAATTAATGACAGAGTTAATATTTGAAAGATAAAAGCAGAAATTGAATTTTAGCCTGTGGTTAGGCAGAACCATGGACAAGTCCATTTGAAATTTTTGGAGAAAAAATAAGAATAGAGGTAATATTTAAAATTTGAATTTTAGCTAGCTGCTGGTGGCTAGGCTGAACCATGTACATTTTTTGGAAAAATGTGTCGTATGTAACTAATACTTCAGCTTGCAACCATATTTTGAGATTTATTAAAATTATATCACCAACTCATGAAAATATTGCTCAGTCATGTAATTAATTTATTTCAAGAGTAGTTAAAAATTGTGATGTTAAACATATAGCCAACATGGATGATAACTGAAAAGTAAAAGTAATAACTGCCATGGATTTCTGGAAATAGTTGTTTAATTCTGCGGGGATAAAATTTTGCGGTTCAGACACTGGAAGTTATTCACGGGTATAATATTTTGCAGTGTAGTTGCCAGTGTGAACATTTTTTTCTGTATGCTTTATCTAAGTCCAAGTTTAATGAATGCTACATGAAAATTTTCATTTGATATTTAATTCCGCGCTATAAAGTTTAACAGGGAATATAACCAAAATTTAATCTCCAGTGAATAAACCACTTATATGGTATTAAACATTAATTGTCTACCATGTAAATTAGAATCAGTATTGTTCTACTAGAACTTACCTACATTGCACTTATGCAGTGATTTCCCTAAAATTTGTAGCAGGAGGTAGATTGACTAATCCAACAGACCAGGGGTCTAGAAGGGCTCCTAGGCCTAAAACATTTTCAGGTCTTCTGAAGGCAATTTTATCAATTTAACCAGCCAATTAGGAGTTTTAAGTGGTCAAATATGCCTGTTGTCGCCTCTTATGAAAAACACTGCTTATGGTATATGCAGCTTTAAAAACTGATTTGTTGGATTGTACCATCACCTTTAGCATGGAGTTTTATACTGGGTAAAATTAATTTGTATGCTGTATCCATCTAGTATTCCATTCAGATTTTAGTAATACATGTATATCAAAAAAATATAGATTTGTTTGTAGAATTTATCACACAATGACCAAAGAAAAGTAAAAGTTAAAGAAAATACATCAATTAAAAATCTATTATAAGTTTGAACTTTGCACTATCAGTTACTTTAGAATTGCATGGTAAACCAGGCATTACTTTCTTGAAAAATAAAAATATTAGCCCAATGCTTTGCTTCATAAAACTTCTTAATACATGTACAAATTAAGTCTTTTTTATGTTAGACCACAGGTTTCACTAGAAGTTAAATTGTTGTTAGTTTCATGTAAGCTTTTAGCTTTACCGGCATGCTAAATTTGCCAATGCTAAATTAGATTGTGTTATGCTTTAAACAGACAATAATTCATTATAGATTCTCTGTTGTACTGAAAACACTTCCTCCTTTGTCTTTCAGACTTTGGAAGTCCACAGAAAACTTCAGTAGATGATCATCCTGAAGGACTGCCTGTTCAACACATACCAGTCCGAATATATCCACATGATAGAGAGTCTATAAACAAGAAAAAACTCTGTGAATATTGTCGTGTCTACAAAATAAAAACCAAAACTGGTTGGAGGCCATATACAAAATTTAAATGCAATGTTTGTGATATACCACTCTGTATGGGTGAAAGGAATTGTTTTATGATTTATCATAAACAATGTAAAGATGTATATGTTAAGTACTAAAACGTGGCAGACAAATTTCACAGCAACATTGATGTACTACGTAAATGTAATCTTAATCTTTGTATAAGTTAAGTGCTTAGATGTTGGCTAACAAAATCCCAAACAACAATGATTATGTTAAATGCTTGGATGTTGTATATGTTAAGTACTAAAACATGGCAGACAAATTTCACAGCAACATTGATGTACTATGTAAATGTAATCTTAATCTTTGTATAAGTTGGTGCTTGAATGTTGGCTAACAAATTCTGCAGCAATGATTATGTTAAGTGCTTGGATATTGGTATATGTCTGTTATGACCGACTTTATGTATATTTAAAGTACATGTACTGAAATGAGGCAGACAAGTTTCACAGCAACATTTATATACATTTACATTATGTAAACGTAATCTTAAACTTTGTATATGTTTAGTGCTTGGATCTGGAGCAATGTTGATGTATTGCCAGTACATATCTGTTATGTATGTAGAGTACTAAAACATGGCAGACAAATTCCACAGGAACATTGATGTACATTTGTATTAGATAAATGTAATACCAAATTTTGTATATGTTAAGGGCTTGGATATTAGCTAACAAATTCTGCAGCAGCATGTATTACCAGTACATAACTGTCAAGACCAAGTTTATATATGTCGTATTGAAACGAAAGGATGACAAACTCCACAGCAACATTGATATACATTTGTATTACATAGCAGTGCTTGGATTGGCTAACAACACTGTGAAATACCTATTACATATCTGTATCAACAAAATTTGTATGTATGTAACAGGGTTCGTACAGGCCAGGAAAAGTCCTTAAATTTTTATGTTTGCCCTAAATAGACTCTAAAAACAAGTGTGACCCTAAAAAGGCCTTGAATTTTTCCTGAAGGCCCTAAAAAGCCCTTGAATTTGGTCAGTTTGGTGTCTGTATTTCAATAATAATTGGTTGCAAATAGACTGATACAAAATAAATAAGTAATTGATAAGTTACTTTGAAATGGACAATTTAAAAGTACCTGGCCCAACCGAATGCCCAACCTCAACCTCCACTTCAAGTGTTGTTACTATAGACACATAAATAATTGTTTTATTTATTTAATTCCCTTCGCACCAATATTTTTTTGCTGAAATTGTCCCTCTGATTAGGCCTTAAATTTGCAAATAAGACCTTGAAAAGACCCTAAAAAGTCCTTAAATTTGGAGTCCAAATGTCTGTACGAACCCTGTGTAAAGAACTGAAATATTGGCTAATAAATTAGCAACATTAATGTATATCTGTAATGGGAAAAAAATCTGTAAGATACACATTTGTTTACAAACTGCTGACACAGAAATATTTCCTTATAAGATCAAGTAATGTCATAAAGAAAGTGTGCGATGTTTTGCCTTAGATAAAAGTTTGTTTTAAGACAATGCTTTAATGTTTGAAACAAATGGTTCATTGAAAAAAAAAACCAAAACTATATGACACAAATATTGCCAAATATCTTGAAAAGATGATTCCAAACTTTGATAAAGTTGATACGAATGTTGAAGAATGTCTGAAATTTGTAGAATCAATTTTTGTACATATTAAATATGGAAATAGAATTTTATGAATGAAAGCATAAACTGCTCTTACAAGTTGTAGTTGGATTATAGTGCCTGTTTAGTGTTCTTTATAAAAGTTATATTTTGTGTATGTTCTATGTAGATAAGAAGAAGTTGAAGCCTTTTACTGTTACTGTTTTAATTTTGCAGCTATAGATGGCTTTTTATATAAAGAATAGAGGAATCGATTAAACTCAAATTTTATGAATAATTTGACATAAGAAATATCTTAATATTATAAAATATATGCTTTACACAATTCTATGTTTCTGAAATGAAACTTATATGATTTTAAAACCATTTGAAATTCTTTACAAGATAGATGATTTAATTCTTTGAAATGAAATTTAGAAATGATGACATTAAAACCAAAATGAAGGTTCCACTGGACATTCCCTTCTCATTTTTAAAATCTTCAATCTTTTAATCAGTTAATTACCATGCATTATTAATTCACATACAACATTCACTTTAAAACCAAAAATGGCTTATGATCCTTTCATAAATTATTTATTTTAAGCATCTTCAAAAGAAGAATCTTTTGTGTAATATTAGTTATTCAGGATTTTACCAGGGTATACGGAATGGTATGACTGTCATGAGTTTCATCCTTAGGAATATAGAGTGGAGTGGGGTAATGGTGTTTTACATCCCAGTCAAGATTCTTTCACTTATAACGAGGCAGTTGGTTCTGGTATGGTAGAAGAAATCAGAGCACCTTGAAAAAACCACCAACATTCAGCAGGCAAATTTAAGACTTTCTCACACAGTACGATCTGCCTGAGATGAATGTGTAATAAACCTGAGAGTATGTGCATTAGACCATTTAGATAACCTAGGTTTCCATAAATTTAAAATAATTAGTAGCCAAATTTCCAAAATTTGTGAAAATATACTATTAATACTTTTTAAAGTATTTTTCCACAAATTTGCTAAAATAGGTTACTTTTTGAAAGAATTCCTCAGAAATTAGTAGCCAATGGCGATTTTGGCTACCAGGAATGGAAACATAGGATAACTGTTTCATTTCACAATATCCAAAGATAGTAAGACTTGTAAATAAAAGCCAACCATAGGGCATAATTAATAAGGATTTTATAGGAAGGTTGTCTCTATATAGAGGTTCTTTCAAGTGGAAATATAAATGAAAGGGACTGTAATGGACAGATTGTCTGTATATGAAGGTGGTCACCATAACTGGTTTTATTGTATCTTGTAATAACAGGAAATTTTGCATGAATCATTGTAATTTGAATGCAAGGAAGTTGTTTTTGAGCATATGTCAATTGTGATAAAATTCTGAGGTTTACAAGCATTAATGGAACTCTTTATGTACAAATTTATGTTGACCTTGTTCAAAATGAATTTGGCACTATTGTTGCATTTAATGGTTATACTGACTGGTAATTTAGCTTTATATATCAATATGTGATTATATATATATATTTTTGTGTAAATTTCATTTTTCTTTAAATTTATTTTTCCTACATTTTATATGTGTACACCAGTAATTAGATACTGTAGATCACTTTTATTTCGCGTAAATTCGCGACTTATCCCATTCGCGAATTTAAATTTAACGCAAATATTTCCAGCAAACAGATATTTCTATGTTGACATACATATGTTGTATTCAATGATATTCCAAACGCGAATTCTAATGTTCGCGAATAAGGCCAAGATGGTCGTGACGCGAAATTTTCTACTCGCGAAAAATAAGTGATCTACAGTATTAATACTTATGAATATGGATCAAATGTTTCACAATATGTGTACTAAACTGAGTAAAAACAATTAAATGAATAAAATTATTAAAATATATTTTGTCTTCAATATTTGATAAAACATATAGTTATAACATGGCAGTTTGGATCTACATATTAATCTTCATCTATTAGCATTCTTCTGAACACATTTAACTATTTATTTAGGCCCCACTGATACAGTGGCAATGGGATGATCCAGTTCAGAAATGTAGTTGGCATGTCATTGTGGTCCATTCCTTGAAAAACCTAGGGGCCATGTTTTGAAAAAAAAATCAATATAGTAACTTAATTTACATGCATTTTATTTGATGAGACGAGTATAAAGTCAAAGAAAAAATATAAATGAGAAATGAGAAACAAATAGAATACGACTTATTCAAAACCTATCTAAGACTAAAATTGGGCCAACTTGACCCATTTTTTGTCAAGCTGGACCAATGGCTTATGTAAATGACCTTTTCTAGATTGAATATTGTACTCCAGTTTCATTTTTCTAACTATATACATATAACATTATTTTCTCTATCTTTCCTTGATAGTTGCTAGCAATCATTTCCTATCCTCGTAGTAGAATGTAGAATAAATGTTCCTATCTGGACATGAAATATATAATAATTTAACTAAAGCTGAGCATGTTGGATTATATTTCAGACACCATCATCTTGAAACAATCTTACCAGCTTGAAAAAAACGAAGAAAAACGGGAAATTCCATATATTTGTCTGGAGAATCATAGGCCAACCCGCATTGATAGATTTGACAATAACAAGAAGAAATATTGTGCTTATTGTTATTTTCATAAGAGAAAAACCAAGAACGGATACATTCCTCAGTCTATACATAAATGTGAAGCGTGTAACGTGGCTCTCTGTACTGGCGAAAGAAACTGCTTCTATTTATACCATCTAGAGTTAGCCAATCAGCTTACAGAGTGAAAAAAAATAGTGAAAAATATACCATATATATATATTAGAATTATCTGGATAGATGTGTAGTGTGTTGTGATAATTTTAGTTTGCCATATTTTATTTATAAAAAGTAGAATAATCTTGTTTAGTGGATTCTTGGCTAGAGTTGTGTATAGTTATTGTCGTGTACTATAGTTTAGACACTGGTTTTGATGAAATAACCAATTTTTATGATGAAATATCCAATTTCTATGAGGAAATATCAAATATTTATGATGAAATAACTAATATTCAAATTGATATTCTGATTGAGTTTTAATTCAAAAACTGAGAAAATAAAATAACCATTATACATGTAAATACATGGATGTAGTGTGAAGTATTTTCAATATTTGTTCTGTAAATTTATTGAGGATGACTGATATGCATTAGTGTTGTGTAAACAATGATTGACATCTTCCATAATCCATTCCTACTAGCAATAACTGTAGTGATCAAATGTGTATTGTGCAATATATAAACAGAAAAAAGCCACAAACCAATAAAATTTGATGGCATATAAGATGATTAATTCAGAAAAAATCACAAATACAACAACATCCCCTAACTTGTACATAAACATTTTAAAAATCGATAAGTCGTGTTCCTTGGTGTTTGACTGGATTTTTTAACACTAAAAATTTTTGGAAAATGATGACTTTTAAAACCATTATCTTGGAGGAGACGACAATAAAACGTTTTAGAAATAGAATACAATTCTACTCAATTTGGTCATGTGGTGTTTGACTGAATTTGAACATTAAGAATTATATTAATTAACAGATATAGGAGATCAGTTTTTCCCTATCGGCTTGGAGGAGCTTAGAAAACCTAGACCTGGGAGAGTTGATCCAGAATTAGCACAGGCATTCAATGTAAGTATATTTCATGTTCATGTTATGGTGTAAAGTTGATTCGTTTCTTATGTGCTGCTTGGTGATATGATACTGAAATTTACTTGTTCCTTGTTTCATAAAACAGCTTATAATCATTGATTAGTTGATATTATTGTCCATGACCCAACCAGGGTGCATCAACTATCAGAAATTTATCTTGTGATTTCAAATAATTAAAATTGGAGATTTAAAATACTCATTGATTTATTTTCGAACAGCTAAATTTCCTTTAGATTTTGGAAAGGCTTTGAGGAAAAAACAAATTAAAATGAAAGTTTTAAAGTTTTTAGAGATTTTGATTTATGTTAAAAATGTATGGGTTCTGTCACCAAGTAATACAATTTACAAACTATTTTGGTCTAAAACAGTAAAAGCACTGGATGGATGTTGCTATAGAACTTTTTCTGGAATTTAATTTGCCTTAATACACAGTTATTATGCTTTCATAGCAGATGGCGTTACGGTTTGAACCAATATGACACCTGCATATACATGTATCGTATATATATATATATATATATTTTTCAAAATTTTGGAAAAGTTTCAATTACAAAAATTTAGATATGAGTATTTCAACCAGTCTTTTACTGCTTTTACAGTTATTCTTTTTAAAAATTCCAACATACTAGTAGTTTGATGTTATTTCTTTGTTTCAAAGTTCTGATGTTTATTTCTATACTAGCCGTTTGAGTTAAAAACACTGCATGTTGTTTATTAGAGCTGTTTATTTTGTATTTTATAAGGATAACATTGTTACCATATTTTGATATGCCCCAACCATGAAGAACCTGTAATACTACATTTTGTTAAATTGATTGTTTTTTGCTGTGCTCTGAAATATTTGTTAATCAATCTGAGATAGACTATGCTTAAACTTCCTAGCTCTATATGTATCAATATTATATTATTAACAGTGAAATCTGATTAGGATTCCATTGCTCAAATTGGATCTTCTTTAAATTAACATCAAATGCACATTTTACATGTGGCAAGTAAAGCTAGCCAAACAGGAGGTGCTTACCTTTCTGGAGCATCCGGCCTCACTTCCTTGGTAGAACTTCACACATTTTAACTTAATTTGCCAGTTTTCAGAGTTTTTACTTAGTTTTAGGATTTTGATTAGGACATGGACCATTGTGTTTGTGTTTGATGATTAAATAATGTTGAACATCTTTAACCAGTTCCTTAATCCGAATATCAAGGCAATCTGTTGTTGATTATGATGATAATAATAACAAAAAATTACTCTTTTATGAATCTCTACACTATGAATTATGTTATCACAAAGATTCAGAGGAATTTTGTTTTTCCTTTTCATATTTTCCTATACATGCGTCTCTGTATTAAATTTAAAGCTTGATTGGCCTGCAGTGCCAAAAAAAGCATAAGCATAAAAATATGGTTCACAAGCATGAAATACTGTATATTTATTTCAGATGATAGAACTGCTGCCGTCATCTGGAATCTTTGTTTATCCAAAACACATCAGAGAAGTGGAACATAAAGGAAATGGAAAGAGAATAGCCAGATATTTATTGTCATGTTTCTATACTGCATCAGAGCTTGTCGCAGCGGGAAACTTGACGGGAGCAAACTTCAAAAAGGGGCTAGATCCAGGAATTGTTGAAACTATTGTTGGTAATTATGATTTTAATATACATGTATATGTATTTAAAGTTAATTCATGCAGATTTATTCATAAATTGCAGAATTAAATTGACATGGTTGGTAATAGTTTAAACATCAGAAACATATCATGACAAAATATTTAAAAGAAGAAAAATAAGGAATGAATGGCTACTTATGCTGACCTCTGTTGCTTTCACGGCTTGCTTCCTTTGGTCCTTGGCTTCTTCTTTTCCCATTTTCTACCTTACCGTGTCAAGCACAATATATTAATTCAAATCAACATCTATATTGGCACATGTACACTTTATTTCTGCCAATCTGGAATATGAGGCATATGATAAACATGTTGAGGAGACCATAGATTGCAAAAATGTCAACCTTCAGTTTGGATAGTCACCTGTCATAATGGTAGAATGATGTCCATTAATGTGGTTCTAATACTGTTGAAGGATCATAACAAATTTCTTAATGGTACTTTACAAATACTGGTAAGATTGATGAAGATTTATTGTTTTTAATAAGCCCGTTTAACTATGATATTTAGTATGTTTGTCATTTGTTTCATTATCAGTATGGTAAAAGCCCATTTGGACACATTCTCAAAACTACTATGCATGTTGATACAGATTGTGTAAAATAGAAAATATTCATTCTCTGTCTTTGCCTTCTAGTCAAACATATGTTTTAGACAATGAAAGATTTGTTGGTAAAGGGCATGCAAACCATGCAAGTTTTGAATTGAGCTAACAAAACAATAGAGACCAGCCCATATGCTATGTTAAGTATGTATTTAACTTGGCATTGGGAAAGACCATGAATCAATATTTGCTGTAGTTAAGAGTTTCTGTGGTCTGTGTTGCTGTTCTCTCATGTTTGTGATATCGATCATATGTTTAGATACTGATTGAATACAAAAAATAGTAAAATGGTAGTGATTAGATGAAATGCTCAAGCCAAGAAAGGCTATTTCACTTGCTTTGAGAGGCCCCTAGCTAAAGAAACATTTTGCCACACATTTGATTGAGCTATAAACAGCGATTACAGAGGGTGGGGATGGGGGTGCTTTATATCACTACTTTCTGAGTATATTTTATTATCTCATCACTACATATCTCATTGCTGACATTTTAGTAATAAACTGTTCTTGTCCAATATTCAAGGATTTTTTCTTGCATAATGCCCATAAACATTAACTTGCAGATTGTATGCATGTTATGGCTGAGATCAAAGACTGTGTTCTAAATGTTTGTGTTTATTTTGATACCAGAGAATTTGTATTTTGTCCCCTTTGTTGCTTTCCTTCAATCTATTTCGGATGTCTAAGTTCTTATTTCTTTGTAACACACCATCCACCCCTCCCCGCAAACTTGAAAATATTTTATATATTTATGCATTGATATAAAAAACCATTTTAAACAAAAAGAATTAATTAATTAATTAAATTAAAGGATTAGTTTGTTTGTTTTTGATTAATTAATAAAATAGCTTTATAAATAAAGAAGGAATTAATATTTTTTATGAATGAATTAAAAGAATCTTTATGACTAATGGCAACATATAGGCATCTTTTAATGGGAAAATGAGAAGGCCAGTACTATTATAGATAAATAAATCCTTTGTCACATCATCTGATAGTGTATTTATGTTATATTTTTTTTTTTTTTCAGGTTACTGTATATTTGTTGATCCCAATGTCAGTGCATCGGAGGTCAAGCAAGTTCTCCGCAGCAAGATAACGGCACACTGTTGTGAAAATAAGTATAAACAACAAGGGATTCAAAGAGAGAGATACAAAAGATGGATGTCTCAAGCACAGTTTCTAAAATAGAATGAGACCGCGAGTTCACCTACGTCTATACAAAATGATATTGAAATATCTATGTTTCCATTCCTGGTTGCCAAATTTGCCATTGGCTACTTATTTCTGAAAATTTCTTTCATAAAGTATTACTATTTTAGCAAATTCCTGAGAAAAAAATTGAAAGGGACAAAATTTCAGAAATTTGGCTACCAACAATTTAAAATTTGTGGAACTGTGTTAATTTTGGTCAATTGATCATAAAAGAATTCATAGCAGGATATGAAATATATACAATAGAACATTGTAGTAATGGGGTTTGCTGCTGTATCACATGATTACTTTACATTTGTGTGGGACGTTTTGAAAAACAATTACACTATGAATTTCCAGAATAAGTTTGTTTTTACAGGAAACATGTACTATATGATTCCATATTTAAAAAAATGGATTCGGCCAGTTTGCCAAGTGAAATACCCTAAACATTTTCTTGGAAAGATTAATTCCATTGGATATGGAATTGCACCAGATCACATTTTCCGGGAAAAAGTTATGTTATTCTTGGAAATTATGGGCGTTAATGTTTTCCAAAATGGCCTGCACAAACCGTATGGGTTGATCATGCAGTAAATGTGGGCACCCCATTATGGTGAAAAAGTCAGTGTTGATATCCTTATCATTTCTCTAACATGTCAAAGTAAGACATGTCTGGTTTCTATGGTGATAATAAATATATATGATCCTTGATTGGAATAAGTGTTATGAATTAATGATTAAGTGTTTAAGGATTTAAAACATTTAACTTGTATTGTCTAAAAGGGATTTAGACAGGATTTAGACAATTAAAATATTTAATACCTAATTAACCACAGAGGTGGTTACAACAAAAAAGTTCAACCACTAATGACAAAATGAATTTTTAAACCAAATTTTACATTTTTCTGTTCAACAGAGAAAATCAAGGTTGTATTTGACATTTTTTACAAGTTGTAATAACAGAAATAACTTATTTTGTTGTAAATAAATATATTTGTGATTGTCATTGTTGTGTATTTGTGAGTTCATGTCAATAAATTTGTTTTCATAATCCAAGTGTCATTTCTATGTTGGTTGATAGTGCTTTGCAAACCAAATTTTTCACAATTTTAAGATTATATAGTTTTCATTGAGATGTCACCAGCTATAGCTATATACACCAATTTATTGGTATAAAATGCTGTTATGGCAATGAGTTGTAACACTGTGATAGGTAATACTTTGGTAGCAAAGTGGTATCTAATGTGCATATACAGATCACGGCATCTTTCACCGCCTAGGTTTAAATCCCATTCAGGCAGGTCCTTGACGTTGGCCTTTACTGGTTCACCTGGTATCAGTATAACTGACTAGGCAGTGGTACGTTTGTCTGCTGCGTACTGACTCTGTGAGCTAGCACGTTAAAGTCGCCCTGAGTGCACGCTAGTACAAGGCAGACCATACAACACACTCGCACTTCACATGCATACACGGAATTGTTCATAAATTAATCCATAGAGATTAATAAAACAGTTCTCATCGCAAATAGCTTAAAAAATTGCTGATACGACATTAAGCAACATTCAACCAACCAACCCCTCAAGCAGATCCTAGTGCGAGAAAGTTTGTCAGTGTGCTTATCTAAGGTCAGTGGTTTTCTCCGGGTACTCCAGTCTACTCCATTGTTTCAGAACTGATCCCCTCAATGTAAGTAAAAGAATCTTGACTTGGACATTAAACTGTATTACTATACTCCTATTGTGACACAAGGCATCAGGGGTAGTTGAACCCAAATAAAACACATGGAATAAGAAATGCAAAATACAGTTAAACCTGTCTGTAAAGGTCACCCAAGGGAACCAGTAAAAGTGGCCTTTATGGGCAGGCGGCATTTATATACAGCTTCAAATAATATCAATAAAGAACAATTGGGGATACAATTATACCGGCCTTTATAAGCAGGTGGCCTTTATATTGAGATGACCTTTAAGGTAGGTTTGACTAAAGAAAGATAAACAGTCAAAGATTGGTGATAAATGGAGGGATACTAACAAGACATGGAGTTATGGAGGGGCATTGTAACAGTGATTTACTACTTGAAACCACTGATTTTAAAAGTTAACAAAATTGATGTCCACTATTTACAAATATAAAACCTACAAAACAAGTATGCAGTACAAATGTATTAGGAAAGCGGTGGGATTTATGCGGGTTTTGCATATCATGTTGTAACATTAAAATCACTGGTGACAAGTACGTGACTATGTTGATCATCCCCACACACTCCTTCGAAGGTAAATTGCGGTATTGTTGCAACATGATCAAAACATAGTCTAAGTATTTGCAGAAACTACATGGAGTTGAATGTTGGCCTTTGGCAAGGAAACCTAATGTTCATGTATATACATCTTCCCTAGGGTATATGTTATTTTCAAATCCACATGCTATCATAAGTCATTTTACCTTCGAAGTGAGTGTGATCATTATAGTCACGTGTAAAATGATAGAAAGTAATGATACTTGTTAGGCAATTCATAGACAAGTCCTTGTGAAATTGGCTATGTTTCCATTCCTGGTAGCCAAAATCGCCATTGGCTACTAATTTCTGAGGAATTCTTTCAAAAAGTAACATATTTTAGCAAATTTGTGGAAAATACTTTAAAAAGGACTATATTTTCACAAATTTTGGAAATTTGGCCTCTAATTATTTTAAATTTATGGAAACCTAGCTATAAAGGCCATCTAGGTTAACCAGTAAAAGTTGCCTTTATGGGCAAGAAGAAAAAGCAATTGGGATAAAATTTTACTGACCCTTAAAAGCAGGTGTCCCATATATAGAGATGGCTTTAAAGGCAGGGTTAACTGTAATCAATTTCATTCCATTACCCCTCGATATACCTGCAAATTAGAGAATATTGACTGGGATGTTTAAACAACATTATTCTACTACATCACTAACACTTGATATGATGATTATAAATCAATGGTTTAAAATGCAGTTAAAGAACACCGATTTCACTAGCATACAGTTATGAAGGAAATTGGAGATTTTTTAAAATCACAATAGACTTTTTAAAAAAGACAAATGTACACATTTTATACTTGCCTTAGTTAGAATACAGTAAAGAGGTGCTACCTGTGAAAATTGAACTAGAAGTGAACTAAAAATAAAACCTTGTCTAAACTGAACTACCTTATAGGAAAGAAAATACTGGTAAATTTTTTATAAGATAATATATGATAACTGAAACTACCAGTACGGTATGTCAAAAGAGTTACTCCAGGTGATTCGTCTTGGCAGGACCCACTTAACAAATATCTGACAAACAATAAGGGAGAAATTTTCATTTTGTCTTTGTAAAACCACAAAGTCATAATCAAGATTTTTTTTCACCTTCGTTATGAAAAGATGCATGTAAATGAATAGGATTTGGTTAATCATTATCACACTTGTCATGTACCAATATCTGACACGATGTTGTTTCATCTTTTTCAGAGACTATAAGAACACCTGTATTTCTAAATCTACCATCACCAACGCCTGAGCATAGATTAATCCGTATTTATCCTCATGAAAATGGTAGAAAGAAATGTTGTGTGTACTGCCAATTCCACAAAATAAAGACAGCTTCAGGACATCCGTCACAAACTATATTTAAATGTGAATTGTGTAATGTACCACTTTGTAAGACCAAAAGAATGTGTTTTACACTTTATCACCAGGAGTTTGGTGTTCCTCATTAACTTTATCACCAGGAGTTTGGTGTTCCTCATTAACTAAATAAATTTTAACTGGTGGATACCGGGGTAGTTTTTCGAAGTGAAGATTGGTTTCCAACTTATGATAACAGTATCATTCTTTTGATTCATAGACAGGTCTTGTAATATCCAAGACATGAAAGTGTCTACAACTTATGACAACTTTTACCATTCAGGAGTTTGGTGTACCTCATTAACAAATTAAATCTTAAACCCATGCACATCATTTGTAAGAGACAAGATTGTGCCTACACTTTATGACAACTTTTACCATTCAGGAGTTTGGTGTACCTCATTAACAAATTAAGTCTTAAACCCATGCACATCATTTGTAAGAACAGACAAGATTGTACCTCCAATTTTTGACAACATTTTTCATATAATCCTTTAAGTGTATCAAGTCCCACTCAGACCACAAATGGGAAAGTGAATTTTCCTTGCCGTTAGCTTTTACTTGTTCACTTGGTATCAATATAATGGACTGGGGGATTGCTACGATTGTCTGCGGCATACTGACTCTGAGCTAGCATGTTAAAGTCGCCCCGAGTGTGGGCTACTACAAGGCAGACCCTACAACACACACTTCACATGCATACATAAACTTGTTCATTGATTAGTCCATAGGGATTAATAAAATAGTTCTTGTTGTGAATAGCTGAAAAATTGCTGATGCATTGTTAAGCAACATTCAACCAACCAACCTTGTAGTGTAACTCATTAACAAATTTATCTTTGCCTCATTTAGAACATGTCTCCACCTTATGACAACATTATCACTTTGGAGTTTGTTGTACCTCAATAAAACAGTAATCTTTACAACAAAATACAAGTAGAACATCTACTGAGTGGTGTGGATTTCAAAGGTTTTTATATTCCATATGTACCCATTTAAAAACTAGAAAAACTGTGAGCCACAAGCTCACAAAAAATACCCCCCCCAAAAATCCATCGGATCAAATTTTTAAATAGGAGGTGCACATCTACATTATATCACAAGGATTGTGTGAAAGTTTCATGAAAATCCATTGAAGGGTTTAGGAGGAGTTGCGGATAAGAGATAGGTACCGTAAGGTGTAACAAAAGGATGGACGGACACCCCTATCACTATATACCCCCCACTTTTTAAGGGGGGGGGGTATAAAAAACATTCTAGACAGTTCTACACCGATGGCAATGTCTAATTGCATACAGTCAAACCTGTCTATAAAGGCCACCCAAGGGAACCAGTAAAAGTGGCTTTATGGGCAGATGGCCTTTATATACAGGTTAAAATAATGTGAATATAAAGCAATTGGAATACAATTTTAGTGGCCTTTATAAGCAGGTCACCCTTATATAGAGATAGATTTAAGGCAAGTTGGGCTGTACATGTACTTGACTTGTCTTAATTAAATGTATGGTTTGTTTGGTGAAATTTTGCTGAAAAAATAGGTTTTATTTTTTTTCTGGGAATATAGTTCATATTTTAAACACATTGAAATGTGCCATATTATGTGACAAGCTTTATATATATATTGTGTCAGTTGGAGTTGAATTTTAGTTTTTAACCAAATATATTTGCAGTGATTTTATTCAATAAAACTTTACTTGAAAATAGTGTTGTTTATATGAGTTACAAAAGTCAAAATCATGTGACCTGTTTAATAGAGGATATTTTTCTTGCTGTTCTTGTGTCTACATGTCGTAAGCAGCAGGATTTTAAATTTCTTTAAGGATTAATATAAAACATGAAAATAAGGTTTTTAGCATAAAATGTAAAAATATAAAAAAATAATCATTGATTGAAATGTCTAGAAATGGCATTTATAGTGCTATAACTTCTAACACCATAAATAGTCAAACTAATACTACACCAGAACACATCATTCAGTTTGCTTTGCATGGCAGTGGAAGTTATAGCACTATAAACATCATTTCTAGATGGATCAATACCTAATTATGACTATGAGCTTCAGAGAGTACACCTGTACTTTGAAGAAGTTGTAAGCGATAGCATGTTTTTTTGCTGGACTGCATGTACTGTCAAGTTTGCTTTGCATGGCAGTGGAAGTTATAGCACTATAAACATCTTGATGGATCAATACCTAATTATGACTAAGAGCTTCAGAGAGTACACTTGTACTGTGAAGCAGTTGTAAGCGATAGCATGTTTTTATTTTTTTTTTTTGCTGGAGTACATGTACTGTTAGGTTTGTTTTGCATGGCAGTGGAAGTTATAGCACTATAAACATCTTGATGGATCAATACCTAATTATGACTAAGAGCTTCAGAGAGTACACTTGTACTTTGAAGCAGTTGTAAGCGATAGCATGTTTTTTTGCTTGAGTACATGTACTGTCAAGCTTAAATTCGGTGTTACGTACTAGTGATGTTCCAATTAATAGAAATAATCAAAGATTAGTTGATTACTTCAACCAACTAAGCAATCCTTCATAAAATAGAAAAATTGAATACAAATGTTTTCGTCTGTAACTTATAGCAAATAGCCTATATTGAAAAGCATAATTGGGGAAAATATCATTTCTAGTAAAGGATACACATTTGAATGCCTCCTTCTCATTGGTAGCTGTTCAGTTTTGGAGCTAATCAAATAAGGAGTCACTGGAAATGAAACAGCTGATGAAGTAATGGCTATGTTGATAAAGAATTGGATAAAATGCCACCAGTTGATTATAAACGATAATTGATCGATTGCACCGAACCAATCATCGATCATGAAATTGCAACCAATTCACAACACTATTACCTACTTAAGTCAGATGTCCATGTCCAAATCACAATCCCAAAGTAAAATAAAAACTTTGAAACTGACAATAAGGTTAAATGTGTGAAGGGTAAGCACCTCCCATTTAGCTACACCTGCCATGTGTACCGGTAATGAAAATTCAGAATAAAAATAACATAGAACTATAGGATGTCAAATTTATCCAGGGTTAACATGGACACAGAGACATCATAACTTATCAACAATATTGTGATGACTGTTATTGAGAGCCATTTGCAATGTGGAGTTTTTTTGTCAAAAAAGTTGCGGAATGTCCAGAGATTGGATTATTCATGCCTGATAAATAACATAATCTTTTCTAAGAAAGTATTTAAAATAATACATGTCCATGATTATCTCCCCTTAGTAAAGCTGCACACCATCTGGTTGTATATAGTTATCTACCATTAATTGGCTCATTACTGTTGAAAACACTGTAGTGCTGTAATTACATGACATAGTCAGTGTTTGAAACAACTGCCAGTCATGTAGAGACTACTTACTTTTGGAAACTACTGTATAATGCTTATATTTTGCTGTAGTTTTATTTTCACTATATTGAGTATATTCGTGGTCCAGTGTATCCCTGCGAAAATAAAACTGCAGCATTTCTGGGATAGTGGAAAAACCAAGAATCAGGAGAAAACAACGTGCTGACCCTTTGAACAATTTGTCAGTTTGCTTGCCAAAGGTTGTCAGGTTTTTTTTAACCAGCTTTTCAATTTTCCTCCACATTTCAGAACTGGGTGCCTCTATGTAAGTGAATTAAATTTGACTGCGGCTAAAGATTCCATTCCACCCACCCTTCAGGTCATGGGATCAACTATTCTTCTATTGTAGGTATTAGGCCGAAGTTTTTGCCTTAATGATGGTAAGTTACTTTTTGATATTGCTATTATTATACATGTACCGGGGTATATCGAAAAGTAACTTATCTTTGTTAAGGCAGATAGTTTGACCTAATACCAACAATAAAAGAAAGATTGACCCTATTGGCAGAGACTTTGGGGTATGTGGTTTATTAGCTCACCTGGCCAAAGGCCATGGGACTTTATGGAATGGCAAAGCCCTATTGGGCCTCTTGTTAAAGGGCAAAATTATGAACTTAAAATAAATTTTGGAAAACTATGCACAAAAATTGAAATATAAAATTTATTTTGTTTTACAGAAAGTGGAGGCACTAAAGCTGTTCCAATTTCAGTTACAAAAGTAGATACCGGTAATCCAATAATTCGACTTGTACATGAACCTGTCCGTATTTATCCACAAGACGGCAGCAAGAAGAGGCTATGTGTATATTGTGATCGTCACAATGTAGTCACGCCATCTAGAAATCCCATACTTACTGTGTTTAAGTGTAGTGTGTGTGATGTACCGCTATGTAAGACTAAACGGGACTGTTTTATACTTTATCATAAAGAAATGAACATTCAGTGAACAATATACAGTAAAACACAAATATAACAAACACGTCTAAAACGAATACATGGATAGAACAAAGTCAATAATTTGGCCCCGACTGTTTCTCTATATAAGACTATATAAACAATATAATGAAGTCGCCATATAACGGAGTTAAAAATGGAGTCCTAGGGCTTCGTTATAAACGCGTTTTACTTGTCAGTCCTTTTGCTGAAGGTTTGTGGACTTTTCCTGGTTAACTCTTGTTTCAACAACAATCTTGACTCGGGTGTAAAACATGATTACTCCACATGGAAACCATATGAAAATGTATAAAGTACAAGTTACTCAACAATTTAAAACACTAAGTGTATTAATGATTTTCCATGTAGTAAAACATACATGTAGATGGTTTTACAATCAACATCTTTGATATGTCTCCTATCTTTCAAAATTTCTTGGAATATTTAGTTTTGAAGATTTTCTGCAGATTTCTATGTTCATTTCACAATGATCAATATTTGTCGTCTTATTTTGAATGTAGCAAAACATGTGTGAAGATATTGGCTAATATTGAGTATTATGGAGGCAAGGCATGATTTATGCAAATTGAAAGGATTCCACTGAAACTTGATTTACAAAATGATAACCTCAGTACAAATGTATTAACATGATGGTTGATGCCAGCATTTATGAGGCTGCTTATTAGTTTAGAAGTAAAACAGCTAAAGTTGTTGGCTGACACATACATACATGATTTCTCTGAAACCTTGTTATAGCATGTAATGTGATACAATAGCAATAACCACTTTTAGGTGTTTTCAGAATTTTGACAAGATTTGTATAATATATGACACTCGGACAGCACATTTTTCTTATTCTAATATAACATTTTAACTTATGAGGCTCTATATGGCATAAATGTGGGAAACAAACTTGCTGAAAAAAATAACCACTAAACAAAGATAATTGGAATAATGGAGTTGACACTCCAGTCAATTTTTTTTTCACTTATATCAAGACAACAGGCTGTTCTGCAATAGTTAAGTAAACTAGAGTGTCTGTGTGGGTAAACCAGCAACCTTTAGCAAAAGAAATGATTCAGTATAATTCCTCATACTCATATTTTTGTCCCAGAGTTTCCAAGTTAAGTTAAAGTTAAAGTCTGTCCCGAGCCATTAGGCCCATCAGGTCGGAGCTTATCCCGGTTTCCGTGGCGTTAAGCGACTGAGAGTACAAGACTCTCCCCTAAATGGGACGCTGGTCCATCGCAGGGTTAACCCCAGCATTTTGCTGGTACTCATTTATTTTTCAGCTGAGTGAACTGGAACAACGTGAAATTAAGTGTCTTGCTCAAGGACACAACACATCGCCTGGTCCAGGGATCGAACCCACGACCTTCGAATCATGAGTCCAACACCTTAACCACTAGGCCACGCGCTTCCACTCCAGAGTTTCAAACTTAGGCATTAAGAGGCACTGTGATCTGTAAGCCTACAGTTTGACCTCTGACCTACAAAGCCACAGAGTATACAAATAGGTGTCTGGTTTATAGAGAAATTCCATTGTACATGTTTGCTACAAGTGAAGTTTTTGTACATAGTTCTAGTTTATACATGTAGGTTATTAATTGATGAAGTTTCATTATTTTGGGAAATATTGAATATATCTGGTATAGCTTTAGATATATATAAAAAAAAATTTGACATGTGTATTATTATTTCATGTTTATTCTGTTTTAATGCCGCCTTAAATTAATTTCATTATTTTGGGAAATATTGAATATATCCCATATAGCTTTAGAAATATGATGGTGAAAGATTGTTGATATGACAATGTGTATTATAATTTCTTGTTTATTCCGTTTTAATCCAGCAGTAGATTAGGTTTGACTGTATAGTTTGTTACTTTAACATTAATTTGTCATTATTTTGAACAAATTAAATGTGTGATAATTTGATCATGTATTTCTTAACATGTTATTTCCATTTCACACACAGAGAGAGAGAGAGAGTTTTACATAATTTGTTTGATTTGTAAAATAGATAGTTTTGTTTGTTTCTACAATGTTAATAAAGGTTTGAAACATTTTATTTGTTTGATTTATAATTACTAGCAGGTACTCTTATTTTCTCTACAAATGTTATTGGCTCCCTTTGACTGTTGGCTTCAATTAAATGAAATATGATACAGTCAAACCTGTCTATAAAGGCCAACCTAGAGAACTTGTAAAAGTGGCCTTTACGGCAGGTGGCCCTTATATACAGGTTCAAGTAAATTAAATAAAGACCGATAAGGTGATTCTTATATAGAGGTGGCCTTTAAGGCTGGTTCGACTGTATTTCCATACAAGGTTTGATATGCAAATAGAAACAAGCTACCTTTATGGGCAAAAAACATTGACCTGTCCACTTGAACTTTCATAGGAATAATCATACAGGAGAATTCACCCAATACATGGGTAGTGTCAGGATTGGTAGTTGATACATACACAATGCATTGAGTTACATCTGTAGCACAGAACATTAGGTTAATATTTTCTGAATTACTGTTTTAAACACTTGACTGTTGACTCTACATAGTGATATATTTACCAATTGCCGGGTTACAATAAATATTTAGATTAAAGGTCAAACGGACAGGTTAGTGTTGTTTGGCTATACCTGTTTTGCCCATGATTGGCATATAACTGTTAATAGAAGGCTGAGCAATGTACTATTACAGTTTGTATTGAATGGTTGGGGTTTATTGTGACAACTTGCCATTTTGAAAATGTGTTGTTATAGTAATTGAGGAGCTGTTCAAGGTGGTAGATTAATAGAATCTTACATCGGTAACAGTGTAGGACAGAGATATATCAAACAATGATGAATAATTTCCTGTCCAGCCAGAATGAGCTGAAATGAAATGGTTTGAATGTGTTGTTATAGTAATGGCGGTGCTAACTTAGTTGTTGTTTAAGGTGGTAGGTACATTTACTCCATATGGATATGGACATGAATACCATGAGTAACAGTTCTTTTAAAGTACTTTAGGCTTTAGGCAGTATATTTGGCAGGATGTTTATAAACATACAGCATTTTTTACTAGTATAAAGTGACAAGGATTGGGCAAAAAATTGACCAATCCAAATCAACCCACTACATAAATTTCAATGACGTAAAATCAAACAACGCTACACAATATTTGGACTCTATATTTTAGTAAGGGTACTGAGTGTTTGAAAGCATATGGATACATATCACAGCACATTTTACTCAAAGTTTAGAAAGAACTGTAAAAAACCATCAACAATGTCATTGTCAGACATATTTGTCAGACATACTTTACAGCTTACAATTGAATCTAATAGAAAGTGAAAATGACCAAACTTTATTACTTAACTGTTATATTTAAATTTCACTTAAACACCAAAAATAATGTAATCACTATAATATTTTTTGTGACTTTTTTGTAGGAATTTTTAAAGAAAAATTTAGAAATTTTTTCATTCCTATTAAATTCTTTAACTGCCTTCAGTCCTACTAACACGTTCCATTAACATGTTTGATAATTTCACTAACCTGTTGACAAATTTCAATTTTACCACCATTCTGATTATTTCACCCACAGTATTTATTCACAAGTTTAACTTTTACCACCATTTTGAACATATCACCCACAGTATTTGTTGACATTTTTTTTTAACTTTTCCACTATTTAGATAATTTCACCTACAATATTTGTTGACAAGTTTGAACTTTGCCACCATTTAAAAAAAACCACCCACTTTTGTTGAGCCATCATTTTGATAATTTCACATTCAGTATTTGTTGAGATACCATTTAGATAATTGCACATTCAGTATTTGTTGAGCCACAAATATTCAGTATTTGTTGAGCCACCATTTAGATAATTTCACCTCCAGTATTTGTTGAGACACCATTTTGATTTCACATTCAGTATTTGTTGAGACACCATTTAGGTAATTTCACCTCCAATATTTGTTGAGCCACAAATATTCAGTATTTGTTGAGCCACCATTTAGATAATTTCACATTCAGTATTTGTTGAGCTACTATTTAGATAATTTCACCTCCAGTATTTGTTGAGCCACCATTTAGATAATTTCACATTCAGTATTTGTTGAGCCACCATTTAGATAATTTCACCTCCAGTATTTGTTGAGCCACCATTTAGATAATTTCACCTCCAGTATTTGTTGAGCCACCATTTAGATAATTTCACATTCAGTATTTGTTGAGCCACCATTTAGATAATTTCACATTCAGTATTTGTTGAGCCACAAATATTCAGTATTTGTTGAGCCACCATTTAGATAATTTCACCCCCAGTATTTATTGACAAGTCCCCCACCATTAACACCTGTGTAATCTACATAATTATCACATGGTTTGCTTTTGCTTACTTACAGAAGCTGTCATGGCTGCAAATATGAAATTATTTTGGAGCACTCCTCCTGGATCAGAGGAGATACGGACCGACAGGGATGAAGACCTTTATACACAACACCGTATGATAAGGGTAGACCCTCATGATAGAACTAAACAGAAAACCTGTGCCTACTGTGCCGCTTACAAGGTCAAAACGGGGAAAATAGCTTATACTCCCAGGTCCTATTTCCAGTGTAATGAATGTGGTGTCGGACTGTGTGTGAATGAACGGAACTGCTTTATGTTGTACCATCAGAGAATGATGAAAGGAGATCAACCACCCTCCAGTCCAAACATAGTGGTAGCCTTACCACCCACGAAAAACTGACACTAGCTTCACATATAATATCATAAACATTGCCACTGCTGAAAAGTGATGGTAGCTTGGCATGTATTATCTAAAAAGTGATGGTAGCTTGGCATGTATTATCATAAACTATACCTCTATTGAAAGAAATGATGAAAGCTGGATATGTAAATTTTTATAAACCATACCTCCATTGAAAACTTATAACATTTCATGAAAAACATTTAACCATGCCTGTGGTGAAAAAGTGGTATATTGGTTCGAAATGTGCTTAACTGTGCTACTGCTGAAGTTGTCAAACTTGCTGTCAGATGAGTTGGTCTATATAATTGATGTATCGCTGGCATTGCTTTTATGTTTCAACAATGGCTGCCATCGCGGTACCAAAGCAGTGCCACAGCAACTAATGATATACTAGTGTCAGTGACGTAATGAAATGGAACAATTAAGGCAGAGTTTTCATTCTTTTTGGGTGTAAATCAAGCATGACAGCCCTTTGTTGGAACATTGTGGGCGTGGCTGGCGATCCGTCAATTATGAACAAACTTACTGAATACTGATAATTGTGTTACCGTAGTGAAAATATAATCAGGCTGACCAATCAAATTTTTTTATTTGTCTTATTTTTAGTGTGAAAGGTTGACATTTGGGTACTTTTTTATCGTTAAGTGTTTGCTTTTGGTACAATCTCCAATCAAAAAGTCTGAATTTTTTAATATATGTACTTTAATTAAAAAACTGTCAAAATGGAAAAAATCTGTCTAATTTGACCTTTCATTTTATCCGTCCTTTTATCCGTTTTTATGGTACAAATGTGTCAAAAACGGATAAATCCATCAAATTGGTCAGCCTTTATAATAGGATTACTTTTGGAAATATATTAGACAAAGAATTTGTGAAAAGCAGTGATGATGCCAGTAAAATTTTTATTTTTGTTTTGATACTGAACAGAAATAAATAAAGCTAAGGTTGTTGGTGATGTGAACAGTAGTAGTGGTTGTGAATTATCCTTAATTTTAGTTGTCATTATAAGTGCCAAATACATATATGTATAAAATTCTGTTAGAAATTGGGTATTTTGTTAGTTTTATAAGCATGATAAACGAAAAGGTATTTCACATGAAGGTATTTTTAAAATTTGGAATATCATTTATAAACATACATACATATATATATATATATATATATATATATATATATATATATATATATATATATATATATATATATATATATATATGATACAATATGTGTAATTTAAATTACTGTCCCATGAATGTTCTGACTGTAACTGTGATAATTATATAAATATGGTTGTTCTGTTTAAGACCTTCTGTTTGTGACAGTGAGTTACTGTTTATTTAGTTGTATACCTTTATTCATTGGTGGTTTGTAATTTTTTAAGAAATGTGAATTGTTGACATTTTGTAAATAGTACCGGTATTATCTTCGTCAGAGAAGTAGTGGGAACTTAAGCTTGCTTGAACAATTGCCCCTGTTACTTTGTATTTCAATTTTATGGCCCACATTCAAGGTCACATTGGATCAGCTGTATTTTTAATAACTTAGTCCAGTAATACAATGCTTGTACACAATAGACTGGAGAGGCCAAAGAAAACCAGACCTTCAGAAATCGAGTGACAAACTTTCTCACACTAGGATCTGTCTTAAGTGGGGTTTGAATCGAGGCCATGAGAGTGACCGTGATATGTGTTAAGTGCTTTAGACCACTCAGCCATGGAGGTCCCCATTTAGTAAGTTTGTATTTATTTCTGTGAAATAGTTGACCGATTTGTTAAATCAACTCACTCTGGTGGTAAATTTATTTGTTCCTTACAATATTCTAAAATTGTAGAGTAATGCAATTGAATATGATAAAAATAAGTATTTTGAATTAAACTAACTACAGTCAAACCTGTCTATAAAGGCCTCCAAAGGGAACCAGTAAAAGTGGCCTTTATGGGCAGGTGGCCCTTATACACAGGTTCATTTAATATAAGAAACAATTGGGATACAATTCTACTGGCCTTTATAAGCAGGTGACCTTTATATAGGGGAGGTCTTTAAGGCAGGTTGGACTGTACCTTAAATGATGTCTGTAGAGTAGGCCTAGTTGAACTAAATGTAAATAGTATGTTTTGAAATCATTTTGTGGTACAAGTTATATTTTAGAGGGAAAATTGTATTGTGATAAAAAATAACCTCGGAACAAATATTGTGATATGTATTGTCTCTGCCTTAGAAGGGTCAACCCTTTAGTTATTGTCCAGTCTGTCCCAATGTTTAAACATAGCTGTTGGTCTGTATCACTAGTTGAAATAAAAAACTGAATTATTTTATTTTTATTTAAACAGTTTTAAGGCATATATCTTTACTGTGTTTCATAAACTTTATATTTAAAATCCACTTGTTGTATATACATACACATGTACTCCAGGGGTCAATGCCATTGTACATAGTTTGCAGTAGACCAAATTATTTCTATCGTCAACGGTCCTTTTTATTGTCAGCCCCATATCATCAATAAAACGGGCCATTGATGACAGAAATAATTGGGTCTAAGTTTGCAGTTGTAGCATTTTTTCATGGTTCATTTTAGAACTTTTGAATAAGATGTGCTAACCAATGGTAGCCAATAGCATTTATGCAGAACTATGTTTCCATGGAAACAGAATGTAAAAATGTCATTCAAGGAATTCAATATGAAATATTTTCTGTAATCAGTGGAAACAGTAGTTTTGCCTAGATGTTAATGTGTTACTCTATTGAACACAATGAATAGAGAAGCATTATAGGACCTTTTTGATTTACTTTAGAACATATTTAAGTTGTTATCAGAATCAAAAGCTTAAAACATATGACTTTTGAAAAATCGGCTGTACTATATTTAGTGCTTATGTCATTACTCTGAGTTGAGTGTCAGCTTCCAATGTTTAAGTTTATTTGGGGTGTGTGTCAAAATTCTTGGTTAAATTTTTTTTTTTAACTACCTTGATATAGCAGACAAATTTACTGTTTTTCTGAAATCTGTTGTTTTAATGTAGAATTAGTAAGAATAATAAGAAAAAATAATTAAGTTAAAAGCAAACAAACTTTGCTGTTTTTCTAACACCTCTTGTTTTGATATTGTAGAATTTGTAAAGAAAATCGGACAACATTCAAATTGCTCATCTGAAAGTTTAAACTAATATGTCTCTTGATCTTTTGTTTGAGAATTTTTTTAACAGGCTGGCAACAACACAAAATTTACTGCTTTTCTGACACCTGTTGTTTCGATGTTGTAAAATTTGTAAAGAAAATGTAATTAATATATTTATCAGACAACATTAAAGTCGCTCATCTGAAACTAAAGTGTTTCCTTATCTTTTGTTTCAGAATCTGTGCCATCAATTGACCCATATACTTTAGCAGACTCTTTTCCAAAGGCTCCAGTATACGTTGCGAGCATTTCTGACGGGACAACAGATCACCTACTAACACGTGTAGATTCTAACGATAAAACAAAAAGGAAATTGTGTGCATATTGTCAACTTAAAAAGATAAAGTCTGGAAATCCACCTAAAACCCCTCGCTCGTACTTTAAGTGTGTGACATGTGATGTACCACTTTGCGTTAATGAACGGGGCTGTTTTAATTTGTATCATAAACTGTTACAAGAAGGAGGAATAGCATAGAAGGACTGGGGCAGGGTAATGGAGTTTTACGTCCCAGTCAAGATTATTTTAGTTATATCTAGGTGGGCAGGTCTGGGATGGTTGAGGAAACTGGAGTGCCTGTGGAAAATCACTGACCTTTGGCAAGCAAACTGACAAACTCTCTCACAATATAGAATCTGTGCAGCGTGTGATTCAAACCTAGGTGGTTCTTTAACCGCTTGCTTTATACCCTTATATATAGATATTATGCTTTCATATTTGGCATACCCGGTAATCTTAACTGACATTTAATTAACTGTTTATTAACTGTTCACACATGTTTATAAATTTAGGTGATATCTGTTACTGAACATTAAGAGCCTCATTGGCAGAGTATTCAAGGGTTATAGTGCTACTTACTACCTAGGCTTGAACTTTGAACCCCATTTGGCCAGATTCTAGTGTGAGAAAGTTTGTCAGTTTGCAGATCAAAGTTCAGTGGTTTTCTCCATGCATTCCAGTTTACCACCATACAAGGAACTGATGACCTCAGAATCTTGACTGAAGCATAAAATGCCATTACTTCAATCCAATCAGATCTATTGATTTTTAAGACTTTTCAGAAATGAAATAAATGTATATATGTTTACTTTACACTGAACAGCATACACCAATGTACCATGTTATACCAGCTAGCCTTGTGTGGACTTATTGTTTCTACTGGTTATTCAAAATATTCCTTATGAATTGACTGTGAACAAATTTTATCAATATAGAAATACAGTGAAACTTGACTGAAAGGCCACCTCTATATAAGAGCCACCTGCTTTGAAAGACCAGGGAAAATTTATCCCAAAAAGGCCACTTTTACTTTTTCCCTTGTATAACCTTTATAGACAGATTTGACTGTACAGAAAAATGTTTTGTGTGCTCCACATATACAACAAAGTGGGATATGGAAAACCTATTTTTATCTGACCATAACTTAATAATTGATTAATCTGAAGAAATTTCATATCAAGATAAAATTTGCGCATGTGTTTTTATTTCGAGTGGCATGCATTTTTAGAATTTCTCTGCATGGTTACATATTTTTCTTGTCAATTTTTGATAATGTAAGGTTTTGATATATATATTCAAAAAATCAAATGAATTTATTTTGATTTAGAATTATATAGAAGTTTATGGATAAAAAACATTTTAGTAGATCTATAACACTATGGACAAATATATGTCATTAATGACTTTATTTACTGTAATTGCTTTGAAAACAGTGGTCACAGATTGAATTCACAAATAACATTGTATACTTTTCTTTTATTTCAGAAACATTCGACTCTCAATTCAAAATGAGTCGTCCTTCTCCAAAAGTTCAGATATATACTGACGGGACCTCGGAGCATGATCTAATACGTATTGACCCTAATGACAAAACGAAACAGAAACCATGTGCATTTTGTCAGTACAAAAAGGTCAGAACTGGAAAGATGTTTAAAACACCAAGGTCTTACTTTAAATGTGTTCAGTGTAATGTAGCTTTGTGTATCAATGAGCGAGGCTGTTTTCAGTTGTTTCATGATATGATTAATGAAGGAAAAATACATGTTCCCCAAAAACTATAGTTTGGATAAAGAAGTTTAAGAACAAATATATATGACTTTAGTCTGTGGCCACAGTTTCGTATTCATTCTAGCTAAGACTTTCTATAAATTACATTTTAGCAAATTTTGTCAATTATATACATGTATTGAAATTAAAAATAACAGAATTTGACATAACTTAAATAATACAAGTCTGATAAACGTTATAATCTTCAAAATTCCTAAAAATATTGAAAACAAACAAAATAATGCAAAATTTTTATGTTAGGAAAATCTTTTTTAAAGACCAATTTTGAAACAAGTGGTTCAATATAGCTTTACTGGCATCATATTGTCATTTAAAATAATAATAAATATATGGACAGTCTCAGAGTAATGAGAGTTTATAAGGAAAATGAAAAAGTTAATGAAGAACCTGGTAATCATTTTTTGGTTCAATAGACCTTAACTAGCTTCATGATTATAGCTATGGTATATAAAATGTTATTTATGATTCCTAAACAAATTACAGAAGGTTTTGACAAAACTGATTTTACATTGCTTCATCACTACATTCAGATAAATACTAGATGTATAGTACAGTTTAACCTGCCTTAAAAACCACCTTAATATAAGGGCCACCTGCTTATAAAGGCCAGTAGAATTATATCCAAATTGTTCTTTATTCATATTATTTGAACCTGTATATAAAGACCACTTTTACTTGTTCCCTTGGGTGACCTTTATAGACAGGTTTGACTGTTATAATTGGATTTCATTCTTGTACCCTGTGATACACCATAACTTCATGTATTGTTTTTATTGGCTGTAGGAAAACGGCTTCTGAATGGATATCCCAAGCATACCACATGATCAATACCCCATAATGCTTTGTGCAGAATGTTTTGGAAAACGTTTATGTCAAAATTTCCCGGAGTAACATCATTTTTACAAGAAAAGGTGAACTGAAGCCATTCCATCTCCAATGGAAAATATTTTTCCACAGAAAAGTTATGGGGTATCGCTCGGTACACTGGCAAAGCCAATTCTCCTTTGATTATGAATGACATCATTTTCCTATAAAATACATGTATAAAAAATTGATCCATTGTAAAAAGGAATGTGCAACGTAAGAGTTATTGGGCATCACACAGTACATGATAACAATCCATTTACATTTAGATTTAATTAATTTTTTAAATGTTTTTTACTGTGTTTTGAGTGAAGGTTTTTAATATCAGATTTAAAGCATTCTACTATTTTCAGATTAAGAATTGGTTTCACAGACTGCTTTGAAAACAGGGATTATAGAATAAAAATTAGGTCTTAACATTTTTATATAGAAAAAACTATTACAACTGTACATGTTTTTTTTGTTCAAAATAAAACGGGTTTTTTGCTGGTTTTGTATCCAGTATAAAGTAGATGTCATCCTTTAGTAGTGGTCTACCACTAAGATGTGCTGTATGTACTAGTGATTGCTTAGCATATCTCATTACAGTCCAACCTGTCTTAAAGGCCACCCCTATTTAAGGGCTACCTGCTTATAAAGGCCAGTAGAATTGTATCCCAATTGTTCTTTATTCATATTATTTGAACCTGTATATAAAGGCTACCTGCCCATAAAGGACACTTTTACTGGTTACCTTGGGTGGACTTTATAGACAAGTTTGACTGTATTTATATGTTACATATCATACTAGGTCGTAATAAACAGATTAATCTTTTATTTGTTATAACTTTTAAAAATATTGTGTTTTATGGTAAATTTGTAACATTGGCATTGTGACCCATTTCATAAGAGAGAGTGAAATAGAGAATATATTATCAGTTGTTTTATTGTAAACTTTTAACATTGGCATTGTGACCTGGTTTATAAGAGAGAGTGAAGTACAGTCATGTTTTTCATAAGAGATCATTATAGGTATATAATACAGCCTTGCTATAACCCCCCCTCAATAACTTTGCCTTTCCTCTCATTGTCAAAGTCTATTTTCTTTTATGTTTTTCAAGTCTCTCTTGGCTTATGGCCAGGCTCTTTTGAAACTCTGAACAAATTGAGGTATCACCGGCCATGCCTTATGTTCAGACATTGGCTGTCAACGGTACCAAAGCAGCATCATGGCAACTAATTATGTACAAGTGTAAGTGATGTCATTAAATGGTGAAATTCAGGCCGAGTTTTCATTTGTTTTGTGTGTAATTCAAGCATGCATGGTCTTTGTCAGAACATTGTGGGCGTGGCCTGTGATCCATCAATTGTGCCAATGAGTTAAGATTTTACTTTATTACAAAATGATATTCTTTACAAGCCACATAAATGCATAAAATATTGGCATTATAAAGGTTTTTGGGGATAAATGAAGGGAGACTTACTAAGAAAGCACAGGGGAAATTTGTTTTTGGATTTCAAAATAGTGGCATTAAGCAATGCGGTAAACTTAACAAGAAAAAATATAATAAAGTTTTACTGTATGTACTTGATTATCTGTGTTGTAAATATATGTACAGTTCAGCTATATTGTCTATAATCTGTAGTGTCATCTGTTTGTACAAATGTTTTTAATAATAATAATTTTCAATAAAACATTGTAGTTGTCTAATAGTCCTTATTGTTTCAATGTAAATATTTTGCAAAGTTTTTACTTTGCTTCTGGGTCGTGATTCAGACATGGATTAGTATGTTTGTTTTTGGTTAAACATCTTTCATAGTAAAAAGAGGCCTCAGTGAATAAAGAGTTGAGTTGAGTAATGGTGTCTAACGTCCCAGTCAAGAGTATTTCATTATATTGAGACATTGCCAATTATAGGCGAAGGTGCAGAGATTTTGCCTGTGCGTTACGCTGATGGCATTATACAGCAGGGTTTTTTATCGCACCACACCTGCTATGATACGGGGCTTTATTTATTTAAAGTTCCCATCCAAAAGAACTGACTTTCATTTTGTTATGCCGAGTGCTTGGCAAAAGAACAGTCACTACCCACTTTCAAGTCTTGGGTCAGACCCGATCGGGGTTCGAACGCAAGACCTCCCACTTATAGAGTGAGCACTCTACCAACTGGGCTACCACAGTGGTTGCTGAGTATAAAGTGTGACTTTATGAATCACAGTGCCTCTCACTGCCTAAGTTTGAATCCCACTGTGAACTGATTTTAGTGTGAGAAAGTTTATCAGTTCGGTTGCCAGAAGGTCAAGGTTTTCTCTGGGTGCTCCTGTTTTCCCCCACCTTCCTTGAACTGACCATCTCAATAAAAGTGAAAGAATCTTGAATGGGGTGCACTTTTACAGTAAATAGACCTAATCTGCTAATTATAGGGCAGGATAGTAGGATGTGTTAGTCTCATCTTTTATGCCTTGATTTGAAAATTTTGGTTGATTTTATGCTTATCTTAATTGTCTGTTATGTTTATCAGGCTTTGGAGTTTGAAAGAACTTTGTCAACTTGCTTGCTGAAGCTTGGTGTTTTCAGACAATCTAGTTTCCTCCACCATGCTAGAATTGATTGCCTTGATCAGATACATATATAGTTAGTAATATACATCCCTGCCTTGATATAAGTGGAAATATCTTGATGTTGGTGTAAAACATCATTACTACACTTCCACTTTCCACTTCAGAATAGCATGACCAGACAACAACTCATATCATTTCATATGCAACGTTGCGGCAATTTATACAGTGGAAGGAATCTGCTACAGGTGTGAACCCTAGTCTACTAAAGTATGGTTTTGGATTTCATTGCTGTACATTTTAACAAGCTTCAAGCGTCTCAAGCTTTAGTTTAAAAAAATAAGAAATACAAATGTACCGTACTATGCTATATACTACAAATGACATTACATGTATATTTCATATGTAGACATTGTGATTATTACATAACCAAAGAGCTGTGTGTTCTTGCTCGAAACAAAACAATAAAAACCATGAGTACTGCTAAAGAAACTTGTGTAATGTAAATACTAGTTACAACGAGTCACAAATTTATATAATGTGTGATGTACCATTGTACCTAAAAGGTACGCCTTAGTTGAGTAGTGGTGTTTAACGTACTAGTCAAGAGTATTTCACTTATATCAGGACATTGCCAGTTAAAGGCAAAGGTGCAGAAATTTTGTGTGCATTGCACTGATGGTATTTAACTGCAGGGTTTTTTATCGTGCCAAACCTACAGTAACATGGAACCTTGTTTATTTTAAGTTCCCATCGGAAACAAACGGTGACTTTTCATTTCGTAATATCGAGTGCTTTGAGAAAAAACAGTGTCTACCCATTTTCAAGTCTTGGGTTGGGGTTCAAACCTATGTCCTCCCACTTTCAGAGCAAGCACTCTACCAACTGAGCTACCACAATAATTTACCCATAAGTGAAAGTCAGTAGTAAGGTCTCTAAACCAGTGCATATAGTAGATACTATACCATAATACAATTGTATACTAGTACATTTATTTGACACTTTATGTCAGTGTACAGATGTTTATTTTACCACTTGGAATTCAATTGGAATTTTAAACAATAAAGTTCTCTAGGGTATTTGAAGAAAAAACTTTTGATGATATTTAGAGCTCTATTACGGCTGCAGATGGCTGAAATAATGCTGATGCAGCTTAACGCAATAATTCACTCCAATAAGTAAATCTATTATTTTATATGTCTACAGAGTGTAGGTCAAGTTCGATATTAATTACATTCTGTGTTAAATTCTAGAGTTATTGGACATTATGGGTTTGAATGATTGGTACATATATCTTTTCAATAATATATTATATCAGGTAGTTTCATTTTTTTAAAAAATAATCAATTGGAATGCAAACTAGTAATTGAACATGTGTTGAGTAATGATGTTTTACCCCCAGTCAAGATAATCATTGAACATGATTAAGTACCTACATACATTTAAAAAATAATTTCTACATACATGTTTACTTTACATCAGCTATTCGGACAATATTTATTAAAAAGAAAAATAACAAATAACATTAATAAAAGTTTTTGTTTCTTCATTAATGGAATTGAAAATAGATGGCTCTTGACAAGCAAATCTTGAATTTTCTCTGGCAGTTTTTGGCTTCGACCAATGTAGACGACCTTAATGATGTTCTCAGGAGGGGGTGCTACGTATCTACTGGGGCGATGTATATACAGAGATATACGGTAGTCTTTTCTGAAGAGTATGTTTCTAGCAGTCCGGTCTGTCAGTCATCATGCATCTTTATTATATCTATATTATTTTAATTACATTTTTATCTTCATATGGATTATGTATGACTTATGTTTCAGAACTTTCTGGTTTTGTAGCTTCCATGTTGGTAAGAGATGTAGGAAAAACTGACACTGGTGGAAAAAGTGACACAGGTGGGACAACAGACACTGGTGGAAAAATACAACATTGTGTAATCAGAGTGGATCCATTTGACAAGACAAAGCAGAGAACATGTGCTTGGTGCAAAGTACAAAACGTCAGAACAACTAAGTCTGGAACACCAAGAACATACTATCAGTGTAATGTTTGTAATGTTCCACTCTGTATAAACGAGAAGAACTGCTTTAGTCTTTACCACCAGAAGATGATGGGAGATAATTGTTATGTTGTAAACATGCAGGAAAACATTTGATAATGTAGTGTTTGTAAAATCTATACATATTGTACGCTTGAAAGACACAAATTCTTTATTTTTAATTGACTCAAGTTTTTTATTCACTTGGGGAAAACATAGTGGCTAGAAGTTAACTAAGTTAAATTTATTGTGTTATCTTTAACATCTTTCACTGTTTTAAGAAAATTAAGAATTATCTCCCTTTGATCACAATAAATAGTGTCAAATTGACAAACCAGTTAGTTTTAAATAGAATTACAATGTATACCATTAATTTTGAACGAACTTTATTTATCAGGTTAGCATATTGAGGCCTATTGGACTCCCTGTTTCAAATGTTGCTTAAGAATAAGTCCACATGGCATACCAAGCCCATTGGAATTTTGGAGCTAACAATGCTTTATAAAAGTGACAATTATAATAATAAAATATTCAAAGATAAATAAACTTTAAATGATAGCATATAATAAATTTGCACGAGTATTTGCAAAGGTGCATAATTTACATATGGTGACTTATCTGCAGAGAGAGAAGGAGAGAGAGAGTCAACAAATGGGGTTTTAGATTTTATTCAATTTTATTTCAATACCAGCTATATGAATAAATGCAGAAATTTATCAGCTTATCATTGTTCTAAAGGCTTTGAATGCAAAAGGTTCGTTATTGTGCCTTACCAAACAATGGGAATTAACTGTTATGTCCTAATGTCAGAAAGGCAGTAGCTTTTCCTTTCTTAATACTGAATGCATGGGAATGAGAGTAAGCTATTGAATTCTGATGACATGGGAATGGATTCAAATTCTGATAGTATGGGAAGGTTTCAAATTGAATATTGATGACATGGAAATGGTTTCAAATTCTGATAGCATTGGAATGGTTTCAAATTGAATTCTGATGGCATGGGAATGGTTTCAAAATGAATTCTCATTACACCTGAACGGTTTCAAATTCAATTCGGATAGCATGTGGAATGGTTTCAAATTGAATTTTGATGGCATGGGAATGATTTCAAATTGAATTCTGATAACACCTGAATGGTTTCAAATTGAATTCTGATGGCAGTAAATGGTTTGAAATTGTATTCTGTTGCATGGGAATGGTTTCAAATTAAATGCTGATAGAATGGGAATGGTTTCAAAATGAATTCAGATAGCTAGTGGAATGGTTTCAAATTGAATTCTGATGGCATGGGTATGGTTTCAAATTGTATTCTGGTGGCATGGGAATGGTTTCAAATTGAATTCTGATAACATCGGAATGGCATGGGTATGGTTTCAAATTGGATTCTGATGGCATGGGAATGGTTTCAAGTTGAATTCTGATGGCATGGGAATCGTTTCAAATTGAATTCAGATAGCTAGTGGAATGGTTTCAAATTGGATTCTGATGGCATAGGAATGGTTTTAAATTGAATTCTGATGACATGTGAAATGGTTTTAAATTGAATTCTGATGAGATGAGAATGGTTTAAAATTAAATTCTGATGACATGGAAATGGTTTCAAATTGAATTTTGGTGAGATGAGAATGGTTTCAAATTGAATTCTGATGAGATGAAAATGGTTTCAAATTGAATTCTGATGAGATGAAAATGGTTTCAAATTGAATTCTGATGAGATGAGAAAGGAATTGAATTCTGTTATTTCATCAGTGATGTTAAGTGTGTATGTGTTCTTCCATACACAAATCAATACTTTTAGAGTAGCTTGTGTGGATGTAACACTGTATAACAATATCTGTATATTAGTATTTATGCTTAAAGGAAATGAGTATTATTATTGCCATTAACAAACTATTGATGTTCTGCTAGTGTTCTCTGTACATGTGTTAGACAATAAAAGATGTTTTGTGATTACTAAATGATAAAGTTAAGTTTGTGTTAGTATTGTACCGGCATCAAATGGCAAAGTTTATGACAAGTCTCCAATATTAGAGTGGTTGCAACACATAAAGCATTTGAAAGCATGAATGTATATAGGGACACAACATTGACCTGTTCACTTGCCCTTTGATTTAAATATTTATGAAGGACAAGTACATTTATGTATAGGGAGTACAATTACATAAGGGGAAACACCATTACTATTTTAAGAGTAAACAGATGTATTGTGTATGTATTGTGAACCCTAACTCTACCAATATTTTTCGTGGATTCTCAAATATGAATATTCCTAAAAAAGGTCAAGCAGTCGGATCAGTGTTGTTTGCCTATACATGTGGTTACAAAATCTGGTCATGTAATTTAAACTCTTCCACACTCTGCCCACCACCAGATCTGAACGTGAACGACCTATTTATATGGGTCTGAGCTTAGAGTTAAAATTTTAAACTAAAACGTACTGTTCAAGTCATTGTGTTTGTGACATTTAATTCTGCTTTATTCTATAGAAAATAAATAACTTGAATAATGTTTGATATTGTTAGCTTACTTGTGCCTAGTCATAATTGAAAATCTATGTACCCATCCAAGATTGTCATAGAAAGGAAAATGTTGATGCTGTGGGGATTTTACATTGCAAAAGTGACAATGTTTAGACAGGAAGCGATTCCTTTGTGACGTTATACATCATATGTGCAACAGGGTCCACCTTTTGTCTTTTTTTTTTTACATGTTAAGTTCCCATTTTGTCAACATTTTACTCTGTACAGAAATATTCTATGCTTATCACAGATGCGCATACAGATCGTCAGTTATGACTAGGTACAAGTAAGTGAAAAATATCAATCTTTATTCAAACACAATGACTTGAACAGTAATACTTGTGTACTGATATTTAGAATGATACTTTTATATCAGTGTCATTATTAGAATGTTTAGTGCCAAAATCTCTTGAAAATGTTCTTATATCAGAACATTTCAGTTAATGTTGATTTTTAAAAGAATTTCTAATACATGTACATTTGTATTATAGATACCGGTTCCCAATACTTTTTCATTTAATGAAGGCTGGGGGTGGGGATATTTTGTTTTCTGATTATTATGTTTTGTAAGTACTGAGTACTGAATTTCTTCAAAATCTGGTATTTAAGGGGATTTCCTATTTCTAAACTATGCTTATATGTGGCAGCTGTAGTTCTTATTTCAGAAACATCTTTTAGTAATTTTGCATTGTTATATTTCTATATTTTCAAAATTAATTTTGAAATTTAAAAAAAAAAAATTTTCATTTGTGACTTATGTTTCAGAACTTTCTGGTTTTGTAGCGTCCATGGTGGAGAGAGAGACCGGAAAAACCAACAGTGGGGGGATGATACAACATTCAGTCATCAGAGTGGACCCAGTTGACAGGACCAGACAGAAAACCTGTGCTTGGTGTAAAATGTTAAACATCCGAACAACCAAGTCAGGAGTTACCCCTAGGACATACTACCAGTGTAACGTTTGTAATGTTCCACTCTGTATAAACGAGAAGAACTGCTTTAGTCTGTACCACCAGAAGATAATGGGAGATAACCCTAGTGTTGTAATCAACATCCATGAAGATAGTTAATGTGTATTATGATATGATGTTTATAAATTATTTACATATTTTTATGTTCATAGGAGAAAAAATCTCAATCTTAGTTACTTCAGCAGTGGATAAACTTAGTCAAAAAAAGTAAAGTAGATTTGCCCGTCTAAAGTGGACAAATCTTCAGTCTTTTGGAATTATGAATTCATATATTTTTGATATCTTGATCATTGATAATTTTTAGGATCTAACATGATTCAGCCTTGGAAATATTTCTTCATGTACATTAAAACCTCATTATGATGCTTCTATAGCTTCACTACCTTGCTTACTCTCAGAATATTTTGAAGTCCCAAAGTCTATTTCTTTAATTTTTTCCTTCATAAGTCTTCCTCTATTTATTTCCAAACTACTTTATGGCACCAAAATCTGACTGACGAAACAATGGTGATTAATCGAAGTAATGACTTCTAGTACAGTCAAACCTGTCTATAGAAGCCACCTAAGGAAACTAGTAAAAGTGGCCTTAACAGGCAGGTGACCCTTATATACAGGTTCAAATAGCAGGAATGAATAGAAATTGGGGTAAAATTTTGCTGGCCTTTAAAAGCAGGTGGCCCTTATAAAGAGGTGGTCATTAGGGCAGGTTTGACTGTAATTAAAATTTTAGACTAGTGTGGAAGTTTGAGTAACTGGACCAAGAGGAGAGACAATATGACTGCAGGTTTTGCTATAATTTTCAAGCAAAGATAACACAACCTGTAATTACAATGTATGATAATTGTTTGCTTGGATGTTTCAAAGATGCAGTTATTTTTTGTCTGGACATATTTTTAGAGAGAAAGAGAGGTATCCAGTCAAACCTTCCTTAAAGTCCACCTCTATATAAGGGGCACCTGCTTATAAAGGCCAGTTGAATTTTTCCTCAATTGTTCTTATTCATATAATTTGAACCTGTATATAAAGTCCACCTGCCCATAATGACCCCTTTTACTGGTTACCTTGGTTGGCATTTATAGACAGGTTTGACTGTATATATACATTTGTATACTGGCTTCTGACAAACTTTAACTTTGATAAATTTATATATAAAAAAACAAAACTGTGGTAAACAATTTCTTTTCAGTTGATCACAACCAACATACCATTTAGACTCTAGCCCATCAAAAGAACTTGCTTAGCCGACATAAATTTTAAACACCTCTACCCTAGCAACATTTATCCCTAAATTTTGCCCTGACTTTTAATAAACCATTTTCTGGTATGCAAACACACATATGGGGAAAGAATAGGGTTACCAGCATACCATGTGGTGCCTGATAATATTTGTTTAGAGCTATTATTAACATATGATATAAAATCACATAAATTGAGATTCTCCCATAAAAATGACAAGATTGCTAGACTTTGTGTCAGGAATATTTTCAAAAACTTTATGAAGTATTGAACACATAGTATGCTTGTAAAACATTGACAATTATTCCACACCTTCAAATTAATGATCAAGAAAACAGGGCTGGGTAACTCGAAGCTATCTTAGCAGTTACGAACACTTAACTCTTTTGTGTTATATAGGCATTAAGTGTTCGTAACTGCTAAAATAGTTTCGAGTTACCCAGTCCAGGTGTACTATTAATGTTGTTTTTCTTTTCTTTTGAATTTGTGGTCTTTTTGCTTTATTGTAGTTTTTGTATCTCATCTGGTTTCATCTTAGTTTCCTCTGATATATTTTTGTTTGTTTTGCTTTGTCAGTTTTCATCTTTGGTTCATGTTTTATAAATTGCAATGTTTTTGTTCAATAGGTTATGGAAATAAATGATGTTATTGTAATGAGATTAAAGTTGTTTGTTATATCTTTATGTTCCAAATTACCAAATAACGTAGAGCATTCAAAGGATCTGGGTTATAGAAACAGCTTTGTCTGAAATGCTATTTGATAAAATTTTGAATTAAATTTTTTGAGAAAGCTTACACTTAATCTATTTGCATTATCTGCATTTCATGTTGCTGATGTAATGTTGTATATTAAAGTTTCAGCAATTTTTCTGCAGTGATTCCTGTTGAGATCAAGTTTATTAATCTCTAAGGATTTAATAAAGAACAGGTCCATGTATGCATGAGTTGTGGGTGTGTGTTTTAAGGTCTGACTTGTACACACACACATGAACACACACTCACAGTGACAAAAGTGCTAGCTCACCAAGTCAGTATGCAAACCATTCCCCCAGTTACATCCTGACATCAGGTAAACCTCTATCCGTTTAATACCGAGCACCAAGGAAGCAGTCCCTGAATTTTCAAAGTCCTATATATTAACCTGGCAAGTGTCCAAACATACAACCTTCCTTCCTTGCAGCAGACACTCTTATCAATGAGCCACTTAGGGGCCTACAGTTGAAGGCTAAATTGCTCATAAAATGTGGAAAATTTTGAAAGTACACATACTTCTCTTTCACTGAAACCAAAGTAACATTCAGTAACAGGATTAGAGATGAAGCCAGGTGCTCTGGAAGAGTAGCTTTCATTTGATAGCGGTAACGATTGTTTCATCACAATGGGACTTAAAATAGAATTGGTTGGAACAACAACAGCAGAAACTTTCAATTCTATTTCATTAAGTTTCATTCATTTCAGAATTTTTACATTTTGTTAGCATGGGACATTAAGAATAAGCTTCTTTATTTCCTTTATAATACATTGTAATTGAGAAACAAGTTGTTATAACTTGTATTAATCTAGCCCATCAACCTCAATATAATTGAAAGAATTTTGACTTGGGCGTAAAACTTCATTACTTCACTCTACTCCCATTGGTCTGTCATACATGTGGTCTTTAGTGAGGGAGGAAAACAGATGGACCTGCCTGGTGAAAACCTCGCATACTGTATGTGTACGTAAATTAGCACACTCAAATTTTAGCACTCTGAGGGGGTGTAGACAAATAAGCGCACTCTTAAATTTGTGCACTTAAGGCAAGAATATTTGTCCCCTTCATACGGAGATATTTTAGCGCTGCACTGAAATTAGCGCAATAACTGGAGCGCGAAATCCCGCTAAAATTAGTACACGTATAGTAAACAAACAAGTGATCTTAACTTCCTGCTTACAAATAAGGGAATTCAACCATAGCCACAGAGCTGAAAGACCATAGTGCTAACCACTGCACCACTTAATAGCCAAACACAAGACATGAAATGGAAAGTCACATTTCTTTATGAGACCCTAAAAATAAATGTCATATTCCATAGTGAATATGGAATGATAAAAAGACTCATTGCACATTTCCACAAATGCACTGACAATTTGCATAAGTATATATTTTTGCAACTTTACAACTTTACATAAGTCATTCTAAATAGAAACTCACATGTCTTTGTTATGAGACACTAAAAATCAATGTTATGGTAAATATGGAATGATGAAAAGAAAAAACTCTCATTGCACATTTCAATAAGTGCATTGCATGTAAACTTCACCAATAGCCGGTGACATCAAAATATAAATGTAACAATATTAACTTTAACTAAACATCATATTTAATCTATCAGTCTTAAGTTTCAAATTTTCTTGTATCAATCAAATGATTATCTCCCCATGAAATTCAGTTTCACCATTTTCGGTATGAAATAGGTTAGTTACTGTTTAGGGTATGTCTAATTGACGTATCGCTGACCATGCCCGCAATGTTCTGACAAAGGCCTAGCATGCTTGAATTACATGCAAAAAGAATGTGCTGTTTAATGACATCACTGACACAAGTATGTCATTAGTTGTCATGACGCTGCTTTGGTACTGTGATGGCGGCCTTTGTTGGAACATTGTTGGCGTGGTCGGCGATCCGTCAATTGGTATATGACATACAATTTTATTATAATATAATGTTAATAAGCAGTAAGAAACAGATAACTAAATCAAGGAATGGAATCATAAAGAACAAGTTTGCTACTAGTCCAAATTATTTTAAAATTAGCCCTTGGGTTGGGTGAGCTCAAACTATTAATATGATGATGAAGATTTGACTGACAATGGAAAGGTTCCAGTTTTACAATCACTTCTTAACTGAGATTTTCCTTAAATTAAATCAGATAAATCAGATAAATTAAAAATCTTAAAATTATGTTAATTTTCAAAAATTTAAAGTTGTTATTTTGAAGAGCATTTCAAACTTATAACACTTGTATTTTGTTTTATCAAAAATTTATAATTGTAGTTCCATAGAAGATTGCCAAAACTTGCTTAATTTAAGTTCAAGGAAAATCTTAGCTAAGGAATAATTGTGAAACAGGGGCCTGGTCTTGCATGAAAAATTCTAAATTATTTTTCTGTAAAATGTACTCAGATTTTGTTCTCTTTAACCAGTGCTTAGTTGGATTAAATGACCTCTATATTAAGACCACCTGTCTAAGAAGGTCCCTTGTTATGGTGGTGATCTTTATAGACAGGTTTGGCTGTAATATTTTATGGATATTACAGTGCTTGAGCCGATTTGACCAATTGGCACCGTCACTGAGTTCAAAGTAATAGGTTATGGGTTCAAACCTCTACCATGCCTTGTAAATTTTTTAATTTGAACATTTTTGTATAACTGCAAATTGACCTTTATTACCTCAAAAAGAACTTAATTTTTTCATTTTTATTTTGGCAGGTTTGGAAGTATTGGAACCTCCAATTGAAATGCAGAATTTTTCTTTCGGACAAATGAGTACAGAACATAAAATGGTCCGAGTGGACCAAAACGATAAAAACAAAAAGAGGACCTGTGTTTTATGTCAGTATCATAAAATAAGGACCGGGTCTGGGAAGATCCCTGCCTCGTATTACCAGTGTGAAAAATGTGCTGTACCACTGTGCATAAGTGACAGAAACTGTTTTATACTGTATCATGCTATGTTAGCTCAACAGAAAAATACTACTTGATTCTTGTGATTTTGACAAAGTTTGTGGGAAAATATCAAAAATTGTGAGGGAAAAATCATAAAAATTGTGCGGAAAAAATAAAAACAATTGTGAAAAAATCATAAAAATTGTGAAAAAATTCATGAAAATGGTGAAAAAATATCATAAAAATTGTGAAAAAAATCATGAAAATGGTGAAAAATATCATAAAAATTGTGAAAAAATTTATGAAAATGGTGAAAAATATAATAAAAATTGTGAAAAAAATCATAAAAATTGTGAAAGTCAAAATTAATAACTAGCAGTGTCTCAAGATATTTTTTAATAATTTTTCTGTAATTTCACAATGGGATCTCATTAATTAATGAAAAGAGGGATTTATTTTACACATTTTATTTTTGTGGCTTCTTAATTTCTTTTTATGTTGTTTTGTAATTAATTTTGTATTTTTTCACAGGGTGTAATATTCATGGGTTTATATAATATAAGATCGAGTAAATATATATTATTTTACACATGATACACATTTTCATGGAAAATTTTAAACCTTTAAATAAGGTAAAATAAGTACCATGAGTATATTAGAATAAAACTAGACTTGAGTGTTTTAAAATGATTACATTTTGTCTGCACAGTAATGAAAAAGTCTTGATATTGACTGTACATGTATTACTAAGAAGGTCATGAATTCAGAATTTGTTTAGAAAACACCTTGAATTTGGAACTCAACTGTCCAAATCTCTAGTTGTGCAACAGTGAATTATGCTTTATTTCCTTATAAAATCTAATAAACTTGAAAGATGTTTGATATTGTTCACTTACTTAAGCCTAGTCGTAAAAGAAAATTGCCATGCACATCTGTGATTTGCATAGAATATTTCACACAGAGTAAAAGTTGCCATCATGGGAAATTAAAACACATGGAAAAACCATGCAAATGATGGATCTTTTTATGCATAGGATTAAAAATGTCACCAAGGACATTACCTTCAGCGTAAAGATTGCCATTTTTGACTTGTAAAATCCCTATGGCACCCACATTTTCCTCTCTGCAGAAATCCTTTATGACAATCACAGATGTACATACAAATTTTCAGTCAAGAATAGGTACAAGTAAGTGAACAGTATTAAACATAATTCAAGTTTATTTGATTGTCTATGGAAATAAAGCATTATTCTCTGTCACAGAAATAGTGATATCGACAGTAGTGAACTATTAAAACCTTCAGTGCTCTACAAGTCTTGTTTGGAGTATTTGATTTTGTACCCAGATATGAAAATGTTTCCTACAATGAATTGTTTGGTGATGTCATTTGCCAGGGTATCTAATCATGCTGATTTTTCTTGTACCCAGAAATTGCAAATTCATGCTTGTCACATGACTTAGCGAAAAGTATCAAGATGACCTTATGATATTTGACTCTTTTGGTGAATTTTAGCTTTCTTCAATTACCGGTATACAGTTTGCAGTGAATCTATTTTACTGTAAAAAAAATTTGGTTTTAAATTGGTTAAGTCTGGTCCATTTTGAATTGGATTAGGTTTTGTGTTTTAAGTGGGAGTGGGTGTATGGTTATGTGTATGTATGTGTGTGTTTGTTGTGGCCCAGTGTGTGGGTAAGTGTAAGTGTGAGTGTGTGTGGCTTTGTAAATTATTCATACATTGTACTTGTGATATTTTAAAGTCGCCATGTCAGTTTTGTCACAGTTTTAGTTTATTTTCAGATTTAAGTAAAAGACTTTTGGGTTGTTTAAATTTTATATATAATTGTATATATTAAAGTTTGCTAGGAATAGCTTAGTTATTTGTTGTCTTTCCGCCAATGAAGATCGTGAAAAGTTTTCCATATAAGTTATTGTATATGATAATTTGCAACTAAATAACAAGAGCTTGGCAATAACCAGAGCAAGCAAAATATGCCATAGCAAAATTAATGAAATGGGAAAAAAGATGGCCACTGGTTAGGGGTCACCTATAATGGGATGGGAAACCGACACAGTGATAAATGTGATTATAATGCATGACACAAGCAATATTGTGTGGATCTTAATAACTCTAAAATCTAGATACACTTATACAGGGTAGCTTATAAGGCAGCATCAACAGCAATTGTCAAATTGTGAATAAGGGTTATATAGCTGACAGGTTTCAGGAGGAGGAATACCGGTACTTATTAAGAAGATGCAGGAAATACAGAAAGGAATTTTCATCCCCCACCTTTCGAAGAAAGAGGGGGATATCAAATTTGAATTTCATCTTTCCTTCCTTCCATCTGTTCGAAATTCTTGTCTGCACCAATTCTCCAAAACTATGAAGCACTATTTCATGAAACTTGGTGCAAAGTATCAACATAGATAGAAGATGCACATATCGTCAACTTGAGTTTTCCTTGGAGTTATGGCCCTTTGGTTATAATTGCAAAACACAAAAAAAAGAATGTGGTGGAGGGGATTCTAATTCATTGATTTTGCTTGTTTGAATAGTGTTTTATGCCCAAGTCAAGAATTTTTCACTTATATTGAGAAAGTCATTTCACAAATGGTGGAGAAAAAAGTTTCTCCTGACAGATATTTCTGGGTTTATAGCTGGTAATTATGTAAGTGCACTTAGGGTCAATGAAACTGCTTAGAGATCAAGGTATGATGAAGAAACACAATAAGTGACACACTTTGAAAAATAACACTTTAGCATATACATGTTGTATGTTAGTGTAGTGTTTAAATTGTCTTAATTTTGTATTGTTACAGACTAATAAATTCCTCTACAGGCCAATGTGTGGATTCTGTATACTTAAAAAGTTGATTATACCCCATAATAATGTTTCATTAAATTTGAAGTTCCAAAATCTATTTCTTCTACAGTTTTCTAAGTCTTGCTTTATTTATTGCCAAAACCTTTATAATGCCAACATTTGACTGAACAAATTGTATAAATAAATTGGGGTTTTATTGTACATCAGATGGGAGAGGACTTTATATGAAGACCAGTTACATTGTATAAGTAGTATATCTATTTACCGGGTAAGGATACAAGCCCTAGTTTCACAATCATTCCTAAGATTTTCCTTAACTGGAATCTGACAATATTGTTTGCTACTAAAGATAACAAATTTCAACAAAATTACAATTTAGATGTAATTTTCAAAATTATATCTTAAATTTGTGAATATCTTTAAAAGTAACAAAAAGGTTCAGATTACAAATTTGCCAGATTTAAGTTCAGGAAAATCACAATGATTGGAACCTGGTACTTTAATTATTGCTATGGACAGGGAAATACTGTATAAATATCGATACTAATTCTTTATACTGTATTTAGAATTTTAAAATGATTGTAATAGAATTAGTTTACTAAGTCTTGAGTGCTATAAAGTTTCCAACAAGGTTGCATTATATATAAAATGTTCTTGTTATTATTTGTAGATGTGTTTGAGAATTGGGATATGTCAGAGGATTATAATGCAACAAACATGCCACAAGAACTAGCATCAGTGATGCCACCACAGGAAGCCACATCCATTGCCACCACACATGATTATACTAATAACAGACAGAAAGAAAAACTAAGAAAATCTAAAAACTTCAGAATCAGCAGAAACATCAGGGTAAGTAAAGGATGAGTGAAGTGGGGTGGTTTATTGGTGTTCTGTGCTATTGATGTGTAGACGAAGAGAATGGTCAACCTTTGGGGTAGGGTATACTTATTTTCCATACCTTGACAGAGCCTTGAAAATAGCAAATCTTGCCCAAAGTAAAGATTCTTTCAATTATATTATGGCAGTCAGGTCATGGTTGATGGAGTAAACCAGAGTACCCAGAAAAAATCAATTACTTTCGGCAACCAAGCTGACAAATGAACTATGAATTTGTTTTATTATATAAAGTAAAGCTACTAATGGAGTCTGTTTGTGAATAATGCAATTTTTTTTACATGAAATCCAATGAACTTGAACTTGGTATTTTCAACTTACCCGGTACTTGAAATTATTTCTAACAAGAAACTGCAATGCACATCCACAATAGCCATATACATTTAATATCTCTGCACAGAGTAAAAAGTTGCTGTTATAATGATTTAAAAAACCAGTATAATGGCGGATTCTTTTACACATGCAACTTAATACATTAACTACACAAAATTTCCATATTGCTTAAAATAAATCCGAGTAGAAAAGGGACAAAATTCTGTTAACAAATTCTAGCAGCTTCACAATTTGAAAATACATGTATACACATCATCAGGTCACATTTATTAAGTTCTATTCAATACAAAAGGAAAAGTTAGAGTTACGAACTAAGTGTTAGATAGCCAGATAGAAGCACTGACAGACTGTATGATAACATAATATGCTCCGCTTTTCCAAAAGTGTAAAAGTGTATAATTTTTTTTTTTATTAGTGAGGTTAAAACATTTAGGTAATAAGCAAGCTTGAATGTAGACCGAATTATTTCTGTCGTCAATGGCCGTTGGACCCCATATCATCAATAGAAAGGGTCGTTGAGGACAATTTTCCGGTAGCTTGAATGGTTTTACTGCTTGACATTACTTTATTAGACACCTTTAGTAAGTAAATCTTAGGCTGGGTATGTTTTAATCTTTACACTTCTGTACATGTGTCAGACAGATTACACTTGGCTACCCTGATGTCACCATGACTGACAGTGTGTATAATACACATGTCTGCTTTTTATTAGAATGCCACTCAGGGTGAAATTAAGGTGCTGGTTCACTGAGACAGCAGTTTCAGAGGTTGCTGTCCCACCAGTCCATTATTCTAACACTGGGTAAGTCAGCAGCAATGTGAAATAAAGTAACTTGCCTAATGTAACAAAATGACCCTGTCAGGATTTGAACCGACAGCCTTTAAAACTTGAGCCAGTAGCTACATGAGCTGCATGCTTCCTTCAATAAATATATATTTAGAAGTTTGTAGAATCAATGTTAATATGTCAAATTTTATTGTTGTTTCTAAAGGATGCTGTACACGAAGCTGTTATAAATCTTAAAGAATTAGGTAACATAGAGTGGGACTACACAATTGGGTATGTATATGCATATAGTTATCTGGTTATTCCCCTTTTTGGAATTCTTCTGCTTGGAAGATGCAATATTAATGATTGTGGATACAAAGTTGTTATTGGTTATCCTTTATTATATTAAACCTTTTTTTACCAGATAAACTTATTTTATATCTGAAGGATTCATCTAAACACATTTATGTCATTGAAGAGGGCACAGGCCAGGACATATTTGAGCGAAAATAAAAAAAAAAGATATCTTAACTGACTGAGTTAACCAAGATGGATATAGAATTGGTTGAAACTCACAAAGGTCGAAAGAGTATTTTATGTAATGGGTACCACTAAAGAATTAATACTGACATTGAATTGAAGTCTGGTGAAATAGCTTGGAGATGTGCTTGTAAGGGAATTTTGGTTGGAAGAGTGATTCCTCTGTAACGAATGTATCTGTTAAGTAAATCAGCAAAATCTACAACACTTAATGGTGATATCAGAAAAGAATTCTTATTAAAAATGTCGCTCAAATGTCTACCATTCATTTGGAATTTCGCTCAAATGGGTTAAATTTATGTCTCTCAAATGTTCATTACTTCGTCACTCAAACGTCTGTATTTTTTGCTCAAATGTCCAAAGCCGATTGAAGATTATAGGTTTGTGCAAGCTTGATTTTGATTTTCGTATGCCTTTACTTAAGCAACACACTAGTGGCTGTTTTAAGAGTACTAACCCACTTACCTAAAAAAGTCCCATATTGCAATCCACTATTGTTATACTGACAATGAGTCAACCTAATAAAAGCTGACAAAAAGGAACACTTACTCATGTACAGGTACAAACATGCTGTAACACTGTCAACTAGAGTGGTGCCTCAAATGGGGTTCCCCACTGTACCATTTGATATCCCCAAAGGTTTGTGCAGAACAATTATTTCCATTGGATATGGAATCATATCTGTGATGTGTAACGTAAACATTTTACAAAACATCCCACACAAACGTTCAGGGGTATTGATCACATTGTACAATGGCGGACTGTATTGGATACAAATGCAGCATGGTCTCAACTTTCTCTTTATCAATTGGTGTAAGTTTTCAGAGAAGGCAGGCAAGAAAACCCAAACCATGAATTTATAGAATTTTTAAAACAAAATTAACTTTTTATTTTCAGTTTCCGTGACAACCACAATGAGTCTATAAATAACAAGATATTTCAGTTTGTACAAAAAGCTAATCCAAGTACAAGCTATAACGACATTATGGGTAAGTGTACCAGGTTTACTGGATAAAACTAGTATACATAATAAAAATAGCTAGTGAACACACTGATTAACTGCACATGAAAATTATTTCTAAAGACCAAAATTTGGAAATTTGCAAAATTAAATTCTGTGTAGATAAAAGTAAATTACAAAAGCAGAGTTTTGTTTGACATGTGAATATTGTTTCTTTTACGCGTTACTAGACAGATACTAGTAGTACTTTTGAAAGCAGATTAAGAGAGACACAAAGACCTCTTACTGAAACAGCATAGTACTAGTAAGTTTAAATGGTTTGGAGGTTTGTCAGACCAGTGCCTGTCTAATTTTTGTTGCTCTGTCTTGTTTTGAATCTCACATAGGCAAATTCATATATAAAAAATTCTGTCAGTTGGCTTGCCAATGGTTGCTTATTTTCTGCAAATATTCCACTTTTTCACTACTAATGAAGAAAGATGATTCCCACATTCAAGGCAACAGTGACCTGCAGTAATACATTTTCTTGTCATGAACTGAAAGGACTAGAAGCTTAAAACTTCTGACATAGCATCAGAACATTAGGCTGTACAGATTTAAGACCATAAACTTCTTGCTATTATTTCTGTTTATTTCTTTTGAATGATTTGTTTTACACTTTTATATAAGATATGATTTATCTGCATCTTATGGTATAGGCAAACAACATTGACCTGTCCAGTTTGACCTTTCATTAGAAATATTCATATAGGAGGGTCCACCCAATACATGGGTAACGTCAGGATTTACAGTTGATACATATACACATGATTAGTGTTCACATCATACAGCCCTATTACCTAAAACCTGTCCTTAATGAATATTTAAATCAAAGGTCAAGAAGACAGGTCAATATTGTTTGCCTATAAACTTTATTTATTTATTTATTTATTTATTTATTTATTTATTTATTTATTCATTTATTTATTTATTTATTTATTTATAGAGGCATGTAAAGTTTATTTCAATACAAGAAAATGCAAAGCTAAAGAAATCCAGTCAAATACATATATACTAAAACAGAAAAAACAAAGGAAACGCCAGAGACAAACAACGGTAAACTATAACTTACAAACGCCAGAGACAAACAACGGTAAACTATAACTTACAAACGCCAGAGACAAACAATGGTAAATTATAACTTACAAATGACAGAGACAAACAATGGTAAAGTATAACTTACAAACGCCAGAGACAAACAATGGTAAAGTATAACTTACAAATGACAGAGACAAACAATGGTAAAGTATAACTTACAAACGCCAGAGACAAACAATGGTAAACTATAACTTACAAACGCCAGAGACAAACAATGGTAAATTATAACTTACAAACGCCAGAGACAAACAACGGTAAAGTATAACTTACAAACGTCAGAGACAAACAACGGTAAAATATAACTTACAAACACCAGAGACAAACAATGGTAAAGTATAACTAACAAATGACAGAGACAAACAACGGTAAAGTATAACTTACAAACACCAGAGACAAACAACGGTAAAGTATAACTTACAAATGCCAGAGAAAAACAACGGTAAAGTATAACTTACAAACGCCAGAGACAAACAACGGTAAAGTATAACTTACAAACGTCAGAGACAAACAACGGTAAAGTATAACTTACAAACCACAGAGACAAACAACAGTAAAGTATAACTTACAAACGTCAGAGACAAACAATGGTAAAGTATAACTTACAAACGCCAGAGACAAACAACAGTAAAGTATAACTTACAAATGACAGAGACAAACAACGGTAAAGTATAACTAACAAACGCCAGAGACAAACAACGGTAAAGTATAACTTACAAATGACAGAGACAAACAACGGTAAAGTATAACTTACAAACGCCAGAGACAAACAACGGTAAAGTATAACTTACAAACACCAGAGACAAACAACGGTAAAGTATAACTTACAAACATCAGAGACAAACAACAGTAAAGTATAACTTACAAACGTCAGAGACAAACAATGGTAAAGTATAACTTACAAACCACAGAGACAAACAACGGTAAAGTATAACTTACAAACCACAGAGACAAACAATGGTAAAGTATAACTTACAAACGCTAGAGACAAACAACGGTAAACTGTAACTTACAAACGCCAGAGACAAACAACAGTAAAGTATAACTAACAAATGACAGAGACAAACAACGGTAAAGTATAACTAACAAATGACAGAGACAAACAACGGTAAAGTATAACATACAAATGACAGAGACAAACAACGGTAAAGTATAACGTATAAATGACAGAGACAAACAACGGTAAAGTATAACTAACAAATGACAGAGACAAACAACGGTAAAGTATAACTAACAAATGACAGAGACAAACAACGGTAAAGTATAACTTATAAATGACAGAGACAAACAACGGTAAAGTATAACTTACAAACGCCAGAGACAAACAATGGTAAAGTATAACTTACAAACCACAAAGACAAACAACGGTAAAGTATAACTTACAAACCACAGAGACAAACAATGGTAAAGTATAACTACAAACAACGATAAAGTATAACTTACAAACCACAGAGACAAACAACGGTAAAGTATAACTTACAAACCACAGAGACAAACAACGATAAAGTATAACTAACAAATGACAGAGACAAACAACGGTAAAGTATAACTTACAAACACCAGAGACAAACAACGGTAAAGTATAACTTACAAACATCAGAGACAAACAACAGTAAAGTATAACTTACAAACGTCAGAGACAAACAATGGTAAAGTATAACTTACAAACCACAGAGACAAACAACGGTAAAGTATAACTTACAAACCACAGAGACAAACAACGGTAAAGTATAACTTACAAACGCTAGAGACAAACAACGGTAAACTGTAACTTACAAACGCCAGAGACAAACAACAGTAAAGTATAACTAACAAATGACAGAGACAAACAACGGTAAAGTATAACTAACAAATGACAGAGACAAACAACGGTAAAGTATAACATACAAATGACAGAGACAAACAACGGTAAAGTATAACGTATAAATGACAGAGACAAACAACGGTAAACTATAACTAACAAATGACAGAGACAAACAATGGTAAAGTATAACTTATAAATGACAGAGACAAACAACGGTAAAGTATAACTAACAAATGACAGAGACAAACAATGGTAAAGTATAACTAACAAATGACAGAGACAAACAACGGTAAAGTATAACTTACAAACCACAGAGACAAACAACAGTAAAGTATAACTTACAAACGTCAGAGACAAACAATGGTAAAGTATAACTTACAAACGCCAGAGACAAACAACAGTAAAGTATAACTTACAAATGACAGAGACAAACAACGGTAAAGTATAACTAACAAACGCCAGAGACAAACAACGGTAAAGTATAACTTACAAATGACAGAGACAAACAACGGTAAAGTATAACTTACAAACGCCAGAGACAAACAACGGTAAAGTATAACTTACAAACACCAGAGACAAACAACGGTAAAGTATAACTTACAAACATCAGAGACAAACAACAGTAAAGTATAACTTACAAACGTCAGAGACAAACAATGGTAAAGTATAACTTACAAACCACAGAGACAAACAACGGTAAAGTATAACTTACAAACCACAGAGACAAACAACGGTAAAGTATAACTTACAAACGCTAGAGACAAACAACGGTAAACTGTAACTTACAAACGCCAGAGACAAACAACAGTAAAGTATAACTAACAAATGACAGAGACAAACAACGGTAAAGTATAACTAACAAATGACAGAGACAAACAACGGTAAAGTATAACATACAAATGACAGAGACAAACAACGGTAAAGTATAACGTATAAATGACAGAGACAAACAACGGTAAACTATAACTAACAAATGACAGAGACAAACAATGGTAAAGTATGACTTATAAATGACAGAGACAAACAACGGTAAAGTATAACTAACAAATGACAGAGACAAACAACGGTAAAGTATAACTAACAAATGACAGAGACAAACAACGGTAAAGTATAACTTATAAATGACAGAGACAAACAACGGTAAAGTATAACTTACAAACGCCAGAGACAAACAATGGTAAAGTATAACTTACAAACCACAGAGACAAACAACGGTAAAGTATAACTTACAAACCACAGAGACAAACAATGGTAAAGTATAACTTACAAACCACAGAGACAAACAACGATAAAGTATAACTTACAAACCACAGAGACAAACAACGGTAAAGTATAACTTACAAATGACAGAGACAAACAACGATAAAGTATAACTAACAAATGACAGAGACAAACAACGGTAAAGTATAACTTACAAACACCAGAGACAAACAACGGTAAAGTATAACTTACAAACATCAGAGACAAACAACAGTAAAGTATAACTTACAAACGTCAGAGACAAACAATGGTAAAGTATAACTTACAAACCACAGAGACAAACAACGGTAAAGTATAACTTACAAACCACAGAGACAAACAACGGTAAAGTATAACTTACAAACGCTAGAGACAAACAACGGTAAACTGTAACTTACAAACGCCAGAGACAAACAACAGTAAAGTATAACTAACAAATGACAGAGACAAACAACGGTAAAGTATAACATACAAATGACAGAGACAAACAACGGTAAAGTATAACATACAAATGACAGAGACAAACAACGGTAAAGTATAACGTATAAATGACAGAGACAAACAACGGTAAACTATAACTAACAAATGACAGAGACAAACAATGGTAAAGTATAACTTATAAATGACAGAGACAAACAACGGTAAAGTATAACTAACAAATGACAGAGACAAACAATGGTAAAGTATAACTAACAAATGACAGAGACAAACAACGGTAAAGTATAACTTATAAATGACAGAGACAAACAACGGTAAAGTATAACTTACAAACGCCAGAGACAAACAACGGTAAAGTATAACTTACAAACCACAGAGACAAACAACGGTAAAGTATAACTTACAAACCACAGAGACAAACAATGGTAAAGTATAACTTACAAACCACAGAGACAAACAACGATAAAGTATAACTTACAAACCACAGAGACAAACAACGGTAAAGTATAACTTACAAACCACAGAGACAAACAACGATAAAGTATAACTAACAAATGACAGAGACAAACAACGGTAAAGTATAACTTACAAATGACAGAGACAAACAACGATAAAGTATAACTAACAAATGACAGAGACAAACAACGGTAAAGTATAACTTACAAACCACAGAGACAAACAACGATAAAGTATAACTAACAAATGACAGAGACAAACAACGGTAAAGTATAACTTACAAACCACAGAGACAAACAACGGTAAACTATAACTTACAAATGACAGAGACAAACAACGGTAAAGTATAACTAACAAATGTGGTGGTAATCTGTTGGCTTATCAGCCAGTGGTTTTTTCTGAGTCATCAATATCCTGATTCCATAAACCTTTTGGATTTTCAAATTGTTAAGTGAAACTTCATGGAACATACCATTATTATAGATAGAAGGAAGAATGACCTTGAACTTATTTACATAACTGCATTATTCAGTCAAGCAAGACTTGTAATCTGTGTCTCTCTTGTTAGAATGTACGGTAGATTTGTTACGGCACTGTTTCCTCTCTAGACAAAATATTGAACTACCTGTGGATGTTGTAGTGATCCAAACATTTTTACTTTGTTAAGCAGGTTAAATCTTAGAATTCATAGTGTGTTTCATGTCTGCTTCCTGTTGCTTACATTTCTAGGTGGGTTTCAATGGAATTTGGTACAGTTGCAAACTAGCAATTAAGACAATTGCATTTGTGGGTGTGGTCACTTTTCTCTTGGTCTTCAAGAACACTGAACCACAGGGGCCAGTTTCATAATAAAATTTAAAAAATACCGATAAGTATATAAGTATATACTTATCGGTATTTTTTAAATTTTATTATGAAACTGGCCCCTGTGGTACATGTAATTACATGATTTTTATATAATTTATATAATTTTAGTTACGAATGAGACGGCTGGCAACTTTAAAGAGAATGAGACACAACATTCAACCAGACGTCAGGGAAAAATTAGAAATTGCTCTGAAAGGGACAACATACATTTCATCAGAATCAGAAGAAGATACATACAACACAGAAACCCAAGAAAAATGTCGGAGATTGGTGGTCCGTAGATTAGGCTGGAGAAGTGACTTCTTAAACTATTGGTTCTCTGTGTTAGATTCAGAAGCACCAAAGGGGGCAGGTGCCCTTACACGAGTTATATCTACAGAGAATAGCGAAAGACCTAAGCCTGTACCGCATTACTGTATGACTTGGGCTATATCACAAAATAAACACAATGATGATTTTTAATAGAAAATGGATATACAGTCCAACATGTCTTAAAGGCCATCCCTATATAGGGATCACTAGCTTATAAAGGCCAGTAAAATTGTATCCCAATTGTTCTTTATTCATATTATTTGAACCTGTATATAAAGGCCACCTGCCCATAAAGGCCACTTTTATTGGTTCCCTTGGGTGGCCTTAATAGACAGGTTTGACTGTACTGGAAAGAATATTATTGAAGTACAATATAATGCAAACATTAATTTTAGCAATATCTGTGGTGATGCAGTAGCACTTATTTAAATCCATCAACAAATTAAATATAATCATATTGCACAATGTGATCCTAGAGATTTATGCAAATAAAAATTCATTTGAATTTACCCAAATCATTATTTGCGCTAAAATTTATACACACTAAAATGAGTGCAGTATTAGAATTAGCGGTATGTAAGATAACAACACAGATGGCATATGTTCAAGTTATGTGGGATTTGGAATGGTGTTTTATGCCCAAGCCAAGATTTTTTCACTGACATCAAGGCAGTGATTTATATTAAATTTCTGAATGCAATATTTTTAAAAATTATAGTAATAAGGTAAAATGTAACACATGGCAATGGAGTAGAGTAAAGTAATGGAGTTTTACACCTCAGTCAAGATTCTTTCACTGATATCAAGGCAGTCAGTTCTTGAATAGTAAAGGAAACTGGAGTGACTGACCTTGACAAGCGGACTGACAAACTTTCTGACACAAGGTTCTACCTCAAGTAAGATTTGAACCTAGGGGATGCACGCTCAGCCACCTAGACCCCTTATCTTGTATTAGAAATAAGATCAAATGTTACAAATGGCAATGAATATTGATACATGTATAATGCACAACATCCATTATCTCCTCATTCAGGCTAAGGTACATGTGGTCAAATTGGAGGTCCAGTTGATAAGCAGGAATTATTTTTTGTTACAATTATTTACATTGATTATTGAAAATATTATCAGGGTTGTTTTTATTTGTATTTTCCTAGGTCATATAAAATTAATTCTTAGATTTTCATCATTTTTTTTTCAAAATTTGGGAGGGGGAGCAAATTTAATTTTTTATTTTCAGATTCAATAGAAATAATCATAATGACAACAAAAAGAGTCTGAAAGAAACTTTGTTAAAGAAAACAACAAAAATTAACAAATAAAAATTTTTGGGATGGGCCAAAAAAAAAGTGGGATTGGTGGGATAAAACTCTTGGAATTAATTTTATATGGTGTTATTACCAGTATTACATACAATGAGCTGCATGATAAAATACAGACCCCAATTTTATCACACAACTCATTTATGGATGTCTTCTTCAATAATTGACCAACATCCCTTTTTTATTTTTCATCCTAATATATGTATTTTACATGAGAATTCTGATTTATTTGTCCTCATTTTATTTGTATCATAAGCGTGTTTACAAATTAGTAAAATATGTGAACTGAATTTTAATATGTATAGAAGCAGTTGATAAATAAATATTTATATTCATAATCACTTCTTGATTTTTAGTTGATTCCACTTAATTGCATAACATGTTTGTCAGGAAATTTTATGCAATTGACCATACTATGCAATTAACTGATCTATGCAATAACCAGAACTATGAAAATAACCGAAAATCCCTGTACTTGTAAGCAGAACTTACATAATTTACCCAACTACAAGTACCGTACAGGCCCCAGTTTCACAATCATTCCTTAGCTAAGATTTTCCTTAACTTAAATTTAGCAAATTTTTGTAATCTCTTTTTGAAACTACTGATGAATTCCTCAATATCTTTAAAATTAACAAAATTATAAAGATATGAAAATTTGCAAGATTTAAGTTAAGGACAATCTTAGCTAAGGAATGATTGTGAAACCGGGGCCTGTACATGTATATAGCCAGTGTTGAAAATTTGTCTGAAAGGAGTCTAGTGAAGTAATGGTGTTTCATGTACCAGTGATCAATTATATCAAGACAGTCAGTTCTGGAAAGGTGGAAGAAACAGTACTGCAGGGAGAAAACTAGAGACCTGTGGCAAACAAGTTAACAAATGTTAGGATCTGCAGGAGTGTGGTTGAAACTAAGACAGCGAGGGGCACTGTGATCCATAAGTATGCTTCAAACCACTTGGCCACTAAGCAGCCTGAAAGCAATATAGTTTATGATAAGGTAATAAAAAGGCTTCAAAATTTTAATTTGTGACTATAATCTACACACGTGTAAAATGAATTTGTTACGAAAGAACTTTAGCTTGCATTATTAGTATATATATATATATACTAATAATGCAAGCTAAAGTATATATATATATATATATAATATATATATATATATATATATATAGAAAAACAAAAAGTGAAGATTCATCGAAATTTCGTACTATTTATCTACATGTTCTATTGTAAATACACATTCCCAACCGGTTTCATTGAATTTCTTCAGGGGAATGGAACTGTTTTCTTGACGTAACTATAGTTATTATTATGACGTCATAGAACAATTATTGCCGATTACCGCGCCGTCTACCATTATAACATTGGGGGAGGGGCATATAATCTCCATAATGATAATTATGCATATGAATATTGTCTCTATTACAGTTTACCCCTTTATTACTCCTCCAAGAATGGTATGGCGGGTTAATTGTCTCTTGTTTGTTATCAAGGTTCTTAGTTGCGCGTATGTAGTTCGGATGTTTTGGATACCATGATTTGTTTCTATGCGATTTCATCACATCAGTATTCCCCGAACACTTGTCTACGCTAGATTTTACCACGTCGGCAAATGATTTCATTTTGTCCATGTCGGGACCGTTTTTTATGGCACATAATATCTGCTTCTTTGTGTTTGACTTTGCTGTTCCTTTATCTCTTTTCTCCGGTTTTCCGACTTTTCCGGTGTTATGTGAATTTAGAGATTTGAAAAAAGGATTTTTACCATGGAATTTATCTTGAAATTCTACCCGGTCTTTTTTCCTTTCTCTTTTCTCTGGTTTTCCTACTTCTCCGGTATTATCGGAAAATAGAGATTTGTTATTTCTCTGTTTGAAAAATGGATTTTTACCATGGAATTTATCTTGAAATTCTACCCGGTATTTTTGCATCCATTTTTCTTTCTTTTTCCAATGAAAACCAGAGAAAAGAGAAAGGAAAAAAGACCGGGTAGAATTTCAAGATAAATTCCATGGTAAAAATCCTTTTTTCAAATCTCTAAATTCACATAACACCGGAAAAGTCGGAAAACCGGAGAAAAGAGATAAAGGAACAGCAAAGTCAAACACAAAGAAGCAGATATTATGTGCCATAAAAAACGGTCCCGACATGGACAAAATGAAATCATTTGCCGACGTGGTAAAATCTAGCGTAGACAAGTGTTCGGGGAATACTGATGTGATGAAATCGCATAGAAACAAATCATGGTATCCAAAACATCCGAACTACATACGCGCAACTAAGAACCTTGATAACAAACAAGAGACAATTAACCCGCCATACCATTCTTGGAGGAGTAATAAAGGGGTAAACTGTAATAGAGACAATATTCATATGCATAATTATCATTATGGAGATTATATGCCCCTCCCCCAATGTTATAATGGTAGACGGCGCGGTAATCGGCAATAATTGTTCTATGACGTCATAATAATAACTATAGTTACGTCAAGAAAACAGTTCCATTCCCCTGAAGAAATTCAATGAAACCGGTTGGGAATGTGTATTTACAATAGAACATGTAGATAAATAGTACGAAATTTCGATGAATCTTCACTTTTTGTTTTTCTATATATTTTACTACTTGTGTGAACTTGTTTACTTTTCGATATTTATCTACCACAAGTACGGAAGATGGCATCGAGGAATTGTTACCATTCTACGAAAATATCCAAAGAAGATTTACACTTTACTATTATGTGCATTCAAGAAGATATAACTTTACTTAGTGGAAAAGTCAGTGAAATCTATAATTTGCTTACTGGATTAATGGACGAAAATCCTCAAGATGATAAAAACAATAATCAGAACAAAGAGGATTCCGAAATATCCCGAGACAATACCGTAGAGAATTCACTGTCAAATAACGATCTCATTGGACCATGTTTCGGAAGGACATGTGCAGAAAAGCTGATTTGAAGAAGAAAAACGTATCCACTGCAATTACGGTAAAACTTAAAGCCATGGAATTTAAAGAAAAGATCAACAACTTGTGGAATGAAAAAATTGGATTAAGGAAGTCAAAATTCTGGAATAAGCTGAAAAACGAACGGAAATATGCTGTGTACAATTCCTGGAAGTCTTCCAATCCAATCATTATCCCAAGAAAATTCCAAATAAGAGAGATAAAAACAGAACCGGATGAACAACGCAAATGCCGGGAATCTCTGGCTTTACAAACTTTTAATACGGAGATAGAACTTTTAAGGCTTAGAAGTGTCAAATGTACTGAAGAATACAAAAACATAGATATGGATATGCACAACATGTTTCGGGATCAAAACACACCAAAAGTATGCAATTTACTGAAAATGATGTGGAATCAAGTATGTATGGAACATGAAAAAATATCTCAAAAACATTGGAAAAAGAAAGAAAAATGGATGCAAAAATACCGGGTAGAATTTCAAGATAAATTCCATGGTAAAAATCCATTTTTCAAACAGAGAAATAACAAATCTCTATTTTCCGATAATACCGGAGAAGTAGGAAAACCAGAGAAAAGAGAAAGGAAAAAAGACCGGTAGAATTTCAAGATAAATTCCATGGTAAAAATCCTTTTTTCAAATCTCTAAATTCACATAACACCGGAAAAGTCGGAAAACCGGAGAAAAGAGATAAAGGAACAGCAAAGTCAAACACAAAGAAGCAGATATTATGTGCCATAAAAAACGGTCCCGACATGGACAAAATGAAATCATTTGCCGACGTGGTAAAATCTAGCGTAGACAAGTGTTCGGGGAATACTGATGTGATGAAATCGCATAGAAACAAATCATGGTATCCAAAACATCCGAACTACATACGCGCAACTAAGAACCTTGATAACAAACAAGAGACAATTAACCCGCCATACCATTCTTGGAGGAGTAATAAAGGGGTAAACTGTAATAGAGACAATATTCATATGCATAATTATCATTATGGAGATTATATGCCCCTCCCCCAATGTTATAATGGTAGACGGCGCGGTAATCGGCAATAATTGTTCTATGACGTCATAATAATAACTATAGTTACGTCAAGAAAACAGTTCCATTCCCCTGAAGAAATTCAATGAAACCGGTTGGGAATGTGTATTTACAATAGAACATGTAGATAAATAGTACGAAATTTCGATGAATCTTCACTTTTTGTTTTTCTATATATTTTACTACTTGTGTGAACTTGTTTACTTTTCGATATATATATATATATATATATATACTTTAGCTTTATTATATATATATATATGACCTTGACCTTTGAACCCATGACCTTGATCTATGTATCAAAATGAGCATCATGTCAATACCTACAAATAACTGAAAATCCTTCGCCATTATCACCAGAAATGTTTAAAAAATGGCATTTTTTATCAAAGGTCAAAAACTGGTCAAAAAAAATTCTTGATTGGGACAGCAAACACCATTAAAAATGTTATCAAATACATATTAAAAGCAATGGTTCTTTGATAAAAAAAAATTCAGCGACTTTTTCAAGTTGAAAAAGTTAAATATCTTGGATATAAATATACAATTGTTGCTTTGCTGGGAAAGGTAACTGTAATTTTAGTTGGCGTCGTATATGACATTGTCAAAATAGTTTTGGCCGCTGTTTTGAAAAAAGGCTAAATATGTCATTTTCAGACAGTTTTTGTTGCTGGAAACACCCTGTAAACTTATATTTCAACAATCAATTACTACAGAAGTTGTCTAATACCTTTTTTCTTTTCATAAGAAATCTAATTGGAGCCAAATGTCTCATTATATTTTCAGCCACAAAAACTGCATGAAAATGGCATACATTTTATGATTTTTTGATTTTGTCGTCTCAAAATTGGATAGAACATCATTTAGATAATATATCATTTATCATTTATATATACATACATATACTGTATATATATATACAGTATAACCTGTGTATAAAGACAACCCAGGGGACTGGGCAAAAATGGACTTAATAGACAGGTGGACTTTCACCGTCGTGCGTCGTCCGTCGTGTGTAAACTTTACATTTTAATCTTCTCCTCCAAAACTACTGAGTCAAATTTGATGAAACTTGGTGACTATCATGCCTAGGTAACAGGCTTTCAAAATTATGTTCAGGGTTTGACCACGCCCAACCATATGGCTGTCGTTACTATAAATAGCCAAAAGACAAAAAAATCTTCTTCTCTGAAATCAAAAGGTGCAGGCAAATTTTGATTAGATATTTGGATTCAGGATACCTAGGAACATTAAAATTGTGTTTTTCATGAAAATTAGACGAAAAATAGGTTACATGTTTTTTGCGTAAAATTACATAATTTTTAAAATGAGACATTTATTGTTATAACTTCATAATGGCTGAAGATAATTGTATGGAGTTTTCACTGTTGATCTTGTCTTGCAATTTTTTTCCAATTGATGTCAAGGTCAAAGGTCAAGGTCATGTCCCAGGAAACTGGAGTGTCCAGAGAAAACCACTGACCCTAGAATTTTAAGGTTTCTCCCGAAGGACCCTGTGATTTTCAATTCTAAATCAGAGGTCATAACCCACACAGTATTCATAAGCAACTGAATGTCGGCGAAAATGAATAAGTTCATCTAAAGAAGGTAAATTCCAATTGTAAATATTGCCTAATAAGTGACATTTTGTAGTCAATAAAACCCTCACCAAATCTAATGTTTTTAATACCAATGACAACTACATCGTGGCTATAGCTCAGATTAAACAGAAGTGGAGTTTGGAGAAAAGGTGTTTTACACCCCAGTCAAGATTCTTTTACCTATATTGAGGCAGTCAGTTCTGGGATGGTGATGGAAATTGCAGTGCCCAGAGAAAACCACTGACCTTGGGCAAACAAACTGACAAAATTTCACACTAGGATCTGTCCAGAGTGGGATTCAAATCTAGGCAGTAAGAGGTGCTGTTATATGTAAGGTTTTATAGTGAAAGTGTACTACATGTTTTACAGCGACAGGCCACTTCAGATTTTATGGTGACAGAGCATGTTTGTTTCCATGGTGTCATGACTATGGTGACATTGAACATTTTTTTATGGTGCCACATCTGTAGTGATGTGAAACATTAGTTTTTAGGTGCCACAATTGTGGTGAAGATAATATATTTAATGGTGACAGGGCATATCCATATCAGATTTATGGCCACAGGGAATGTCAAGTTTTTAAGGTGACCTGCCACTTTTGTGCCTTAAAAACTAATTTTCCCAGTGGCCATAAATCTTATGTGTTTCATCACCATTATAATAGTGGCACCTATAAACTGATGTGTCTGTCACCTTAAAAATTTATGTTCCCCACCTACTTTAAATTTTTAAACCGGATAGGAAAATCATCTCCAACATACTTAATAATGGAGATAGATTTGATATGATTGAAAATTATACCGACAATGGATCTATTTTCACCAGGTATCTATTGTTGTTGCTTTAGTCATGTAATCATCACATCCAAATTTTGAAAACAACCATTTATTCTGAAGCAAGAAAGGCTTCATAGAACTTGCAGAAAAACATGAATCAATTTTGATTAAAAAAACAGCAACTATAGCTTGATAGTGAAAATGGGTCTTTTGCTAGTATAAATTGTAGCTTAACTGTTTAATCATTAACAATTCTTTTTCAAATTTTAACTTTAATTCAATAAATATTTAATACATTGTATAAAAATTATGAATAATAAAATGAATGGACGGAATGTAACATGCTTATGCAGAAATCAATGCAAATTGGAATGACCAGATATGGCTTACAGACAACTCAAAAACCTGTTTCTTGATTTACAATATCAATAACAGATTTAAAATTTGAATAACATTACATAACAGTTTTAACTGAAGAAAGATAGATCAGTATAAACACATGGTTATGTGGCTACATCTCATCACTCTTACTGATTCTCATCCTCCTGAATGGATCACGATTTTATTTATCAGTTTTCAGTAAATGTAATAAGATGAAATCAGAGATGACTCTCGCAGACACTTGTTTCTATCAATAACGGGAGATCAATACATAAGTACTAATAAAACACATATTAGTACTTGGCAAATACATGGAATTCCCTACCAGCGGAACTAGTCAACAAACCATCTCTAAATAGCTTTAAAAGTGCCATTAACAAGCACTGGACAAAGTAAATCTAAAATTCCACCCAACCATTTACGATCCCGAACCGGATAGAACAGAAACTAGTCTAAAGAACTTCATTAAAATGGACCAGAGAGGCGAAAAGCCTATAGTGGTTTCTACAGACAGGTAACAGGTAACAGTACTTATGTATCGATCTCCCGTTATTGATAGAAACATGTGTCTGTGATGACTCTGACAGCCAGTGTGATGAGCAGGTAAGAGAATCTGTATGATTATTTAATATTACCTCCAACAGAATAACAACATATAAATGCAAAACCAGTTAAAACACTATGAATTCATAAAATCATAGCGTCTGGAAATAAAATACTGTCGTTCATCTTTAATGAAAATTCAAAAATTTATTTAATGTAAACATCAAATGGAATAGCATATCATGAAAACATTTTTAACGCTACATGTCATAAAGTCATATTCTCTAGTCATTTTTAATGTAACTGATAACACTTCCTTGTCTCCATCCCACTGAGCTTTACCAGATTTGTGATCTACTGGGTGTGGTAAATGTAGACCCAATCTATATGTAGGAGTTCTACAATCTAAAAACTTTGATTTAACGTCTAATGTCACATCTGCTACTTTACAACCTGGAAGGTTTATTTTCACAATCATATCCTCACAACTTGAAGTAGCTGGATTTTTGTTTCCCATTTGTAAAACATGTCTTCTGAAGTAACTGCTTGCTTGTAAATAATGTCATATTCTGGTTGAGGTCTTGGGTCGTCTAAAACTTCAAATTCTGCCCCTTCTTGTACTTCTTCATCATCCCAAATATCTTTACTGTTTTTCTTGTTTTTCTGTTCTACTTGCTTGCTGGTTTTCTTAGTAGCAGGTCCAATGGCACCTGGTCCCATCTTTGCAGTTGAACCTATTGGTTTGTCATCTATATCGCTGTCTGAATCGCCTTCTTCTTCTGGCATCTTTAACATATCAGCCAAAGCAGTCACTGCACCCAGTGGTAACGCCATCCTTTAATTGTTTATGTGTTAAATTATGTCCAACAACAGAGTCAAGAATCTATTTTGTTTACACAAGTTACCACATGTCAATTTCCGCTTCCTGTCATGCGCATATCGATATACTTAATCACCCATTCTCACATAAGTTTTTATGGTGCATGCTAATATATAATTCCCTCATTTGTTAGGCGCACTTTTTTCATTGTACAAAATATTCTAGAAAAGAAAACATTATAAAAACAGGCAAACCTTTATGTCTATCCATGATTACAACAAAATACTTTCACGATATCTTCAAAATACAGTTTTAATTGTTTTACATCGACATGTTGTTCTGTTGGAGGTGATTATGCAGATTCTCATCCCTGCTCTTCATACTGACCGTCTGAGCCACAGTCACATGTCTTATTCTGATCAATACATTTTGAGAAAATTTAACTTTAACTTCAGTCTTTTTTTTTTTTTTTTTTTTTACATGCATATGTTATTACACGAGGGGAGAATTTTTAAATGATAAGATGTAACCATATTTACCTACATAGGTCTATCTTTATCACTTATGTAATGTTGTCCAAGTTTTAAATCTTATTGTTATCATAAGAGAGGTAAATGTAGGTATTTGAGCTCTAAGCTGTATCAAATCATTCCATTTTGTATGTTGCATTACGTCCATTCAATTATTGTTTATGACTAATCTAATTATCTATTTTTATAATGTATAATTTATTGAATTAAAGTTAAAGGTTAAAAACAATTTGTTCATGATTAAAGCTAAAATGTATACTTGCAAGTTGCAACAGACCTATTTATGGTCTTCTGAGGTAAGATACCATTAATTTTATCTGGTTATCTGATAACATAAACATGTATACCTTACCTCAAAAGATCATAAATATTGAAAAGGTTCAGTTTTTGGACTTCTGGTGACTGGAAACATTAAACTAACATAAACACAGATGAATCTATACGATTTTTAATGTAAAATATATTCATTTCTATAAATGTTTGGACATAGTTGCTTTCAGAGACATATAAAACAGAGACATATATGTCTCTGCCGGGTTTTATATGTCTCTGGTCTCTGTTGCTATGAAATATAAAATGTGGTTATCATTCTATCACAGGGCCATATTATAAACTAATAGTAATTGGTTTTATATGTCCCTGATTCTGGAGTAAATTAATTGTATTGTTATCAAATATGATATATAGTAATAATTAAGGGTGTCAGACTATTCGCCCTCATGTCAGCCCCCCCCACGATTCGCCTCCACTTTTCCCTTCTTGCCCCAAGACAGTTCACCCACGGGTCAGAGAGAACAATTTCTCAATTTATGAATAATTTATTTGAATAACCTAATTGCTTAATTAGTATTTAAAATATTCTAATTAATTAACATTTTTTGCTCATTTTATTAATTTGATGATAGAATTCAAAAGGACCACAGCACCGTTGACATCAAATCATGTGTCACATGCCATAGCTATTGTCAAAACTTAAGTGAGTTTCATTTGTCGATTATTGTAACATCTCCTTTTTGATTGGTCGATTTCTGTGTAAATTTTGCGCCGACGAATCGCGGAAGCCATATTGGAAGACCATCATGATGAACAAAGAACGGGCACCTGCTCATATAAAAGAAATTTGAAATACGCAGCATTGCATCGGTGATCAGGCAAATTTACAAATTTAAAAGAACAATACATCATTAAGGTATAAGAAAATAGTGTTATTTTATTAGACATGATTTTGACCATGTAGCCGCCCACGATTTTATTGAGGTCGCCAAATAATTTATGCACAAAAAATTACGATAAAGCCGACAAAAAGCTAAGTAACATGGTATTCACGAATGTGCTTTATCTGTTGTATTTGATAGACGTTTCCGTGTTTAGATGAATTGCAAGAAATGATAACACGATTTAGTTCCATGTGTACCTTCACTTCAGCCGTAAAGGGGGGGGTGTAATTTAAACGCATCTACAGTAGAGATTTACTGCTGTAACATATAAACTTCATAATACTAAGTCATTGACCTAAAAAGTTCAGTTGGTTGAGTGCTCGCTCTATAATGCAAAGTTGTGGTTTGATCCCCAGCCAGGTCTGACCCAAGAATTGAGAGTGGGTAGTGACTGTTCTTTTGCCAAGCACTCGGCATTACGAAATGAATGAGAATTAAAAAAAACGAGGGTCCTGTGTCATGGTAGGCTTGGCACATAAAGATACCCTGTTGTATAATGCTATTAACGCAACACACAGGCAAAAATTCTGCACCTTTACCTATACCTGGCAACCTCGATATAAGTGAAATATTCTTCACTGGGACGTAATACAACATTACTCAACTCAACTGAAGTTTGATGAACTGTTCTAAGAACTTTGAAACTGATGTCCATGGTATGTGGTATGGCATTTGTTTATCACAATGTCGGTAAAAGCAAACCCCAAAAGTGGAGTAGAAGTGATGTCCATTTAGTTTACCCTAAATGTGTATGTGCGGTCATACATGCAGCGATTGTCATCATCATCATTTATTTTCTTAATAAATCGGTCATCAACTGTTTAACTTAATTGCAACATCACATTTTTTTAACTGTCACATAAATGGATTAAATATTTCTGGGATTTCACCATGACAAAAGAGTGAATGGGACATCAAAGATCAGACAAGTAGCTGATCATTTACTACCTGCGTGTCTCTACATTCTACAAAAACATCTTAATTTTCCTAGTAAATTAAAAAATACATATTGATAAGTTTTGGCAAATAATTACGACTAAACATGATGACTATTATTTTGTTTTTCAAATGCATGTCACTTAAATTGAGTTTTGTCTGTTTCCCTTATTTAGTTTGGTCTTTGGTTTTGTCCTTTAATAGCAGGGTTGTCAGTCTGCTTAATTTGGGACTGTAAATGTGTGTCATTCCTAAGGATCAAAACCCATACTTTCCCCAAATATTCTGGTGAATTTTCGCAATTTGAAATATTCTGGTGAATTTTTACAATTTGAATTAATTACACAATGCCTTAGATAGAATTTTTAATTCCACTTGGCACAGTGCCTAGTTGAATAAGAAAACCACTCGACACTTGGAAATTTAACTTGGCACAGTCACCATAAGTGTAAAAGATAATAATTAATATTCAGAACATCGGTTGGATTTTACGTTACACTAAGTGACTTCCGAATGCGAAACGGTTTGCACATATGATGCAAACGTTCAAATGATTTTGTTGATTCATGCTCGTAACAGAACGGCAAGATTTTTACAAAGGGGCCGGATTGTTACAATTGACCTCCTTACACACAATTTTCCAGACATACACTAAATTGTCTGTTGTTTATTAATTGTAACAAGCCCATGATGTATATGTCTGATATATTTAACTCGTCACCGTGACGAGTGCAATAACAACATCACTCGTCCCAGTACACATTTCACTCGTCAGGACGAGTGAATAATCGAAGCCCTGAATGCAAACTTTTACACTTCTTTGTATTTCTCAAAAGTTTCTTTCCTAAATTTCCATAAAACAATTTTGTATATTTTTGTAATTCCAAACCTACTTGGACCCAGTACCAAAAAAGTATGACAGACGCTAAGAGAGTTGATGTATCTGTGCCATTGCCATTGGTATCGCATCTTAAACAATATGACTGAAACAAGCTTTAATATTGGTGGTTGGATTTCTGTCATGACATTTTATGATTGCATTGGGATGTCTTATGAGCTTCTTTCTTTCTAAGAATACTTTTGTTATAAGTGGATAATGAAGTTTTTAAAATAATTTATTATTTATTTATAAACTTTTTATGTTTCAGCAATATTAAAGAAACATTGAAAATGTCGTCAAATTATCAAAAGGTTTATATGAACCAGATACACTCGAGTTCATTATTGTGTCAACTGGCCCAGTTATGGAAAAATCAACAACTATGTGATGCTATAATAAGAACTGGATCGGTAGTTACAAAGGTAAGTGTTTGAACATTCATAGCATACCACCTGCAACTTTTTCAGCCGAAAATTATGTTTCCTTACCTGCCATTGCCATTGGTTACTTGTTATAGTTTCTTAGATATTCTTTCATAAAGAGACATATTTTAGGAAATTCTTAGAAAAAAAAACTTCAGAAAAGACTGTATTTTCACAAATTTTGGAAATTTGGCTATTTAGGTTAAATTTATGGAAACAGTAAAATTCCTTCTAGTACTTTAATAAAGGTAGACTTTCCTGCGAAAACTGGAAGATGATTAAGACAAGGATTTCAAAATAAATATTCAATGACCCAGGGTTTAAAAAATTGAATAATTTTATTTCCATCTCTGAAACTGCTGCTTGTAATGTATAAGTATCCCCTCTTAACCACTGTAGGGATTTTGCTGAAACTTGAATTGACTGCTGTAGATTTTATAGGAACAAAAAAAACAATAATGCTGGCAGACTGGTAAAATTTTGAAATCTGTATTCATTTCAAAGCATGCTAAGTCTGTTGATCTCATCTCTTTCTTTGTATGTTAAATGTTTATTTCAATAGACTTATCCTCTTCATCCCCACTGGGACATAAAGGCACCAACAAGCATACCCCATTTGTCCCTGTCCTTTGCCAAATGTTGAGCTTACCCCCAGGTGCATCCCAGCTCCTGTAGCTCTACTTGGATGGTTCTCTTAATAGACCTATGGCAGTCATAAAATGTATAAATTATTATTTTATTTTTGGTTACACCCTGTGTTTCCTAAAAATTTACGTCTCTTTTTATATATATTTTGTAGGCACATAGAGTTGTTCTTGTAGCAGCCTGTCCAATGTTGCAGTCCATGGAGAACGCTTCGTTTGGATCTCACCTAGAAGTGCGACTAGCTGCTGAGATCAAACAAGATTCTGTTAACACATTTCTACAATATTTATATGAAGGCTTTATGATGCTTACAGAAGAAAATGTGCGAGATGTTGAAAAAATTGCCAAATTGTTACAAGTAGAAAATATCATTACATGCTGTTCAGACTTTGATAAATGTTTAAGAACAAAGCAGGGTATGCCACCACATTCATCACAGTATAAATATAATTATCATGACCAGGTTGAATTCAGACATGTACGTACAACAGACTTGCAAAAAACATTTCACGAAAGAATGATGAAACGTGCATCAGAAATGTCGCGTCCAACAAGTCCTGGTCATAAACGTCCAAGAATGCATAAACCCTCAAATCCTAATGTTTCAAATTTTGGTGCTAATAGAATGGATGATTCTTCAGCTATGTCGCAGGGTTACCATGGTCACACAATGAGTGGGCCAGGTAGTGGAGGGGGTGGTGGTGGAGACACATGGGAAAGAATTCCTAAGTTAAATCCAGGTTTTCAATCATCAAGGTCTAGTTCATTTAGTCGGTCATCCACCACTGACCCTGGTGTAGTGGAAATTCGTGAAGACAGTGTAGAAATTATACAAACAGAGCAGCCTGAACCAGGACAGTCGGAAGCAAAATCTGTTTCAAAAAGTGTTGCAATATCTGTAGCAGGACAAATGAATAATGAATATGACCTACAGATCGTTAATGTTTCAGCAGGTGACACCGAACCAAAAACAAAGACTTCTATTTCTTCACGAGCTCCTATAACTGTTAGTCCATTAAGTGTTCATAGTGATTCATCTTCATCACCCATCATCAAAGACAGTTCATCACATCATCCTCCACCTCCTAAACTTGAGCGTGGTGGTCCACCATCACACTCCCGTGATGAAAATAGAAGACATTCAGATTATCATTCCCAGACATCACATAATCGTTCAGACTCAGATATGTATTCACATTCCCCATCAAGGCAGAGAATTGAGGAGCAAAAACGTCAAAGTTATTCCCAGCGTTCTGAATCCGATATGTATTCTGAAGATAAAGGAAGCCATAGACAGCCTTACCCTGTGACAATGTCTTCATCGGGCATGTCGAAGCAGTATTCATCAGGAAGTGTTCAGTCTAAGCCTTTTGCTGCTGGCAGCGTTATGCAGGCTAACAGTCCAATGTCGTCCCCTAGTTCATCTCATAAGCCGGCCACTTCATCAAATCAAGAAAGACACGATTCTTCAGAAATGTCACATGGTCAAATGTCAAGGTAAGATTGAATTAATTGGTACTGAATTTTCTTGTGCTTACATGACAGAATCAATAGTCTCCCATATAATGACCAAGACTAATGACCCATTTATTTTCACCGACCAACAAGAAAGAAAACTACATAACTAAACACAATTACAGCAAAGATAGTAGAAATTAAGTTCAGACGTTTGATATAACTAGTACTTAATACATTAAAACTAAAAATATTTCATTATTTGACGGCCACAGTATATATTATAAAAGTTGAAACACAAGTTTAAGTTTTGGTGGTCCAGACTAATATCATCAAAAATTAAAAATTCTCTTTGGTTTTTTTTTTTTTTTTTTTTTTGATACAGCAATATATATTTAAAAACACCAAAAACTAGTTAAAATTTAGATGCCAAAAATATCCAAATTCCTAAAAGTTCTTTAAAATTTAAATTTAAAAGATGAATTAATTCTTAAGCATAATTCACAGAAAAACCCTGTTCAATTGATATTCTCTAGCATATATATAGTGTAAATTAATTTTGATAGCTTGAAATTTTCTTTCTTTTATTTTCAGTGGTGTAGATAAATTAGAACAGCAAGCCAGTAGTTCAGCTGACTTAACACCTGATTTAAGTATTGTAAAAATAGAAAGTGCAAATAACTCTAACATGGACGACACGGGAGGACTCGATATGTATGTAGACATGCCCGACCAAAGTATGATAAGTCACATGCAAGGTGATGAGGAAGTTCCCGACGATCACAGTGATTACGAACATCCATCAGGAGATTGGGGTCAAGAAGATATGTCGAATGAGGGCAGTAATATTAGCGGTGACCAAAGCATGTACATGGGAAATATGAAAGGTAGGTTACTTCTTCAAAATTATTTGTAGTTAAGTTTGGTACTGTTCAATTAACACAAAATAGTTCAGTATATCTACCTCTGTATCTTCATGGAATAAGAGGATAAGGGAGACCATAAAATTCTTGAATAGGGGTGGGTGGGTTGTATTTAACTGGACATGTTTATGAACCCTGGTGCATAGTATCATTTATCACATGCCTATATAAATACTGTTCTCACATGGTACTTACAGTAATTGTCAATAAACAACATGTTGGTGAACTCTAATGCACTGGAGCATGAATCACCATGTGACTTATAATAAACTTAATGTTGTTGGTCAGTATGGGCTGGAAATTTTTTGATAGTATTGGTATACTGAGTGGTCAAGACAACAATAGGTACTTTATATACAAGCTACCCAAATTATAGTACTATGTAATCTGAGATTATCTCTGATGTGAGCATTGGACAATTCGCAGAAAACCACTTGTACTAGGAAAAGAATCTATTAACAGCTTAGTCAGTTCAAGTCAACTATAGACTAAAAAATGGGACAAGTTCTGTTTGCCAACAAGCCTTAGTATGTGTAATAAATGAATGCAAATCAAAGCTTGGATAATTTGGCGCATATATTGTTGGTTTATGTTTCATTGTCCTGTTCACATGTGATGTTTCACTGGAAATACAAACCTTGATCCCTTTTGCTTTGTATGACTAATCATACCTGTGTGAAAACCCCAGTAGCATAACTTGCTGTCTGAGTTTGATTTTTACTTCAAAAGATTTTAGTGTCATAAATGTTTATCTGGGTAATCTGGTTTTCTCTACCATCCCAGAAATGAGCACTTTCATATAAGTGAAAGCATTATGACTGGAGTGTAAAACCATTACTCCCGTTCATTAGCATAAATCATCATATTGCTGAAAGTCTACAAACCGCATTTGTATCACATTTATGAAGAAAAAGAACAGAGGTAGATTTACATGTGTTTCTATTTTGTGTAAATTTCTATAAAACAGTACCAGAAAATAATGCATCATACACTTCTTATAATATTAACACGGTACATTTAGACTGAAAAATAAAGTTAAACAATTAATTTTGAAAAATTTGAATAAAGATGGTGGTTCATTTGAGTTTGTTTTATGCATTCTTTTTCAATAGTGTCTAAAGCACTGGTTCACTGTGTTACTCATTACATAACATTGAATCCCACTTAGACAGATCCTAATGTGGGAAAGTCTCCTTCATTGCAGAGGTTCAATGCTTTTCTCTGGTCACTTTTGTTTTTGCCACCATCACCAGTGTGAAATAAGTGGAATGCTCTTGACTTGAGAATAAACACCATTACTGCAATCAACTCTAGTGTATCCTTACTAGATACACCATTATTGTCTGCCTGTCTTTAAGCTGGTTATTATTGTTGGTCTGTATTATCATATGGTCAGATTTAAAAGTTCTTGTTGCATGGTGTCATTCTGAGAGAGGTGTTGACATACTGATCAACATATGGCATTTTACAGCAGATTTCTTAGTCCTACCAAGCCTACACTGACATGGGACCTTGTTTAGTAGGTGTCCATTATGTAAAAAAGTTGACTAGAATCATCAGGTTATTTCAAATCTTTTTGATTTCAAAACTAAAACTTGAATAGTTCAATCTAGTATTTTAGACAAATGATGGTCATGTTGTCAAGAAAAGTTGCAGGATTGAACAATCTGAAAACTATATTAAATACAGAAAGCTTGTTTGTTAAATGGTGTCACTTCTAGGGGGTTGATTTGAAAGATTTAACCCTTGGCCTTTTAATAGTGATAAGTGTTTATGAAAGGTAATGTAAAAAACTCTTTAAGTTCAGATTATACCTTGATGCTGGCTCATAATGAGGCTATTTAAATCCTGTGAACATGAATTTTCAATTTACAAAATGTACTTCTGTAATGTTTGATTGGTTAATCCAGCTGTAGGGGTGGGTAAATATTGTTTTATGGCTTAAGCAATTTCAATTGGCATTTCAAATCGAATCAGTTTTGGTATTGCTTTTATTACTCATGACTGCTTTAATGAGGTTTCAGTAGTTACAGTTTATGAAGTTATATATTGAAAATTAAACCTGGAAATCACCTGACCCATCCCTCTAAAATTAAACTGAAGACTTGTATGATGCATTATTTTCATTTTGTGTTTAATAAATGCTGAGCAGTAGGTTAGATTGTAATGCTGATCTTATTTATTGTTTGATTTCTACAAAATGGAAAAACTATAAATCGGAAGATTTTCGAGAACAAATGTATAATATAGAATTTGATCTTTTATTGAGAATTTGAACTTTAGCAGCCATTGATCATAGTGCTGCAAATTGTATTTATTTATATTGGGGATTTTAGTGTCATTTTACATTGTTTGAAAGAAGTTTTAAAAATCTTTTGGTTAACTTTTGATTTTGAGGAAAACTTGCATTGCAATCTAGCTATTATATAATCTTTTAACTTTTCTTGACAGATCTTCAACTGATCTCCCATTTTGTGGTTTAATATTAACAAAACAATTTGAACATGTTCAAAATGTAAATCTGAATCAATATTTCAAATTTTATATTTTCAGTTGAGTATTTATCAACAAAAGTGTTACAGTTGTGACTTTATTTGTTTATTTAAAAAAGTGACTTTTGGAGGGAGGCAAGGGTTAATGGTCAAGAAAAGTTTATTTGTGTTCTTTGACTGATGACTGCAGAAATAGAAAATTTGATTATTTTATGTATTTTAACATAAAATAAATCAAAATGTTATTCTGCAGTCACCAGCTTTGTGGAATGAGAAGTAAAATAAATTCACATTTAAGTTACAAAGCCATGTGTGATCGGCAACTTTTATAATTTTTCAGAGGTAAACCCACATGTCATAATGGAGGAAAAACATGATTTTAAGTTTTCAAAAACACATGGTTTTGTAACAATAATACATGTGTATTGGAAATCTAAGTTTATAATTTTAAAAAAAGTTGGTGTTAGTTATTTAAAGGATTTTACAAAAATTTTGATTTATATATTTGTTGGTCACATTATTATATAGTATAAAATCTTCTACCAGAAAAATATCAAAATTAAAAAAAAAAAAAAAAAAAAAAACAGTCAACAGATTTGTTTGTTTTTTTTATCCAATCTGAATAATTTTTTTGCTGGTTTAATGCGCAAGAAATGTAAAAAAGTATTAAAATACTATATAAATACTGTGATCAAATTTTCACACAGCACAAAATACACAAAAACACAATACATGCACAGTTAAATTAGTTTATCTCCCTAAGCAGCAATAAATTTGATGAGACGTCAAATTTTAATCTTTAGACATGGGAGTAAAAAAGTAATAATGCCATAAAAACGTGATTAATAAAATTTATAATTTGAAATATAATTGAGATTTTTCAAAATTATGAAAAAAAGCATTTAGTTTTAATTAGAGATTACATTGATATTAGCTTATTTTATCGCTGCTATTTATGTTATATTATGAATTGTGATATGTGTGCTGGATGCAGATTATTATGTAGAAGGTATGACACAGTCAAATAAAACGCATGAAAAAAGGACAAAAATGCTTAATGTCTATTACATATTTTGGAACATACAATTTTTATACCCTCCACCCCATCCCCTGCAAATTAGTTTGGAAGGGAGTGTTATAGGAATCACCATGTCTGTCGTGTTAAATCGTGTCTGGGCCATATCTCGTAATTGCTTTAGATGACATCATAAATATTCATATGAATAATCTTCATGGTCCAAAGGTGTGTCATGACCTTGAACCAAAGTCATATTGGAAAGGTCAAGGTCGAGGGAACACATTAAACCTTTGTAGGTGTTGAGCACAGGGGGTATTTGGCTCTTAAGAGACAGTTAAAGTATATTTTGGTCAGATTCTCATATGCTCAGTCAGTAGAGTAGTTGTTCTCTATATTGGAACCTTTGCTATTGGACCCAACAGATTTCATTCTAAAGCAAGCATAAATAGGATGATGGGTTCTTTAGTTGAACTGACATGTCAAAAAGAAAAGAAAAATATAGCTTATTAGTTATTATATACAGTCAGCACCAATTAACACAGACATTTAAAAATGAATTGGATATTGATGTAAATGTTTCTTTAATATTAACAAGAAAACCCTTTATTAAGCAGTTGGATGAACATTCCTTTGCATACCTGTAAACAAAGGGGTTGGGGTTCAAGGTCAAATTAAGGTAAATTTTTCTGAGTTTCAAACTACGAAAATTGAAATTTAGTTTATTTTGTTGTCTCCTTCAGTATTATTAAAATCAAAATGTCGTCAGCTGAAAGTGAGGTTGCCGACACATAACTTTTCAAATTTCTGGGTCTAGGCTTAGTTCACAGTATCGTGCCTGCCATTACGGGTGACTATCGCCAGTTGCTTAGTTAACACAGCAACCGTCACTTCTTTTTCTCAAGTCTTATTGGTACATCAATAGGTATTAATCTGATGACCTTCCTCTTGTAAAGCAAGTTATACTCTGCTAACTGAGCAAGTACCATGTGTTTTTGATTTGTGTCATTCCTTAAAAATAAGGTAAGTGCATTGTAAATGTTACACATAAATACACACATGTAAAATACAACACAAGTATAGTATGAAAAAGGTCTGCGCAAAGATGTTAACATATGCAACATGATCCAAATATTGCGGAACAAACTCGGGAGTATCGTACTGGTAGAGTGATAGCGTTGTAAACAACTAATGGCTTTATGTGGATGAGTCGATGATCGGGTTTATTAGGTTTGAATATAAAATATTTGTCGTAAAACTGGACATGCATTGAGTCTTCTTCCTAGATTTATATCCTGTATACGGAATTAACATTTTCTCAATGAAGTAATAGAGTTTTAAAGAAAATGATAGTATCGTATTTATTTCTAAATGATGTTTTTTTAAATGAATAATATTTAAATCAACTTAAGTATATGGAAGATATCGGATATTAATAGACTAAAAATATTTAAATAATACCTTCCAATGATGCGAAAGATTGATACAAATTTGAAGTTACTGATTGGGGGGGGGGGGAGGGTTAGAACACTTTGGTTTATTAAAGTCTGAAGATATTCTGGCTGTATTTTCTTTCTCTCTTTCCGTCTCTCAAATAAATTATATCAGTAGCTGTGATAAAATGAATTTAAATAAGTTTATATTTCTTAGAGAATGCATAACTATGCGTTGATTGTGTGTCTGTCTGCATTGATTTATTGAAGTACATTATCTCTCTCTCTTTCTCTCTCTCTCTTTTTCTCAATTAAAAGGATAGTTTAGGTATATGTTTTAAATGATCATACACAAGTTTGTGCATACATTTTTATTCCTTGATGCCAACATATGCTGTCTATTGCAAAGATAGGCCAACATATGCTTTCCATTACAAACATAGTTATGTTTTGAGATCATTGTTATAAATTCCTGTAAATCTGGATAGATTAATTAGATAGTTATTCTGGGATTTATCAAGGGCCTATTTAGGGCCGAAATTCTGTCCCATTCCCAATGGAAAAAACATTGATTTTTTCCCAAAAAGGCTGAAAAAATTCCCAATTAGAAAATCGTACCAGATACATAGCTGAAGTCTGGCCATAAATGTGGCTGCTTTTCTCAATCTTCAATCAACTCCATACACTAAAAGCATTAGATTTAATTATTAATGACATCAAAAATGATGTCACAGATTTTCCAAAATGGGCAAAAAGTTCTTTACCCAAAAGACCCTGATAAATCCCTGTTTACATCATCTGTTAGTTGTATTATTTTTCCTGGGTCTTGTTTGGATGATAGTACTTCCTATTTGTAATGAATAATTGAATGTCTTTACAAAGGGCTGTCAAAGAGAAGCCAGCTTTTAGGACTATTGTACCTACTTTGAAGGAATGGGTTTTGTTATGTGTATTAGTGAAATTGTCAGGAAATGAACATATACTTTAAGAAGTACTTGGTTTCATATATTTCAATTTACCTTAAACACTTGTTTCACAATTTCGAAATTTACCAACTTCTCATCTTTGTTTCACAATTTCGGAATTAACCAACTTCTCATCTGTGTTATATTGGTCTGTTGAATCAGCTTTGGCTTTTTGTTTGGGTTTTATTCCAAATTACTGACACACTTCTTTTTCCTTATCCTTTCAGGGCATGGTTATCATATTAAAAATAGAGAAGTTGGCTTTTCAAGAAATTTACCAGACATGTGTCTTCCTCATAAACTTGTTCATTTTCCAGCTGGGGTCCCTGCAAGATCATGTGCTTATTGTAAAGTAGTGGGTACTCGTACAGAGTGTGGACGCCATGTAAGGTCGTATTATGCATGTGACGCGTGTGCCGTACCTCTTTGTAGCAGTAGGTACAAAGATTGTTTTGAACGTTATCATGCATTGGTCGGAGTTAATGAAATTGTTCGAAATACTAATAAACCATCTTTACAGCAGCTAGAGGCTAAGTTGACATTACCACATCAGTTAGATACTAAGTTGACATTACCGCCTCAGTTAGATGCCAAAATGAGTGGTAATGGGCAGGCTTTAATATGGGGTTCTGAACATTTCAAATCTGAACCTGAGAATTTCACAAACAGTATCACTAATCTATCAAAACTAATGGATGCAAAATTTTCTGACTAACTGCAATGTAATGGATTTATAATTGACAACAGTTTCTGTAGAGATGACCAACCAAGCCCATCTAATTCTGTAGGAAGCAAGTTGATTGGTCCAACTCTGTTTGTAGCAAACTGATTGGCCTGATTTTGCAAAGAGCAAACCAATTGGCTTGATTCTGAAAGGAGCAAGCTGATTGGCCTGATTTTGTAAAGAGCAAGCCAATTGGCTTCATTCTGAAGGGATCAAGATGATTGGCCTAATTTCGTAAATAGCAAGCTGATTGGCTTGATTCTGTAGGGAGCAAGTTGATTGGCCTGATTCTTTTATGGAGCAGGCTGATTGGCAAAAAGATTTTATAATTGAGTAAATTGTAGTGAAATGATCAAATATTACACCGTCATAACCTTGTTTATTAATAGATTTCTTGCCATTTAGTTTCCATTTATGAAGATAGATGTGTAAATTTTAATGTAGGAGTAGTCATTGATGGTTTTACGGTGCATATATATATGGCAGCTGGCTTTGCATTTTATAGACAATTTTATGGTAGATGTGTATTGCAGCTGGCTATGTAAATTTTACTGTGATATGTATTTTAATGTTGATGATCTGATCTTAGGACTATTAAATATTTTCAACAAATTTATTGTCTTACCTGAAGCGAGAATGAATTGTAGACATGAAGTTATAGGACATTTTGTTCTTCCTATTTCATTGAAATGAGAAGAATGATAGATAGCAATATTTTTGTAATGGGATTTGTTTGCATATTTTTAGAATGTTTTTAAAATTTGATCTCGGGCTTTTAACTTTTATCTGCACTTATTGCTTATATTATAATTTACTATTTATATATAAAAATAGAATAATTTAAATGAACAACTGCAGAAAAAATGATCAAAATATTTTGTGAATTAAAATGAACTGTGGCAATTGTATACACCATTATAGAACATGTTTTATTTTATGCATACATGTACAAAGATGAATTCAATTAAATTAGATATATACATGTAAGATGTTTTGTCTAAAAAGGTTGTAGATTTTATCAGTATTTTTGTAAATTAAAAAAAAACTTGAGATTTTAATATATTTGTTGTTTTGCCTATTTTCAACACAAAATGTTTAGACTTGTTCATGCAAGATAACATTTAACATTGTACACAACAAAGTAAAACGGTGTCCAGAATGGACTGAAAACAAACTGAATACCAAGGTTACTAATCTACATAATAGATGCCACATGAAGGCCACACTGATTGTCTAATGAAGGTCTCCAACTTCCAAGATGATAACTTGATTGCATGTTATTACATGTATTGTAAGAAGTGTTTAAGTAGATTATTCTTCTCAATTTTTAACATGTAAAAAATCCCTGTTTTACCAAAATCAAAAAGCTTACACTTTTCCCTCTTTGTACGCTTTCAGGGAGAAGTATTCATGTACCTGGCCATCAAGAATGGAACATAGACAATTCTTTAGGGGCCTCATCAATGACATATAGATCTACTAATGAAGAATACATATCTAAATCACGGCCAGATTTTCAGCAAGAAAGCAGTGACTTTCATTCATTTATGAGTCAGCATAGACTTGTGAATACAGAATTTGACAAACAAAAACTTTGTTTCTATTGTCAAAAGAACAAATTAAGAACTAAATCTGGTTATAATGTGTTAACCAGGCATATGTGTGAGACTTGTCAGGTGCCCCTGTGTCGAGGAAAATATACTGAAAGATCTTGTTTCTATCTATATCATACACATATTTTTCAGAATACACCAGGCTTCAATACTTAATGGGATTTAAATTTGGAACATACCTACATGTGTGCAATAAAACATTGATTCATCATTACCATTTGTTCAGTCATATTTGTTCATAAAAAAGGGGTTTGGTGATAGATTTAGGGAAGCTCATGTTAATGAAGGGAACCGAAGAAACATTTTTTGGGACTTCATAATAGTCTGGTGATAAGCAAGGTAACAAAGTTAGGAGGGGCATTAAAGCAAGGTGTTTCTGCATTTACTGATTAATTTGATATGACTACCAGTAGGCATTTTGTGTTGAAGCAAGGCAGCAAAGTTAGGAGGGGCATTAAAGCAAGGTTTTACTGCATTTACTGATTAATTTGATACGAGTACGTGTAGGTTTTTTGTGTAGACAACAGTGCTATGATTAGTAGGCTGAAAGTTTTGGATATAAGACTATGAGTGTATTGTTGAAGGTTTTGAGTTCTGTCTGAATGTGTTATTTTACCTGTGGAGAGTTCTGGTTCTTTCAAAATCTTTCAGTTCTCAATGTTCATGATTTTTGGTTTGGTATTTTAAAAAATACACACACTTCGAAAGGTACAGAGTATGGTATCTGAAATGTTGCCATATTTAATTTGCTCTGAATTGGGCTCCCAATTCAAGTGCATGTATTGGTAAACTTACTATAGATAATAAAAGTTTGGTTAATCTTTATAAAAAAAAGCACTACCAATAAATGCAGTGATGGTGATACAATTGAAATCATTAGTGAATAGAAACATGTTTGATATTTATTACTAGTATATGGAAAATCTTGAATGAGAAAGTGATTAAAAAATAGACAAAAAAAAAACAAAATCTTAGTAGTAATAAAGATGTTTTTGTTTAAATTTTAAGATTTTAGTTATGTATTTAAACAATAAGTTTGACAAGATCCTTTTTAAATGGTATCCATGTCTTAGACTGATGTTCCTGATTCTTGCCTTTCAGGAAGAGGCCCTACCTGGATATCCTCGTCGCCATTGGCAACAAGTGATGATCAACATAGATGTGACAGACAATATTTAAGCAGTGAATCATATCAAAATACTCTATCTTATTTCCCCGGACATAGACTTGTGAACACAGAGTTTGATAAACAGAAACATTGTTACTTTTGTAAAAAGAACAAACTAAAAACCAAATCTGGTTATATCGTATTGACGAGACATATTTGTGAGAGGTGTCAGGTTCCGTTATGTCGAGGGAGAAATACAGAGCGGTCATGTTTTTATCTGTATCACATGTGTTTGTATAAAGGACTTGACGTTACCCAAGCCAATCAAATACTGTAACAGTTATTGCAGCTTTCTGTCATGCGTTGTATTTGGTTTAGAAAAAGTGTAAAGGTGAACATTCCAAATCACTTAAATCAATGGTTGTGCTGTTTTGTGTGGTTTTAGTTTGTTGAATATTTGTATGAATTGACTGACAATTTTAGTATATTTTTTACTAGAAGATAAATTTGGTTGAAGGGAGGGGGCAGATATTTAATAAATACATGTACATGCATAAAGTAGCATTTAGGTTCCAATGCTAGAACAAGTTAACACAATTTACCAGATGACATCTATATTTGTCGGCTATTGTCTCAACCAACTCTGTTCATTTCATGTTTTCATCATTTTATTCATTTTGCACCTACAGGTGTATTGAGATTGGGTTACATTAAAAAAATGAAATTCTAACAACTGCCATACTAAGTTTTTGACTGAAAATGAAAGTTTCTAAGATATTTAAATTATCTCCCTTTTTCCTTGCAGGACCAGGATATAGTTGGTATAATGTTAGGAACCAGCAATTCTCTGTAGCTGATCAGTTACATTCAGACACAGACTTTAGTTCTTACTTAAGTAAACACTTACTAGTTGACATTCCCGAAGAAAAACAGCGCCCATGTTACGTTTGTAAAATGAACGGTAGTAAAACAAAGTCTGGACACCGAGTATTGACAAGGCATATGTGTAATATTTGTTTAGTACCAATATGTCGTGGTCACAAGACGGACAAATCATGCTTCTTTATTTATCACCAACATGTCTTTTATGACGAAAAAGGATTCTAAATATGTTGAATTATTTGTAGTACCAATATGACATGGTCACAAAAATGACTAATTGTATTTCTTTGTTTATCACCAACACACCTTAACAGTGTTATGTAAGGACAAACGATTCTCGCATAAGTTTTATTAATACCAATATGCCATGGTCACAAAAAAGACAAATTCTGTTTCTTTGTTTATCACCAACACAACATAAGGACAAATGATTCTCACATAAGTTGTATTAGTACCAATATGCCATGGTCACAAAAAAGACAAATTCTGTTTCTTTGTTAATCACAAGCATGTCTAACAGTGTTATGTGAGGACAAATGATTCTTACATAAGTTTAATAAATACCAATATGTGGTGGTCACAAAAAAGACAAATCTTGCACAACATTTCTTTTATGAGGACATGATTTTCACATCAAGTTTAATAAACCTATTTGTGAAGTCATTTAAACATAAGCTGTTATAAAGAGGGTCCTCTACAGTATCTTATTATTCCCAGTAATATTTTTGAAACTTTTCATTTCCATTGGATATGGATGGACTTGCACAAAACATTTCTATAATAAGTAGAAGTAGAAACAGTAGCTCATTACAAGCTTTAGTGGATATTGTATTATTAAAAAAAAATCAACCCATTGTTCACAAATGGAAATGTAGATAGTTTTGTAACCATGATGATAACTTGTGCAGTTAGATGAAGAAATTAGAAGTAAACATTTGTCCATTTGTTTCCTTTCAGGGATGTCAACCTCTGATCTTCAAGTTGATTTAAGGAGAAATGTGTCCTCCATCGGTGTGAGGATCGACCCAAAGGGATTTCATGCTGATCCAGCGTTACGTTCAATGTTATCCGAGCACAACCTTGTTGATATTCCCGAGTGTAAACAGAGGCCTTGTTACCTCTGTAAAATAAATAACTGCAAAACCAAATCTGGTAATGTAGTGTACACACGTCACATGTGTAGTGTATGTGTAGTTCCCATATGTAGAGGACGAAACACGAATCGTTCATGTTTCTTCAAATATCATCAACAGTTATTGTATGACTCTAATTATGAAAATGATCAATTTTGAAAATGTTCTGAAAACGATGTTTAGAAAAACTATATTAAGATTCCATCCTTGAAATTATATATTGTCAAATCAGTAGTCTGAACTAAAGAGTCAAGACAGTGATATTATTGTCCATGAACTGACCATCTTTGTTTTAAGTGAAAAAATCCTGACTGGGGCATAAAACTCCAATACTCCACTCTGTGCAAGGTTTTCAAGATATTAAACAAGGGAAACTGACTTGACTTACTTGACTTATGTCCATCTCTCCTTGTGGAGAATTGGGCCAGATATCTTTCTCCTCCAAGAATCTCTGTTGGCAGCTATTTTAGCAGCTTCACTCCATGTCCCAAGTCCAAAGGGAAACTGAACATAATACAAAATGGGCAATTCCAAGGATGACTGTTTATGGACAGGTTGACTGTTTAGACTTCCAAATTGTGGATAATGTCTTTACTGAAAATTACTTCTGAACATATTCATTGGAACTTTGTGAATTTATTATTGTGTTTCAAAAAAGTGATAGTTATATTAGTCTTGTAGTGTATATGAAATGCTTGTATGACTGAGAGAAACTTAGTTTGATTGAAGGATGTGTAACATTTTTGTATGTTTCCAGTATTTTCTTTGTTTTTATATTTTTTAAGTAAAAAAATATTTTTGAATTGGAATAAAAAGTTTTGTAAAAATTATTTGTTTTCTTTATTGAATGATATAGTGGCCTATAGATCAACCATTCCTTATGCTTAAATTGCAAACCATTATTTTTAACACCTTGTTTTACCCAAGCAGCAATGGAGTTAAAGAGTTAGAAGGCTAGCATTATAAAAGTTGTGATTCGCCTGCTTTAGGACAAAGCTGGTCAGAAACAATTGCACAACCTCTTATACCAGTAAACCTGTGTTGAGGTTTATTCTTGATAGATAATAAGATCATGTCTCGTAACAATTAGCTGAAAAATTGATGATACAAGCAATAATTTTTTAGTCACATTTCATATGACTGAAAACTGTAACCTTAGAAATATTTCATTTTCCATATTTCTGAGCATTAAGGAAGTATTACAGTTAAATGTTGTATTTGGTCACTTATGATTTAAACTGCTAGATATGTTTAGACATTGACTGAATCGCTGTCAAAATATTCCCCAAAATAACATCAATTCTTTCTTTTTGTTTCAGTTGGTCATTTGACAGCAGCTGCCCCTCACTCCCAGTATCATACAGTGACTTATAAGGGTCAAATGCTACAAAGTATTATCCAACCATCCTATCCCAAGCAAGATAACCAAATATTCCAAGGTCAAAGTACTCCATCAATTTCGTCACAGCTAGGAGTATTTGAGGACTATATAAGAGATCATGAACTTGTTAACGTGTATGATAGGTTTAAACAGACACAGTGTTATTTCTGCAAGATGATAAAATGTAGGACAAAATCTGGGTATCTGGTACTAACAAGGCATAAATGTAATAAATGTGATGTCGCCCTTTGTAGAGGAAAAGACGCAGAACGACCTTGCTTTTATCTCTATCATAGAGCGTTGTATGATAATATTGATTTTGAGACAACTATTCAGCGATATTCTCAACAAAGAGAAGATAATAGGATATACAATTGACAGTTTGACTTGGATGGCTTGCTTTTTTCTCTATCATAGAGTGCTGTATGATAATTTTGATTTTGAGACAGCTATTCAGTGATATTCTCAACAAAGGGGAGATAATACTAGGATATACAACTGATAGCATATCAAGTTCGACTTGTTATCACATTTAATATAAGTGCAATGCATCATAATTGAGGTTTTTTAGTTTTTGTGGCATTAACGAAAATATGTGAAGTAGGTGGACATTGATTCACTATAAACGAACATACATATTGATTTTTCACATTCCCATGAACTTGGTTGTGTAATGCATGTGCAGCATTTAGACAGTGTATTACTTAATCACCAGGGTGAATGTTTCTCCTCAAAAAATTAAAAAGTGAGATCAGCTTGTCTTAATAACAAACCCTTTCAACATGGTGAATGTTTAGGGAAATGTAGTTGTTAATAGATATCTTGTAGAAGGTGCCAGTAACCATGATTAAATGTTTCCTGCGGTAGTGATACTTTTCTTCAAAAGTGATCTTATGTCTGTTAGAGATGTTGTGTTTTAATCAATGTTGTGTCCATGGAAAAAGTATTTCATGTCAAATTTTGTAATGTTCATTATCATACAGTGCTTCATGAAGTATCTCTAATCGTTGACTGTATGATGAGGTGGGACACATTAATGGCTGAGTGGTCTAAGCTGTGGACTTAGGTATCTGTGCCTCGCCACTTGGAGTCAATTTCCGCTTCAACAGATCCTAGTTACGTCAGGATGTTCATTATCATACAGTGCTTCATGAAGTATCTCTAATCGTTGACTGTATGATGGGGTGGGACACATTAATGGCTGAGTGGTCTAAGCTGTGGGCTTAGGTATCTGTACCTCTCACCACTTGGAGTCAAATTCCGCTTCAACAGATCCTAGTTACGTCAGGATGTTCATTATCATACAGTGCTTCATGAAGTATCTCTAATGGTTGACTGTATGATGGGGTGGGACACATTAATGGCTGAGTGGTCTAAGCTGTGGGCTTGGGTATCTGTGCCTCTCGCCACTTGGAGTCAAATTCTGCTTCAACAGATCCTAGTTACGTCAGGATGTTCATTATCATACAGTGCTTCATGAAGTATCTCTAATCGTTGACTGTATGATGGGGTGGGACACATTAATGGCTGAGTGGTCTAAGCTGTGGGCTTAGGTATCAGTGCCTCTCACCACTTGGGGTCAAATTCCGCTTCAACAGATCCTAGTTACGTCAGGGTGCTTGCCAAAGATTGTGATTTTGCCAGGCAATTTGGTATCTTCCATTAAAGAACTGCCACCTTAATCAGGGATTCATCAAGGACCTAATTAGGGCCGAAATTTGGCCCCATTCCCAATGAGAAAATTCCCATTTAGAAAATTATGTTGTTTTTAAACGAAAATGAAAGTAAATTTTGTGAAACCTTCCAAATCAGTAAAAGCAAGTAAAAGATTCTAGATTATTTTAAAACAACATCTGCAAAGGAAGATGAAGATACCGCTTCTACTTAAAAGGCTTCCCGAGGTCGTGAGTAAACCGACTTCTGACATGAGGTTTTCCCAAAATGAGCAAAAAGTTGATAGTTTTTCCCAATTTTTAGTTTAGAACCTTTTCCCAAAAGATCCTGATAAATCCCTGTTAATATAACACAATTACTACATCAGTTTTGAACTCAATGTAGTTGTTAAAAAAATTAATTATTATAAAAGTACATAATTAGCATGTATTAAAGGTTCAAAGCTATAAGTCATTAACAAAGACAAATCTTTCTTTTCCTTTCAGAGATGGGCATTGTACTAGCTCCACCATCAGTTCAAATGAACCAATCAAACTTTATTGAATACATGCAAGGATTCATTGAATCAATGGGACAGAATGACTATGGGCAGCAACCATATGATTTTAAAACATATTTGAATCAACATAGAATGAATTATTTTACTGAGGGTCCTGTTGCTAAGAAACAAATTAGATGTCGGTTCTGTAAAGTAAATAACTTAACGACTAAATCAGGACATGGTATTTTGACACGACATAAATGCGAGCAGTGTAATGTACCTTTGTGTAAAGGGGAGGCAACTGAACGTCCATGTTTTTATCTTCATCATTTGTCACTCTATTATAAATTAAGTCCAGTACATATTTACAACCTATATTTACAATGTTTTGAAAACTATGTCCAATACAAGCAGTGACAATTTGTACTTAATTAGTGAATTCATACAAGCATTCCTGTTCTATATCAAAAGTTTCCATTCTCTACTATTGTCTGAATCACCGTTTCTGATAGTGATTTATTCTTTATTCCCATAGAAAATCCAATCAACTTGAATAATAGTCAATATTGTTCACTTACTTGTGCCTAATGGCAACTGAAAATCTGTATGCGCATCTGCGATTGTCATAAATTATTTTTGTAGAAAAAAATGTTGGCGATGTAGAGATTTACATGGCGAAAATGGCTATGTTTACATTGGAAGTTATCTCCTTGGTGATGTATAAATTAAGTAAAAAGATGTGGTTTCCCTCTTAATTATTTAGCTGTGAATTATATGGGTTTATTAAGTGAGGCAAAAGATGGTTAAGAGCATTTATCAATTGAATTTGCATGTTGTTATGAAGTGGTCGTGGCTTATGTATACATGTAGTTTTTTCTTCAACTTTGTGATACAGTTATAATCTGGATTGTAATATTAGGAGTTGCCCTGTCAAAAACAAATTCAAGGTTTTATAGTAATCAGATATTTTTTTCTTTTCCTTTCAGTTTTTGACACGACAGCTCCTAAAATTATGTCCAAAAAAGAACAGGACCTGTTCTTCGCTAAATGTGGTCCGAATTTTGGAGGGGTAGAGGCTACAAATAAGTATGAGAATTTTGAGGCATACCTAAGTGAACATCCATTGACCCGTGTCTCACAGGTATCCAGAAAACAAACGCTGTGTTATTTCTGTAGAGTGAACTCCTTAAGAACTAAATCTGGTTATGGTGTTCTGACCCGCCACAAATGTGAGACTTGTGACACGCCCCTGTGTAAAGGTCAAGAAAAGGAACGTCCTTGCTTTGTTCTTTTCCACAGAGCGCTGTATCACGGAACAAATCCCAAGGAGACGTACCAGGATTATGTACAAACCTTAACTAATCAGTACTACCAGTATGAAAGTGATGTGAAAAACTTTGATGACTTTTAGATTATGAATTTATATATACTGCTATATATACAGTACAGACCTGTCATGTGCTACTTTTGAATTTTTATGAAATAATATTTTAATAGAAATTCAAAAACAGCACATGACAGACCTGTCAAAAGTTTAACACTAACAATTTAAAGCAAACCAATCGACCACCATATTTGTCCCTCCTTTGACAATCGACAGCTCATGTTGGTTCCTTTTTAACTTGATCACAATAGTTTTTCCGTAGCTGTTATCTATTTCTCTGTAGCTTTTTGAATAACTAGCTATCCATATTTCACTCACTTGTCAGCCGAGCTTCTGCTCCTGTTCCTTAGTGCACTGTTAAACTTTTGATACTGTCCATTATAGATTGTCCATATTATTTTGGAAAAGGAAACTTCTTTATTAACAGTATGTGGCAATGTAAAAAGTTTTCCAGCATTCATGTCATTTAAATAAATAGAGCAATACAGAAACAATACACAAAGAAGTTAGGATATTAACACCTTTTTATTTTTTCTCCTTTCAGCTTATGATGGTGCAGCTCACTATAATATTTTACAAATGCATCAAAAACCTTTCATTGAGTATGTGCAAGAAGCATTTGATTCTTATGAAAATGAATATGGACTGCCATCATATATAAAGGCAGATCCTAGCGGACATGATAATTTTGATTCTTTTGTAAAGGAACATTTGCTCATTCCTTTCTCGGACGATACTAGAAAACAAGTGAAATGTTATTTCTGTAAAGTTAATCGTTTAAAAACAAAATCGGGATGGCCAGTTTTAACTCGCCACAAGTGCCAGAAATGTGGTGTACCGTTATGTAAGGGTCAGGAGAAAGAACGACCTTGTCATTATTTATATCATAGGTCCATTTATAATGGAATAGCCCCACAAGACACATACAGTATATATGTACAAGAGTTTTATAAACAGGCAGATGCTTTTGGCAATTACGTTTCTGAAAGTAGCTAGGTTTCCACAATTTGAAAATTATAAGCCAACTCTGAAAATTGTAAAAATATTACTTTAATAACTCTACATAATAGAGAGGCAGTGGTGGCCTAATGGTTAAGATGTCAGTCTATAAATCCAGGGTCTTTCACTGCTGTGAGCGAGTCCTGCTCAGACCACATGTGGGAAAGTGAATTTTCCTTGTCGTTGGCCTTTATTGGTTCACCTGGTATACCCTTGTCTGCAGTGTACTGACTCGGTGAGCTAGCACTTTAAAGTCACCCTGAGTGTGCGCTAATACAAGGCAGACCATACAACACACTTGCACTTCACATGCATACACAAAGTTATTCATAGATTAATCCTTTGAGTTCTCGTCGCGAATAGCTGAAAAATTGCTGATCCAATGTTAAGAAACATTCGACCAAACAACCAATCTAATAGATCTGTTTTATGGATAGAAAAAATGAAGATAATTGCATTTTGTTTGACTCTTTCCAGGCAAAATACAACTGATTAAATTTTCATGTCTGTATATGTGTATTATTTATGATGACAACATAAATATTTGATGTAGTCCCAATTTGAAAACTTTGTGAAATACTGGTACTAATTAAAATATTGTAAATATATGACTTTGTGTTGTAATCTTCATTTTTATGTAATAAACAGTGATTATAAACTCATTACATTTGACTTGTATTTTTGCAGTATTACAGAGATTTGATTGGTTAATACTATATTTTTGCAGTAGTAGACTACTGTATTTTTTCAGTAGTTCAGAGATTTGATTGGTTCAGTTATATAGAGATTTGATTGATTTTGACATGGATTGGTGTGTTTGTTTCTGACTGTATATTTTCCCAGTAGCACAGACATTAGATTTGCTACTTAGTTACAAATCAATCAACATCTGGTATATACAGTAGAAGCTTGATTAATTGCCATTAATTGATTTCTTCATTCAAATATTGGTTTCATTAGGCATTTGAATTTTGCAATAAAACGAGGGAGGCTAACAAAGAAAAACACAAATACAGAAGAAATGAATTTTAGAACTTCAAAATTATTTGGCAATAAGCGAGGTGGCAAAGTTATCTCTCTCTCTCTCTCTCTCTCTCTCTCTCAGATATTACAGGTGTTTATGATAGATTTTTTTTAGAGTTTAAGTTATACTTTTTCTAAAATATACTTATTGTAAAAAAACTTAAATGATTCATATTCAAATAGAGAACTAAATAGATCCAGGGATTTTTCTGGGTATCCACAAGGTCCGGTAAAGGGACCCATTCCCAATGCAAAAAACATACATTTTTCCCAATTCTGTAGTAAAAAATTTCCCAATTAGCTATGTTTATCAATTTTTTGAGAAAAAAAAAATTCACAAGATCATCAACATCATATTCGGAGGATATCTCGTTCTGATAATGATTCCAATCTATATTAACCCACATTTTGTTGGATGATTTATACAGAGACAAAAGAGACAGCGCTATTTTGCTGTGAACACCGATATAATTTGTTCAATTACCAGTATTCTAGTGGTCTAGAATTTTTAATACACGTATGTTGTTGTGATTTTTCCCAAAATTACATTTTTGTTGAGCATTTTCCCAATTTCATCCCAAGGTCCTTTTCCCAAAAAAGTCAGAAAAATCCCTGAGTTCTAGCTGGCGATGGTAAAATATTAAAAGCTGCTCCATCGGAAGTGAATAGATAAATGGCATGCCTTATACATTACATGTCTGACTTTCAGAACTGTGCTGTAATGGGGTTCACAAATGTAACATGGGTTTAATACTGGTTAAAGTTAGTGTATAACTATTTTTTCTGATGGGAAAATATGGGAACTGCAGTGTTCATTCTATCTAGAAAGATGCCATGGGGCCATTAATCCCTTAAATTACCAAATGAGCTCATTATTTAGGCCCTAGTAGGCCATATGTAACATTTATAATGATGTAATAATGTTAAAGAAAAATGGCCCCTTCTGAAAAATCCTAGAATGAACACTGGATGCTATGGATGCTACATACTTGTAGGGTATCTTGTAGTACATTGGTGATGCCCATTAAAATTAATTTTTCTGCTTAAGTAAAATGGCTGTTATTTCTCCTTTCAGCGTACGATGGAGCAGCTGCCTCCTCCTACATGTATAAGTTCCTTCCATATACAGAGATTTTTGAAAATTATGTTCAGCGTTTAGTGTCTACTCAGAAAGAAGGCTATAATCGTTATCGAGACATCAACGATGTGGAATTCGAAGATTTTAGTTCATTTATAGAAAATCACAATCTTGTAAATGTATTTGAAGATGGAAAACAAAAACAAAAAATATGTGCATTTTGCAAGGCAAATAAATTAACGACGTCATCGGGACGTGTCATTCTGACGAGACATAAGTGCGAACTTTGTAATGTTCCACTGTGTAAAGGAAGAGATTCTGTTCGGCCATGTTTCTATCTGTATCACAGTGCATTGTTTTATGGGATAGATCATACTATGGCTCTGGATCTGTATATGAAAACAGTTAGCACATACTCTCATCAGTGATCATATAAATTTATTTCTGCAAAGAGAGATAAATCGTTTAAGCTTATCTACACATAAGGCTCAGATAATCTGCATGTTTTGTGGAATTTGTCACAGTAACAGTTGTGGAAGCGCGTGGCCTAGTGGTTAAGGCGTTGGACTCATGATTCGAAGGTCGTGGGTTCGATCCCTGGACCGGGCGATGTGTTGTGTCCTTGAGCAAGACACTTAATTTCACGTTGTTCCAGTTCACTCAGCTGAAAAATAAATGAGTACCAGCAAAATGCTGGGAGTTAACCCTGCGATGGACCGGCGTCCCATTCAGGGGAGAGTCTTGTACTCTCAGTCGCTTAACGCCACGGAAACCGGGATAAGCTCCGGCCTGATGGGCCTAATGGCTCGGGACAGACTTAACTTTAACACATAAGGCTCAGATAAGCTGCATGTTTTGTGGAATTTGTCACAGTAACAGTTGAAATGAAGTAAATTGTTAAAAACTTGTTTTAATCATATGCTGAAAATAATTAAATAACAAAACATTTTCTTCATAGAGCAGAAAATTATTTTTACTTGGGCATCACAAATGAATGACCAGATATCCAATGGAACATGATATTAGCGATTGTGTGGCTATTTTATTCTTTTCTGTTGGATAACAAAATAATAATAATGACTGATAAAAAATGCCTGGATTTGCTTCATGACTAGTACATGTAAAGTCTGTCAGCGATATTGTGGCAGAGTGTTTATAAACATGGAAAAGTCTATATAATGATGATAGTCTTAAGATACAGATATATAAAGGTGGGGTTGACAAATAAATGCATGAAGGCGTGAATATACAAATAGGATAACAGTATTAATACCTTTTGTGTATAATGAACTTGCCCATGTTTATAAACACTCTGCCACAATATTGCTGACAGACTATATCTGCTTCACTCTGTTGTCTTCTAATACATATTTACAAATGTCATCTTTTTCATAGAAAACTATTTCAGCACAACCATCAAATACAACCATAGTACCACCTTTATTTGACTTGACTTATGTCTCTTAATTCTCTGGAGAACAAAGGGCTGCAACAACACCTCTCAATCTGACACAGTTCTGGGATAGCTTCTTCAGTTCAGCCCAGGTCTCTCCAGCTGTTCCTGCCTCTGTGCCTTTATTTAGACCCAAGTAAAAATCACCAGTCAACATATATTTGTACATAGGCAGATCTGTATTTGCTTGTAAACTGTAACCTCTGAAATTATCACAGCTAAAAGCAACATAGAGATAGAAAAACTATTTTATACATTAATGGATATAAAAATATTTGTGGGTGTATTAATTCAAATTGCACATCAGAATTTGTTGATATATTTATTTAACATTTAATTAACAGTAAAACATTTCCCTTGCATGTTTAAGTAATGCTCTATTTTTTCTTTCCCTTTCAGAGCCAGGTCCTCTACAATTTTATTCCATGCCTGATATTAAAAAGTTATTTTTGGCATTTATTGAAAGTTGGTTAACCAATGAGAAAGTAGTTCCGAAATTAGAAGATTTGAATATTGGCAACACCCAAAATTATGATACAATAGCTTATGGTCATAAACTTAGTATGATTTATGACAGCGAGGATAAAAAACAAAAACTCTGTGCTTTCTGCAAGTCCATTGGTGTAAAGACGAGTTCTGGGGGTTACATTTTAACGAGGCATAAGTGTGATGTGTGTAACATCCCACTTTGTACTGGGAAGAGAAAAGGGAAGGAGTGTTTTGACCTGTACCATATAGCCTTGTTTTACCAGTTAGATCCTGCTGAAGTGTTTCAACTGTATCAGAAATTACTGACACAAATTGCTTCTGCATGAGATTAATCTATGGATTAGGATTAAGGTATCCTGTTAAAGTGGACTTAATCAGCAGGTGCCCCTTAGAATCAGTTCTGTGCTTTAATGAGCTAAGTTTTTCTTCCTTGAACTGCATGTATTTTGTAAGAAAAATGACTAATTGTGAATTTTATTGTTACAATAAACTTAAAGTTAAGAATTCAAATTGATAACATTTGATAAAAAGATTTGAATAACCAATACATGCTCTTGTTAAAAAAAAATAAAGACAAAGACAAAAAAAAAAAAAAAATGAATAGTTGTATGGTAAAACTGTCTGATAATTGATAATTCTATTAGAAGTCTGATTTCTGAATTCAGAGTTTGTGTAAAAGATAAAAGTTGTAACATTTCAGCATATTTATACACACCCATTTAAGTTACAGTAACTTCTTAAGAAGTAAGAAACTTGTTTTGCTATAAAATGGGTAAGTTGGTTGGAATGGCATTTTAAACCACAGTTAAGATTATTTCACTTATATTGGGACAGTGGAAGAAACCAGATTATCTAGAGAAAACTATTGTCTGCTCTTGAAAACATTTACTTGGTTTAAGTTCATCTGAAAATATATACATGTTTGTTAAGCTTTATAATTGTGTATTACCTGTAAAACATTTGAATCAGAACTTCTGGTTCAGAAGAAATGTGACTTTACTGGACTGATAGTGTATGGTGGTATACTGGCATTAGTGAATTACAGAGTGCTTAAAAACATGAACTGGCATGCATACAATTTTCTAAGGTGCAAAGGCAATTATTCTTGTATATGAAAATGAATCGTTGCAAACATACATGTAATTAAAAAAAGCAAGATTTATTAAAGTTTGATCATATTAATTGGATAAAATAAAACAAAAACTGATACCATAATACTGATTGATTTCTTGTTTCTTTTCCCTTTCAGATAACCCAGCCCTGTTTCAAATGATTCCATTTCCAAAGTTATTCGTAAAGCATATTGAGACCCTGTACGGCAATACCCAGACAAGTCAGTTCTCGGACACATCACATGATTTTTCTTCATATTTAAGCCAACATAGTCTGGTTTACATATGTGATGATGGGAAAGAAAAAAGAAAATTATGTACATTTTGCAAGTTAAATAAACTGAAGACTGGGTTAGGGAGCTATATAGTGACTCGGCACAAATGTGATAAGTGTAGCGTGCCGCTTTGTAAGGGTAGAGGACACGGAAAGCCATGTTTCTATCTGTATCATATAGCAATATTTTATAACATTGATTTCTTACAAGTGTTTGAAATGTATCAGAGTTTTATTGGTTCATCTTCACAGAATGCTATTGGTTCGTCAGCTAACTATAAGCTACAGTATTATGGTCAAGAGTGATTGTGTTCAATCCTAGTTACTGTTAAAAAATTACTAACAGAAAGTGTTATATAGATATTAATTGAGATGTGGTGTGATGAATGTAAATATGTAATATTCTTGTTTTGCATGGCAATAATAATCTTGTTATTTTGAACATATATATATTTGGCTATTGAAGAGAGTATATTCATTGTGATTTCCCGAACATTTGTAGCAGGAGGTAGTTTGACTAATCCAACAGGTCAAGGGGTCAAGTGGAGATCCTATGCTAAAAACGATTTTCAGGTCTTCTGAAAGCAATTTTATGAATTCTAACCAGCCAATTTTGAGTTTATGCAGTCAAATCTGCCTGTTGCCACCTTAAGGAAAACACTTAAGTTCATTGTGTTTGAAAGCAGTTGTTAGGAAGTGATAGAGTAATTGTGAGTGAGTTGTCATTTAAAATCAAAATAAGGTGACATTTTAAAAAATCAAACACCTTCATCCAGCTAGATTAGTTTAATCAATGATAACCACAAATTTAAAACATGAATAAAAATAAACATATTGTTGTTTAATCATCAGTTTTAAAACAATGTGTTTCAGTTTGATGAAATTCTAATTTTAACCAAATAATTACTAACAATTGGATAGTTTGCAGTAAAATACTTTTGATTAATCAAATGATTAAACTATTCAAGATTGCTTGAAACAACTGGTTCTTGCTGACATCTCAAACTTTCAATATAAATGAAAGCTAATTAGATTAACAAGAAACCTAAACCTATTACAGAAGAAAACCCAACACCTTGAAAGTTGCCATTTTTGAAAAAAAAATTCGACTTTGACTGCATACTGTTAAATATGGACATCATCTAGGTAATTCCAATGATATGTGTTCTGTTTTCAGCAGTTTTTAGCTCACCTGAGCCGAAAGTCTCAGATTAGCTATTGCAATCTATCATCGTCCGTCGTGCATAAACTTTACATTTTAATCTTCTCCAAAACTACCAAGCCAAATATGATGAAACTTTGTGACTATCATATGCCTGAGTAACAGACTTTCAAAATTGTGTTCGGGGTTTGACCACGCCCATCAATATGGCTGCCGTTACTATAAATAGCCAAAAGACCAAAAAAAATCTTCTTCTCTGAAACCAAAAGGTGCAGGCAAATTTTGATTAGATATTTGGATTTAGGATGCCTAGGAACATTAACATTGTGTTTTTCATGAAAATTGGACGAAAAATAGGTTACATGTTTTTTGCGTAAAATTACGTAATTTTTAAAAATTACGATATTTTATTGGTTCAATCAGAGGAAATTCAGTATTAGATCATCCAAGGGAATTCAATATTATAGTACATGTATGTTCAACAAGTGGGGATTCAATGTTGTAGTGTAAATTTTTTATAATTAAGTCAATGTTCAAATTAATCTTTTTTTAAAAATCCCATAATTCCATGTTTTATAACTTCCTGTTTTGTTTCCCTTTCAGACAGAACACATAGCCCTGGTACTAGTAGATCCATGTATATAAAGAACACTTATACCCCGGGGTTCGTCCAGGGATGGTCTGGCTGTCAGCCCTCTAGGTCTTATTCAAATATTACAACCTCATCTCCTGGCTATGCCAGTATAATTGAAGATCAGAGTGCAGTTTTTGAGCCAGCAGATATGAATGAAGAAGTCAATATGGTGGTGAACAGACTTATAAACGAAAGCGACAATAGTATTTATAATGAATTCGGGAGTTTTGAATCGTTTATTAATAGTCACAGATTGATCTCTAATGATGGCAAGAAACAGAAGAACTGTGCTTTTTGTCTATATAACAAAACAAGAACTAGATCGGGATACTGCGTATTAACTAGACATAAATGTGAACAGTGTAATGTGTCGCTTTGTAAAGGGGAGGGAACTGAACGGGCTTGCTTCTATTTATTTCATCAATCTATCTACAGCAGAGAGAAAAGGAAATAAAAATTGTCTCATATAATACTATAAATGAAAATATGTAACAGGTAACAAAATAACAAAAATATCAAAAAACGTTTTTCTGCTCCTCCCCATGTAATCGCATTTCTGTTCCAGAAGTTCTGTAAATAATTATGGCTATAGTATTTAAAAGGTGTGTGCATGCATGTGTACATGTGTGTGTGTTAAATTTTGTTGTAATTTCTCCTTCTTTATGGTATAAGTTGTTGTAATTAATGGATTGTTACAAAATAATTCCATTATCAGAATTTTTTGTTTTAATCGTACTTATGTCAATGTTCATTATTTAAATAAAAATAAATGTTTGGTATATTTAGTAGTTAGTTTTAGTTTCAATAGTAATCGTAATTAAACACAAACAAACAGTTCCAAGTCCACAATCCTATGTTTCCACTCCTGGTAGCCAAAATCGCCATTGGCTACTAATTTCTGAAGAATTCTTTTAAAAAGTAACCTATTTTAGCACATTTATGGAAAAATACTTTAAAAAGGACTATATTTTCACAAATTTTGGAAATTTGGCTACTAAATTTTTTAAATTTATGGAAACCTAGCAATCCAAAATCAAAAGTAAAATCTTTGAAAACTGGCAAATTAAGTTAAACCAGGGAAGTAAGGCTAGGTGCTCCAGAAATGTAAGCCTCAATGGTTAAGCTAGTTACACTTGCCATATATGTAATCAAAATTGAGAATGAAAGGAACATTGAACTATGGTACATCAAATATATCCAGGATAATTTTGGTCACAGAGACAATATTCTTATTAAACTAGTCCTTACTTTCACTAAATTAGCTGTTGCAGAGTGGTTTATAACACACACTTACAAAACACAGTGCCTCTCGCAGCTCTAGGTTTGAATCCTACTCAGGTAGATTCTTGTGTGTGAGAAAGTGTCAGTTTGCTTAATGAAGGTCAGTGGTGTCCTCTGGGTACTCTGGTTTCCTGCACCAGTTGGAGAACTGACAACCTCCATACAAGTGACATAATCTTGACTTGGTCATAAATCACCATTACACCACTCCACTCCACTCCACCACTCCACTCCACTCCACTCCCCTCCCCTCCCCTCCCCCCTCCCCACCCCCCCACCCCACCCCACCCACTCCACTCCACTCCACTCCACTGTATTCCTAGCTATTTCTATGTCTATGAAAGATTGAAGAAATCAATGATGCGCCTTTTAGTTTATAAATAGACTGATTGTTATTAAAGGCTGGATGTCTTAGGTCCAATCTTTATCCAAGTCATGCTTAAAATAGAAATATAAGTCACTGGCCAAAGAAGGTTGGTGGTTTTTCCAGTGCACTCCTCCATCCCTGAACTTACTGTCTCAATATAAGTAAAAGAGTCTTGAATGGACATAAGTTTCATTACTCCATTCCACTGCTTTCCAGGGTAGATATAATAGTTCTATCCTACGCCATCTGAAGATAGAATTCAGATTTGAAATAAAAAGTCTGAATTTCTGCCACAATCATATAAATTTGGTTATTAGTTTTAGCCCTTCCTAGATAGACCTAAGAGTTGTGTCCTTGCCACACAAGATGCTTCAGACAAGATAGATTTCAAATTGCCTACAGTGTAAACTGTTTATAAAGCTTATAATGTCAGCGAAATATTATCATAGTTGTATCAAGCACCCATTGATTGATGAGTTCGGTGAGTGTTGTGAAAATGAAATTAAGTTTTGCTTTGACATCAAATTAATAGGTCAAGGGATCTTACAAATTATGATTACATAGTGGAAAACTTTTGGCTCCATTTTCATTTTATTGAATGAAAAATTGTGTAAATTGAGAACCTGTTAGTTAATAGCTGTGTCACTATGGGTTACTTCTGTAATGGCTTGCTGTGCTGCTGTGGGTTACTGCTGTGTTGCTATGGGTTACTTCTGTAATGGCTTGCTGTGTTTCTGTGGGTTACTTCTGTAATGGCTTCCTGTGTTGCTATGGGTTACTTCTGTAATGACTTGCTGTGTTGCTATGGATTACTTCTGTAATGACTTGCTGTGTTGCTATGGGTTACTTCTGTAATGACTTGCTGTGTTGCTATGGGTTACTTCTGTAATGACTTGCATTTATGTATTGAATTTTAGAAAATGGTGGTTGATAGCATAATATTTAAATTGAAAATATGCATGGTGTGATCGGCAATTTAATTTGTTGGGCTGAATCTAAATGATCTCACGGTAGTATTTTCTTTTGTTTCAGAGGAATTTTATCCTTTGGCAGGCCATTATAATAGATCGGATTCTTACTATCTGGAACAATCAAATAGTGGTGCTATGTCACAATGGACAAGCTCTGAAGTTCCCAATGTGGTCAACAGGACCACCCATACATCCTTACATAAACCACACATTAAGGAATTTAGTATGGTCACTCAGAAAACAGAACATGAATACACTACTAGTGATTTAGCAGATGTATGGATGGATCCTGGATTTAGAGCTTATGTTGGAACACACAGACTGGTGTTCAATGAAGGGAAAAAACAATCTAATTGTTACTTTTGTAATTATCACAAAATTAAAACTAAATCAGGATATTTTGTGTTAACTCGACATCGTTGTGAAACATGTAATGTTGCATTATGTAGAGGTAAAGAACGGCCATGTTTCATGTTTTATCATATGAATACTTTCAAAAATCAGTCATCTCTGGATGATTCAGCTTATCATTGATTGTCAAGGTAATGAATCGCTATATAAATAATAATATATTTGACAAAAGAAACCAGAAACATTGTTACTTTTATAAGAAGAACAAACTTAAATCAAATTTGGTTGAAATGTATTGATGAAACAAATTTGTTAAGTGTCGGGTTCTGCTATGTCGTGGGAGAATTTAATTATTTTCATATCAGAAAAGTAAAGTTTAAATATCTACGGATGAAGGCATAATGTTTGACTCTTAGTCGTGGTTGGCTGATTGTTTAATTATTTCAGTGTGTTCCATTGGCTATTTGTTGTTATTGCTATTGTCTACAGTAAAGTAGCATTATCACAAAAAGGGGAAAATATCTTGTTTTAGCGAAGTAACCATATTGTTTTCAGAGAGAATTTGTAAATTAATATGTAATGTTGTTACCTAATTTTGGTTCACCTTCCAAGAATGCAAAGTTACTTACCATAAGCTAGTTTGAGCATAAGCATAGATTTAATGAGATAGTTAGTTACATTGTTCCTCCTCAGCCAAATATGAAATTTGATATGAATATATTTAAAGTTTTGGATTTGTTTGTAATTTTTGTGTGTTCCTGCATTTGTAACTTCATAACATTTTAGATAATCTAAATGTTTTAATAATAAAACTTTGTGTTGACATTTACCTGAAATTTTTTAAGACTTTCAAATTGAATGATGTTTATTATATGACAATATTACCATATTTGACTTCCTTGGTTTTACTATTACCTGTGTACAAAACATGTCATCTTGACTTGTCTTGCTGATTAAAAGGCATATTCTGTATGCATAATGAAATCATGATAGAGAGTACCATATAATGTTTATTAAGATTGATTTCTGTCTTTCAGTAGTAGCCTGTAACTTTTAGTCATAAAATCTACAGTATTATTTTTTTCTGTGTTGGTGATAACTGTTGTTTCATTTTTGTTTCAGAATACACATCAATATTACACAAATATCAAATTAAATCGGAGAAAACAAGTCAAGATCAGGCTACTCAACAACACAGGAATCAATTTGAACATTTGTGGCCAGAATATGTTTACCAAGTACCACACATGAAAATGCATAGAATTATATTGTCTGAAGACAAAAAACTGAGAAATTGTGCTTTTTGTCAACTACAGGAAGTAAAAAACAAGTCTGGTGGTTGTGTCCGGACTCGGAATTTGTGTGAAGCTTGTAATGTCCCGTTGTGCCGTGGACAGTTAACAGATAGAAACTGTTTTCAACTCTATCATGATTTCATATGTAAAGTGCAGCAGAGGTTAAGTGGCGTAAAACCGAAAACACATGACAGTTCTAGTTCTGATGAAACAGTTAGTAAACCAACAGACCAGAACTAAAATATATTTGAGAATTCGATGAACTAGAACTGATATGTCTATGAGAATTTTGCAATTAGGAAGAGCTAGGAATCCATCATGTTTTTTGAGTTAACAAAATTAATATGTTGTACAATGAAAGTGAAAATTATTACTTTGATGCCAGGGTTCAAGTCATACAATTCATATCATTCATCAAAGCTATGTCATGAATAAACTGAAATTGCTTTGAATGATATACACTGCCCTCCATATTTATATTTGCCATAGGTTTACATTATAATCATCATATCAAATTTTGTTCATACAATTGAAATATTGAGTTTTTCCTGTATTTGAAAGGGATAGCTTAATTTTATTATCTAAATGTATGTAATAAGGTTGTTTTTCTTGAACATCAATTTTCTTGGTATTTCCTGAAATTTTGGGGGGAAATATAAAAAATTGGGAAAATTATTTTTTTCAAGATAAAAACCCTATTTTAACTGAAAAACACTCAGCTTGAGCATAATTATGCTTTCAATAATTGAATTTGTTAAGATTTTGAGTCTGTTATGATTAGACCAGTTTTAAACATGTATGATAATATATGGAGGGCAATGTATCTACTTAATCGAGACTAATTGAGATTATTATGCTAGTATATATTTTGAAATATCAATTATTTAACTTATTTAGTTATTTGGTTTGGTAATAGTTCATGCAAGCTTATAATAAATGTGCAAATATTACCAGCTTCAGTTATTGATAGAGTATATAGTTTCTGTATTTTAGAAGTTTACTTCACCATCCTGTTGAGTGTGCACTATCAGTGCTTTGATTTCATTTGTGTCTTGAGAGGGGAATAAAAATGTTTTTACTTCCAAGATTGCTAAGCCGCTCTAAAAAGTATTACTTTGTATACACCATTTAAAAGTTTTAAGAGTTAACAAGTTCAGTAGAAGAATTTCAAAAACATTATCCAGAAGGAACACTTTTCAATATGTCTTTGAATACTTATAAAAGCATACCAACACCTGTATGGTGCAAATTATGATTATGTTAATCCTAGTGTACCTTACGGTATTCCACAGAAAACTGAAGTCGGGAGCAAAACTGTTGAAACATATTAACTAAATCAAAGCCATACTATGACTGTTTGTGCTAGTGTTGAGAACCTATTCTTCTAATTAATATGTTTTATACCAAAGAAAAACTTAATTTGATCAGTTGGTGATAAATGTTTCCTTATTTATCTTTCAGAAGTAGCAAGGCCGTCCTTTGATAATTTAGGATTCCCAATACTACCTCGGTCAAGACAGCAGATCAAGATTGAAGACATAATACATAGAATGGTGCCCACTGATGATCATAAACTAAAATGTTGTGCTTATTGTCAGTTTCTCTGTGCCCGCAATAAGTCCGGGGGATTAGTTCGGACAAGACACAAATGTGAAGCATGTGATACTCCATTATGTAGGGGGCGATTCACAGATAGGGATTGTTTTCAACTTTTTCATGACATGAATTTCTACGTTCAGTTTGGACTTAATATAATACAAAAACATAGATGTAAAAAAATTAAATCATCTGAAAGTGGATATGAAAATCTCTACTAAATGTGGTAAACCAATGTTCATTGTAACTCGCTAATCTTTGTGTTAATCATTGGTTACAGAAACTGTTTACGTTGCATGTTCCTGGAGATTGTCAGGTTTACAGAATTCTGTATCGCACTTAGACTGCTTTTTGTTGTCTCTTTGACAGATTTATTTTCATGAATTTTACAGATACCGGTATATACCAAAGAAAGATATCAAGAATATCGAAGGAATATTTAAGTGCAAAAACAAGTTGTTAACTTCAACAAATTATGACATTTAGGGGAGGAAAAAAAATGTAATCTCAAGTTTTCTTTTTAAAGTGATATTAAATATGAAACTTATTATACAGAACAACACCATATGAACTTTCATTTTTTATTTGCTGCATAACAGCTTATTTTCTTCTAAAAGCAACACTTTTTGGGGGAATAAACTTAATTTTATAAAAAAAAAAAAATTATAGTACTCTGCTTCATGTCAGGAACTTGAAAATATGTTGAGTTCTTTGACAGTATACTGTCCCTCAAGTGCAATTGTCAGACATCCTTATATTTTATAGACTCAAGTGTTTTCCATTGTTGTCATTGAAAATCAGCCCAAGCTTGCCTTGTTCTTCATCATCAAAATGAACCTGTTACCTCCCCTTAGTAAATAGATATAGTCTGTCGATACTTTGACAGTGTTTATAACATTGAGGAGTCTATTCTACACAAATATAAATTAATACATGTACTGTGTTGTCAAATGGGTATATTCACACCTGCATGCATTCATTTCAAAACCATCTTTATATGTGATGCCTATTTACATGATACAGTCAAACCTGTCTATAAAGGCCATCGAAGGGAATCAGTAAAAGTGGCCATTATGAGCAGGTGGTCTGTATATACAGGTTCAAATATTATAAATAAAGAACAATTGGGATAAAATTCTACTGGCCTATATAAGCAGGTGGTCCTTATATAGAGGTGGCCTTTAGGGTAGGTTGGACTGTATAGACTCTTCCATGTTTATTAACACTGCAAAAATATCGCTGACCAACTATACTGTATAATAAACTTTTTCATTTTTATGCGTGAATGTTGTGCTATACATATTACTATTATCCATGTCTTTGCTGGTACCACCGTTGTGAAACAAGATTTAGATAATTTTGTTGATAATATTGTTATATTTCATAATCTTTATTTTGTATACATAAACTTTTGTATAAATAAATGTGATTCATTTCTAGTGTAAATTTGTATGGAAATTAGAAAAAATATTTTGAATAAATTTGAAAATACAATAGTAACATGAGTTCAATTATACATGTATTATATATAAGCACTCCTTTGTCATCATATATGGAGAAATCATGCTCACTTAAATGTGACAATAAGGTTATGTGTGGTGATGAGTTTTATAATTAGTTTTTATAATTGCATGAGCATCAGTTTCATAATTATGTGATCATGAGTTTTATAATTGTGTGATCATGAGTTTCATAATTGTGTGATCATGAGTTTCATAATTGTGTGATCATGAGTTTCATAATTGCGTGATCATGAGTTTTATAATTGCATGATGATAAAAAGTTACCTGTGGTTTAACTTTGTCAATGGATGTAAATTTACCTCGAGAGTATTGCATAGTAACATCACCATGGTTTCTCAATTGTATAACCCTTGCTTGGCAAATGAGAGGTCAGTGTTTCATACTACAGGAATTAAAAATAAACACCAACTGTTCTTTATCCAAGCTTTTCTAATTTAGTTGAGACCTTAATTAAATCATGATGTCCCATATAGGGCCTCGGTGGCTGAGTGGTCTAAAGTGCATTCGTGTAGATCGCAGCGCTAGGTTCAAATCCCATTCTGGACAGATCCTAATGTAAGAAATTTTGTCAGTTTGCTTGCCAAAGGAAGGTGGTTTTCTCCTGTGACTACAGTTTTCACCACTATTCCAGAACTGACCATCTTGATATAAGTGAAAGAATTTTGACTGGAACAAGCATTGAACACTATTGCTCCACAACTTATCTCCATGCCATGGTATGTGTCATATAAATAAAGAACTCTGATGTAAATTTAAAGTATAACATATTACAATATGAAATATTCACCAATTAGCTGGTGACATCTGAATATAATAAGTGAAATAATCTTACCAGAATATAAAATACCTGTTATTTAGTCTTTTGGTCTGCTCACCAGTCTAGTATGTGTTGAGGCTGTAACATGAAAATAACCAGCTGTTCCTTAAAGGTCACCGGTCACCAAATTTATCAATTTTGTATTTTGCATTCCAATGGGTAGAATAGTCAATATTGATGTGTCTGACGGTTTCCCACGTCTTAGATTTACCTGTAATACACTAAAACCTTACCTGAACGAACTGCTAATACTCGGTAGTTTCCGACACTGCTCGTAACTTTCCGGCGACCTAATTGATGACGTACATGGTGTTAAGCTGCTGAGGAAAGACACATTACCTATATATGTATCCATATATTACATGTGGGTTTGTGTGGCGTTTTGACGGGTTTTAAAGTTTGATTTCTAGTCAAAATGCTATATTTTGTGACGTTTGGAGATAATAAAATCACAATGACCGATAAACATGTTTTTTCCACAAATTTCAGAACAAATTAAAGCCAGATTTACACAAGTCCTTCATGCAGCTTTCTAATTGTTTTGAATGTATTCAGATTAAATATTACGAGATAAGTCAGGGAAATGTGAGTGGTATAATCATTTAAGACAATTCAATTTTAATATTATGAATCAATTCAGTCAAATAAATAGATTTTAAACAATTTTAATTTTCAAAATTAATTTAATTCCGTAATTCATTCAGTTCACACGTTCAAACAAAGTCTTGTATGCCCTGTTCAAATTAACCAATCTCATTTAACTTTAATTTATTCGATTTTCAGAATCCATCAAAAATGACAAATAGCATTTACTGGGTATATCATAAAGATAATCACACGTGTCAATTAATGTTGCATATTGTAAGGTAAATTGTTGATTACAGGTGGTAGATGTCTACTTCTAAACAGGATGTTTCCCAATGGACTGTAGCATATTGATAATCTCTTAATTACTGGTATCTGAGGGGTGTAAATCACGCTTTGAATGATATTAATTTATTGTGAATAAATGAAAGAAAGTTACACTCGAGTTTTGAGTCCTTAGTTAGTTGAGCATAATCTCACTGGTATCACATTTTGACATATGAAATTTTTTATTATTTTTTTTATTTTATCATGAAAACAGTGAAAATAAATGAGAATTAGAATTCTGATCAGTACTCCATCGGAAAATATCAACAAATATTTTTTTAAATTACCCACTGACGTAAACTTCAATTTCCATTATTATTATTATTATTATTATTATTATTATTATTTTTTAAACTTACTGCAAATAAGGAATAAGAAGCTATTGAATTGAAATTACTTTCATATTTAAGTAATCCTGGGATGAAATATTTTAATTGAGAGAGAATAAGAAGTTATTTTTTAAACCTGTATTTTGATATTTTGGTTGTACAAAAAACTGCAGGTCTTGGATCTAGATTCTATCCGAAAACGTGTTCTTTTGATTAATTACATGGGTAAATAATAATAATAATAATAATAATAATAATAATAAATCATTGATTTTAATCTAACTTGAAAGAAATTAAAAATGGGACACTTTCTAAAACAAATATAAATTCAAATCAATTTGAGGTCATAATATGGCTGTATTAGATAGAAAAGATTTTTTTAAAAATAAAAAACAAAAAATTGGGTTCTTTTTATTATTCCTTAGGATAAATAGATAAAAATAAATAAATAAATAACTTAATTAATTAATTAATTAATCAGAGATATGTAAAGATAATTAAAATGATATTAAATATTAATAAAAATTAATGTGAACAATATTTTAAATAAAAAACGGAAATTTGGGTTCTTTTATTATTTGTTGTGATAAATAGATATAAATAAATAAATAAATATAAATAAATAAATAAATAAATAATTATCAAAAGAAATGTAAAATTATGTTTTGTAAAAGTATTAGTAAATAGTATATCATACTTAGAGCAAACACAAATATAGTTTTTTTTTCCTTATTTATTTCTTATTATTATGTTTATTTTTTATTAATTTTTTTCTGCTGAAGTCAACTGAAATACCCAATGCTAAAAAAATAAATAAATATGTAAAAACAATAGAAGTTATTTCCGATAAATCTGGGTAATAAATGCAGTTCACTATACAAGCTTCATTTACTAAATAGCTGGGATAACACCTTCTGCGTCACTTCCGGTTTTGTGCCCTTTTACTACCAAAGGGAGATAACACAGTTTTTCAACAGTTTCAGGACTTTAATTTACGCTGTAGAAAAGGATAGAAATGATTAAAAAATGTTATTTGTGGCTAAATCGACTTTTTATGATGTAATCTTTCGGAAAATAATACTAAAAAAAATTCGGTTTTTGGTGACCGGTGACCTTTAATTGGACTCTTGATTTAAGAATAAAATTTTTTAAATATTTTATGAATAAACCATTTTAGTTTACATTACATCACAGTTTACATGTTACCTATTTAATAGAACAAAAATGTTTGGAGTTATCACTCTTTCGTGCATGCACATTTAAAGGGGGTAGACAATAAGACCTAGAGGTTTATCATGAAACACATAGACACACTTGATAGAAAATGAAATCTTGAAATGGTGAAGATGCAAAGTGATTCAGGGACATAACAATAAGCATTTACCAAATACTGTTTTTGTTCTGCTGATGTCAAATTCAGTGTACTTTATTCTGCCTTATGTGATATACACACAAACTTTATTTTGTAGTCCGGTTTTGATAAATGGCTGCAATGATTTTATCCCATTTTAATTTTTTTTAGAGATATTTCTTTGAATTAGGCCTGTATGTCTTGTTTAAAAGTTTCTTTCTGTTCCGAATATGAAAGTGTTACACTTTTATGTCATCTGAGAGCTGACATTACTTTTGGTTAACTGAAAGAAGCAATGTTGACATCATTTGACTCAGTCTCTAACCACACCAATTGTTCTTGTATCCGAATACTGCAAATCACACTATTTAAATGACAAGATTTTCAAATCCTCACACATTGTAATTTTGTGAAAATTGAATACTGAAAAAAGGAAACCATTATACAACAAAATTTTTATCAAAAACTTCAGAAAATTGGCCTGTTAAAACAAAAGTCAAATCAAAGATTACACAGATTTGTTAGCTTTAGAACAATAATGGTATGTCTTTATGAAATAGTTGGACGACAGGTTAGACAGATTTTTCAGATTTATTCTTTTTCACAATTAGATAGGTCACATCTTACCACAAAAATTTTAGATAAAGCACTTCACAATCTTTTTTTATCAGGAAATTTATCTTTAATTAACAGGTTTTCTCCTTTTCACAAATTTCAATCATAAACAGAGAAGTATAAAATAGCCTTTTTGTTCTTTCAGGATTATATGGCACTCGGGAGTCCTTTCAAGGTTTTAATCCAGATAATTCAATGATTCCTGCAGACAGCGATCAGGAATTCTGGGAAAAGCATGTTCTCGTTCCCATAGAAGACAAGAAAAAGAAAATTTGTCGTTTCTGTCTGATAAGCAAACAAAAAAGTGTAGCTGGTTACCATATTTACTCGCGGGTTAAGTGTAAGGAGTGCGACATCGCATTATGTAGACCAGATAGAGACTGTTTCTTTAACTACCACAGAATGTTACTAGATCCATTAATAAAGGCCCAGTACCCAGTCTTCCAATAGTCATGTGAAGACATTATCAGTGTCTGGTAAATAATAAGGTGTGGGATAAACTGTAAGCTTTTGTTTTGATTCGTTGATTCCTGAATGAATTCACAATTATCTGACTTGCCGATATTCACATTTCATATTACCTTGGAATATCTTTCCAATGACATACACAAGTAAAAATAATAGAAATCAAATAAATGTTTAAGCAAAAAGCAGGTTTTACTGAACAAGTTTCATAAAGGGATATCATATTCTTTTATTTTAAAACAATAGTAGTACATTTGTAATTATGTTTAAAATAAAAGTATTTTAACCATTCTATGGTTCTATATGCAGTCTTCTGTCAAGACTAGAGACAAAATGCCAAAAAAATGTAATTTTATAACAGTTCTTTATACAAGTTTATTCATTAAAAAGACCACCATTGGGAAATATGTCAAATTGACTTGATAAGCTGGTGACACAGCACCAAACTTGATTGATCTCTATAGACAGGTGGTCTCAAAATGAAAATTGTGCTTAAGGCAGCTCATAGAAGCAGAACTGATCATTGTATCAATAAAACATTTTTGTTGTCTCTCCTTGCAATGTTTATAAACAAACTCAGATTTTATGTTTTCCATGTTGGTAATATAGGCATATGAAGCAGTGTAACAAAATGTAAAAGTTTTATATTAAAAGGCTGTTTTAAACTTAAAGTCACAAAGGAGCTAAGAAGAACATCTAGTTCTGTGATAATTTTGTATGTATATACTAGTAGTATGTATCAGTGTCTTTTGGAGACTAATTCCTCAGTAGTTGTAGAAATATAATAATGGTTATTAGTACATGTACATGTATATATGTATGTAGATAGTGAACTTGTTATAAGATACAACCCATTGTTTTTGTCATCTAATGATGGAATTTTAAAGGCCAGTTTCCTTTCTCCTTTCAGGAATTCCTGATGTTAAATTTTTGCCTCCTTCAAGCGGCCTGGAATATAGTGATCCTGCCCAGCACATTCCTGTAAAAACGGAAGGATATAAAACTAAGTTATGTACTCTATGTTCAATGTACAAAACAAGAACTAAAAAAGGCTGGTGGGCGTCTACCAGATACCGTTGTCAGGCATGTGATGTTCCACTTTGTACATCTAAAAGGAATTGCTTTACTCATTATCACAATTTATTGTTTTCTCAACAACAGAACTAATGTGCAGAAATTTGGAGTTACCTCCCTTGTAAAAAGTATTAAGAATTGTCTTTTGTTATTAATGAGTTACCCCCCTTGTAGAAAAGTACCGTAGAACTATAGTGGAAGTTTTTGTCATATTCTGTTTGAAAAATAGTTTCGTAGAGTAAAACAACAGATGTATTTGTTCATCATTGCCATTACCAGTATATGGACTAGTACTTAAAAAGATTTTGTGATTTTATCATCATTTGGCCTTATCTGACCATTGAGTAGAGTTTGGACATACACCGGTTTGAACAGATTTTATTGTTCACACACACACCACACACACACACACACACACACACACACACACACAGAGTCTTGTAAAGGTCAACATGAAAAGGTATATCTGATCAAAACAAAGAGCTAGTTGTGTAATAAATTGTGCAAAAATTGACAATATTGATGGAAGTTAAGATTTATTGTAAATATTCTAATTTTTCTATACAAACTGAAACTGAAGTACCCAAGTGTATGAGAGAGAGAGAGAGAGAGCGGTTGATTTTTGATTTAGCCAAATCATGTGCTTTATATATCAATATATAATAGGTCTGCTTTATATAAACTGTTTTATTATTGTCCATGCTTTATTATTCAATGGTTATAACATTTCATAAAAAAGTTGTATATTACAAAGAGAAAGAAATATATTGTGACAAGAATTTTAATTGTTTTGAAATAAAATTGGTAGCAACATTTTTTTTTTTTTTTCACTTTCTTTTTTCAGAAAGCTGAAAGGTAATTTGCCCAATGGGTTTGACAAGAAAAAACATCAATGCTGTATTCACATATAGTGGTTATTGCCATCTTACTTCATTATTTTCGAAATGACCACTTCTGTATGAAAGTCACCCTCTTCATCCCTGACCACCTTAAATATAATCTTGAAATAACCTTGAGTGTGATACTTAACACTATTCCACCCATTCTTTGTTAAGAATCAAACCATTGTATTACTAGATTTACAAAGCATCTATTTCACATTTAGAATGTCTACTAAAACAGCTTAGATTATAATAAAGTTCCTGATTGTTCTAGCAGTTGATCTTTGTCAACTCATATACAGTAGAAACTGTGAAAACCAAACCTTGAGTAAACCTGAATACCAAGACCTGTCTAAACTTAACCACTTCATTAAGGCATGCAACACTATGGTAGCATAGTTTGTGGAGTTCGTCAGACCAAGATTTGAGAATAGGTATTGGCTGTTATTTGGCCAAGTGCTCGGCATTTAGAAATGAAAGTCACATGGCCTTTTGGAAGAGACCTTAAAAATGATGTCCCATGTCATGGTAGTAATGACACTTTAAAGAACCCTACCTGCACATTGCTCTGAGCCCACAAATATAAAAATTTCTGCTACTTCACTTATAGCTGACAATGTCTTGATATAAATGAAAATTTTTGACTCGTATGTAAAGCTATATTCTTCAATAAATCATTTTGCAATGTTATCAAAATATAGACAAAAGTTTGATTTTTAGATGACAAGTATTTCAGCCAGTGGTTATTGTCTTTTGAAAGTAACAATTACTCAATACAAACATGGAAGAATGAAGATATTCAGTCCTGTTGTTTTAATGGTTTATGTATGTTTATTTTACTTGCTAATTTATTATCATTTCCTGATTGGTAATGAATTTTGCCTACTTGCTAATACATATTTTGTAGCATCATCATATAAACATAAGAGAATTTTTACCTTGGTAAGTTACCCATAAGATTACAAGCTATTACCTGGGCCACAAAAATAAATAGCTAGTGATGACTTAAAGCTTATCTACGTAGCACCTGAATCAGAGTGTCGAAACTTTCTGACACATCTTAAAACAGTATGTCACCAGTCACTCTTTCTTAAGAATGAACAAAAATCTAAAACAGTCTTATTAAGCATGTGACATGACCTTTAAGTTCCTTTTGAGGTAAACCTGGGACTTATGGTCATCTAAACTCTTACAATATTAAAGCATGCAATACTGTATTGTGGTTTCAGTACCTTTGGTACTTTGATTAAGCCTGTGACTCTTTATGCTTTCAGGACTCTGGGAAGATAACAAACTGAGCCCAATGCCTGCATTTAAATATCCTGTCAATATAAGCGGGGAGGACCCTGAGGGACGCCAACATAGACCAATCAAAACTGAAGGCTATAAAAAGAAACTTTGTACTATGTGTGTGTTAAATAAAGTTAGGACCCAAAATGGTTGGTGGGTTTCCACAAGGTATCGGTGTGAGGCATGTAATGTTCCACTTTGTACCTCCAGACGAAATTGTTTCAATGAATATCACAACTTACAACCAACCATTTCGTATGAATAATGTTTATGAAATATTGTTTTGCACATTCAAATGACATTGTTTCCACGGATATCATAATGTGTAACCAACCATTTCATATGAATAATTATTAGCTTTGCATATCCAAAGAAGTGCATTTATTTAGGCTATTACCTGTTTGACCTTCAGTTTTAAGAGCTTTACCAGTTTTCATCCTTGGCTTTAGTGATGCTGGAATTTGAGTGTTGAAACCTCATCAATCATGAGATGTTCAGACTAATATGCTTTCATTATGGGATTTAAAAAAATCTTAACTGTTTATATATTTTTTCAAGCACCTGTTGTTTTCAAAGAAATGTAAATTGTGCTATTTGTAACCAGAAGACTCTCTTGTAGTTTGTAGATTTTTATAAAATGATATTATTGATTTGGGATGAAATTCTCATAACCTGTACATACAGCTGGTCTTAAAGACCTGATGGACAATAATTGTTGATAAGACTGTAGAGTATTATTTCTTGTATATAAGAGGTTTCTAAGCCTGGAACATAAACTAAATAAAAATTTTAACGTGTTTGGAGAACCACAATGTTGAATACGAGGAAATTACAGATGATTCTTCTCACATTCAATTTTTTTTCTTCAAGTGGTGTTATTTAACAATGAATAATGTCGTACCTTGCTTGTATATCTATTGTCTAAGAAAATGTTGTTAAATTTAAATTTCTTTTTGCCATTTGCTTGCAACCAAAGTCTTCAACTTTCTGTAAAGATTATTTGTGTTTATAATTTATGAAATACAACAGAATTCATCTGTGTACCATAAGATGCCCTATAATATGTTTGTGTGGAACTTTTCTAATGGATATGGAATGTGTTTACATAATTACATATTATTTACAAGAAAACCTTGAAGGATCATATTCCATATATATATATCCATATATGATGTTTTGGATATGTTTCACTTTGTATGCATGCTGATGAACCTCAATTAATGTAGATATGTACAATGTGTGTATATATGAACTACAGTCAAACCTGTCTATAAAGGCCACCCAAGGGAACTAGTAAAAGTGGACTTTATGGGCAGAAGCCTTTATATACAGGTTCAAATAATATAAATATAGAACAATCGGGATACAATTCTACTGGCCATTATAAGCAGGTGGACCTTTTATAGAGGTGACCTTTTAAGACGGGTTTGACTATGTTTCTATGTGTGTGTTTGAAAATTCATTCTTTAATTACCTGTATATATAAGTGTATTAGATAAAAAATAAAATAAAAATATATAAATTTACGTTCTCTGATGTTACATTTAATTGGATATTATACATGTACATGTTTTGTATTTGATAATACTGGTATTCAATATCATTGGAATACTGATATGGCTATATAACACAGTGTACACATTCTCCAATATGAAGTAAAATAGTGAAAAAGATATGTCAAGTCTCTGAATGTGAAGCAAATAGGGTTATATGCCAGTGTACAAACTGAAGAGTTTTGTACTTCCATCATCAAGTGCAGGTAACTCATTATGTGCAACTTAGCATTTAGAAATGAAAGTCACCGGGTCTTTTGGTCGAGACCTTAAAAATTGATGCCCAATGTGGCATTTTAAAGAATCCTCCATGCAAATTGCCCTCAGTGCACGGCAAAGGTAAAAATTTCTGCCACTTCATTTATAGCTGGTGAAAGCTCAATATAAGTAAAATATTCTTGACTAGGATGTAAAACCCTATTTCAATCAATCAATAATTATGTGCAATAGTTTGCAAGCAAAGGACAGGCAACTCTGTATGTGCCATAGTATACTCTATAAGTCACCAATGGAAAAGGGAGGTAACTTGTTGTCATAGTGTATAACTAAATCTACTTTCCAAATCAAAGAGTTCTGGTAAGCATTTAGGATTTTATATACAGTAAAACCTCAATTTATTGCCACTATTTGTTTGGTGATAGATTGAGGGAGAATAAACAAAAAAGAAATTAGAATTTGGGAATTCAAAATACTGTGGCAATACATGAAATGTAAAGTAATTGAGGGGCATTATGTCAAAAGGTTATAACATAAGACTCAAAGACAGTCACACTTTTAGAACTTAAAAAATTAATGATTTAGTTTTCAGATGTGATTTTTTATATGTCTTCTGCTTCTGACTTTTCTGTTATCTGAAACTGTATGTTTTCTAAGATTTAGTCCACCCTTTTCCTTTTTGTTATCGCTGCATGGTTACCTAGTGGCTAAGTTATATAAAGTTTGTGGCTTTCACAATGGGTTTAATTCATTTCAGTAATTACAGGCTTTTTCCTTTTTTCAGAAACAGTCTGTTCCATTAAGTTTGAGCATTTTCCGGAAAATGTTGATCGAGCAGTGCTTCAACAGAAAGGCTTTCTGGAATTTTGTCAGATGGAGCATTCTCTAACACGAACAGATCGTTACAGGAAAAAAGACTGTGTGTTTTGTCATTATAATCGCATCAGGACTAAGTCGGGATATCGGGTTAATACATATTTTAAATGTGAATCATGTGATATTCCGCTGTGTAAATCGTCAGAAGAACGGGAATGTTTTCGACTGTATCATGAACTTGTTTTTAATGGAAAAATGCCATTGATAAGGCCAAAAATTAGTTTTTAATGAAAACACAAACTCCAATAACTGGATCAGTATGATGTTGAATAACTATTTGTGTTTTGTGTTATGAACTAGATGACTAAGTATTTAGATGGTCATTACCATTAATTCTCTGCCTGTTTACTAAGGTTTTGAAAATGCTGAAATTTATATTTCTTGGAGTAAAGTTGAGTTGAGTAATGGTGTTTAATGTCCCAGTCAAGAATATATCACAATCACTTATATCGAGGTGTTGCCAGCTATAGGTGAAGAAATTTTGCCTGTGTGTTGCACTGATGGCATTATACAGCAGGCTTCTTTAGCGTGCCAAGCCCTCTGTGACATGGGGCCTGGTTTATTTTAAGTTCCCATTTAAAAGAACCGTGACTTTGATTTTTCGTGATGCTGAGTGTTTGGCGAAAGAACATCCACTACTCACTTTCAAGTCTTGGGTCAGACCCGACCCAGGATAGAACCCACAACTTCCCATTTATGGAGCGAACACTCTACCAACTGAGCTACTGCAGTGGTTTATATTTCTTGGAGATTTTTTATATAAGAAAGTCATTAATTTTACTTTTTCAAATAACTAGTAATGGGGATTCCTAAACATGATAAATATTTTGTCTGTTTTCTTTAGTTTTAAGAGTGCTGAAATTCAAATATCTTGAAGATGTTTTAGGACCTGGCTGAAAGTTAAATTCTCACAAACACTATGACCAGATTTTAGAGAATGATAAAGTCATTTACATTTTGTGTGTAGTATACAGATTGTTTGTCTAGTTAAAAATTTATTTAATAAAATAAAGTTCTTACTATATTCTGTAGAATTGGTTGTCTTATTGTAACACCAATTGTGTCTTTGGGGAAAACAGAGTTATCTTAGTGTAAAAGAAAAATTGTTCCTGTAAGGGAATGTTTTCACATGTTGATAGTTTGAGGTAAAATAATGTTGCATTTAATTTCTAACGTCATGGTTTACAAACTGGTAACAGTGTCCTAAAATTATTCAAAAAAAAAAACAAAAACAAAATATCAGAAAAATTAAAATTTGACTGGGATAAATTTTGTCACATGCCTGATAATGGAAAAATAAAAATGTTGACTCGGATGTAATTTCTATTCTGCTTATAACCTTGTTATGCCAGAACCAAAAATCATGTTGTTTCAAACTCATTTCATAATCACTATTCCAGGAATGTCATGGTATATGGAACATTGTCATACTAGAACTTATCACACTTAGATTATATGTAGTGAAACTGTGCACCAGAATATGTAGATTTTATTTTACTTCCCGAGAGCTTCATCTATACATACTAACACTCATTGACTTAAATATAATACAGGGCATTATTTTCCTTTTCAGAAGAAAGCCAAGAATTCTTCATCGGCACAAATATTGGGTCTGTTGAAAATGTACCCTGGTCAAATCAGATGAATTGGCAAAACTTTACTGAGAAAGAACATAGAGTTGTCAGATTTGCAGAAAATTGGAATAAAAGAAAATGTGCTTTCTGTCAGTATTTCAAGGTCAAGACGAAATCGGGTCATAGGCCAAATACATATTTTCATTGTGAAGCTTGTCAGTTACCCCTGTGTAGTGGAGAGAGAAACTGTTTTCAAAAGTATCATCAAATGGTTCAACAAGGACTTGTACCAATACTGGTGGCCCAAGGACGAGGCAAAAGTTATCTCAAAATATAACCGACCAGTGGATGTCATTAGGTAGTAGTTTAGTTCTGAAAACATTCAAGGGAATTCAAGGCAGAGTTAAATACTGTGTAATTGATGTTTTGTTGAGTAGCCCAATCTAGCAAATTGGACAATGGACACCTCCTCAAGACTGGTAACTAAAGGTTATGCCAAATCTAAAATATAATATAACCAGTTAGCAGATAGTATTAGATTGTAGCCTTGTCTTTTCAAGTCTTTCCAAATACTAAATATTTGTCAAGACAACAGAATGATAGATGGATACATTTATTAAGCTATGGTGCTTTTGTGGTTTGAATGACTTAGTTTTACTGGTTGTAATAAATATTTCATTGTTTTAATGGTTGGGTTTTAAACAGCATAAGGTGAAGTTGCAAAATGAATTTTATCTTACTATTTCATTCATGTACCTCACAACAGTTTTACAAAACTAATTTTCATTTAATATGGAATTTGCTATATTAGATATTGAATTATATCTATTCAGATACAAAGAATATAAAAATTGTTAGGGTATCACTGGTGTGGTAGCTTTTATGAAATATATATTTTTCATGCCAATCATGACACAAGTTAAGGAAATCGGTGGCTGAGCAGTCTAAAGCACTGGATTGCATATTACAGAGCCTCTCACAGTCTACGTTTGAATGTGAGCATATCCTTATGTTTTATACTAGAAAGCTTGTCAGTTCACTTGCCAAATGTAGGTGTTTTTCTCCACCGCACATTAACTGATTGCCTCAATAAAAGTGAAAGAATCTTGACTGGAGCGGAAAACTCATTTTCTCCACTCCATACCCAAGTTTTTGCATTGGATTTATCAGATTATCTTATAAAGCTTGGTGGTGTTTTACAATTGAACAGTATCTGAGTGTTTTAATCAGTTATAATGTCCTGGACATGAAACTTCCACATTCAGACAAAGACAATACCTATTACATTTCTGATATTGCCTGCGGTGTTTTAAATTCCAATTTGTAGTTCAAAGTTTGAGGTTTGACCAATCAGAAATCAAAGATATTGTTTTGACAAACCATACCCCAAGTGGTTTGACTAATCATAATAAGGAATTGCATTTTGACCTGATTGTGGGTTGGCCAATCACTGGTCTTATTTTCTAGTTTTTCTGTAAATATAAGCTGGTCTTAATTTGATAATATTGATGTATCTTATACTCTTGTAAAATATGATAGAAATAAACACATTAATTCACTAAGAATTACTAAATCAACTAACAAAATTAGTTATTCATTTTAATTTTCTCATCATTTCCCACTTTTAATTTCCGATTTTGTTTTCTTTCAGACTTCTTTTCTTCAAGGTTTGACCTTGACCTTTATGACAGTCTCCGGAATCGTTTTCTAACAGCTGTGGATATAGATAATTGTACACACACAGTGGTGCCAATATCGGGAGACAAGGCCAAAAAGAAACTGTGTTGGTATTGCCAATACTATCAGATCAAGACCAAGTCTGGCTGGCGACCAAACACGATCTACAAATGTGATATATGTGATAAAGCATTCTGTACAAAACCAGACAGAAACTGTTTTCAAATATACCACAAAATGCTTATGGAGGGTTCTGTTCCACAACCACCTGCTGCCAATATTAATTGGACTTCATGATAAAAAGATCATGACCTTTTGTCAAGTGATATGGTTAAGGGCTTTATGTGGCTTAATAGATTTGAATCTTAAAAATGTTTTAAACCATTAAAATCAGCATTTATGACATATTGATACACAAACTATTATGAAAATGCCCACTAAAAGTTGTCTGCATAAGCATAAGGGGAACTTGCTAAACAGCCTTTATAAACAGAATGTTTTGAGCCATGACAACTACAGACAGAAATGACAATGTAGTGTCATTCTCAATGGGCTTCACCAATATGATATGTGATACCCTGCAACTTGAATGCAATTCTGTTGTTTCTACTGGATATATAATCACATAATAATTTGAATTTTTGTACTTAAAAAGACATTGCACAAATAGTAGAAATGATAGTTCCTCATAAACGCCAGCAGGCATCCTGTACCAGAACATATGTCAGCAAGCACCATGTAATAGAACATAAATAAATCTCATCTAGTGATACTGTGAAAAGGGTGACACAACTGAAAACTTCTAATGTTTGTCAAGAAGTGGTGTTGAATACCTAAGATTATAAAATGGTTTTGTCTCTGAAAAATTGCAGAAATTTGAAAAAAATATTACATAAGCAGCATCCATATTAAGCAGAATGGGTCTCTGTAATGTAAAGGGAGATAACTTTTGTTATACAAGTTTATGGAATTTTGTTGAATTGTAAAATAGGTTATGTTAATTAATATAATGGTGGAGGAGTTGTGTTTCTTTTATTTTTGTTTCTTTTAAAAGTCTGTAACAATTATCTCTAAATTATAACCAGATATAAATATTAAACCAACGAGAAATCAATCATGAATTAACCATGGGCTTCTTCAGTATCATATCATATTTCATCATAGAGTATTAAGTTTTTACATTTACTGATTGCATTTAATATGTTGACAGGTTGAGATCATTTCATCAATTTGTTATCATATGACTGCAAATAATTTATTTGTTGTGGTTATTTAGCTAGTCAGCTGGTAATGTGCTTCTGTTAGGGAAATATTTCATCAAAGGTTATTATTATCCATAGAATGTTCAAACATAATGATTGGTCTGCACTAACAAAATTTCAACAAAGAACTCACTATCTTGACCATTGCCACGGTAACCAATAATACTTATATTAATCAAATCAAAATTGTTCTATTTTTTTTAAAAAGGCCAAGTCGAGTTGTTTGGTATAGAGGTTGTAAGTCTCATGTAAAATCTTGTACCAGGTAATGTTTTTTCCCCAAATATTAATGTGTTACTGCAGTCGAATTTTAGAACAGTTGAAAATGGCTCTATTATGTCATTTTAGGCTCTTACAGTCAAAATTAAAAATTAAAATTTTAGTGGAGGGAACTTATTGAATTACTAATTTAGACTGTCTACAGCTCTGATGTGCCATAGATATATCGATTCTCCATTGCTCTGAAATATGATGAACTGTAACTTGTATATAAAGGATTAATTAATTTTTTGTGTTAATTTTTTATTATCTTTGTTGTAATACAGTAAAATTTCAATTTATTGCTCCTGTTTGTTTAGTCATATTTTGGCATTATAAAGATCTTACTGTACAGATCTGTTGAAAGTTTAACAATTAGCTAACAAAAAGAAGTGAAGCTTGGCAACAGAGTGACCAAGATTTGGATAATTAGTGACTGAAAAGCTGTTGAGAGATAAATAACAGCTGTCAAAAAGCTGTTGAGAGATAAATAACAGCTGTCAAAAAGCTGTTGAGAGATAAATAACAGCTGTCAAAAAGCTGTTGAGAGATAAATAACAGCTGTCAAAAAGCTGTTGAGAGATAAATAACAGCTGTCAAAAAGCTGTCGAGAGATAAATAACAGCTGTCAAAAAGCTGTCGAGAGATAAATAACAGCTGTCAAAAAGCTGTCGAGAGATAAATAACAGCTGTCAAAAAGCTGTTGAGAGATAAATAACAGCTGTCAAAAAGCTGTCGAGAGATAAATAACAGCTGCCAAAAAGCTGTGGAACTGTAGCTAATGAGGGTTTGAAATAAACTGCACTAATTTGTTACCTTAATGTTAAACTTTCAGCAGGTCTGTACTGTATAAGAGACACTTATAAGACAGGTGGTCTTAATATAGATGCTCTCTTTGGTTGAAATATGAAACAAGGGACCTAAAACACTGATCATAGTGAACAGGTGATCTTTATATAGAGGTTGTCACCATAGCAGGTTTTACTTTACATCTTCTTGCCAATGAAGTTGTTTTTCTAAAATAAAATGGTGTTTAGACTCCCGTCAAGATTTTTTCACTCATGTTGAGTAATGGTGTTTAATGTCCCAGTCAAGAAGATCTTTATAGAATTGTCACTATAGCAGGTTTTACTTTACTTGCCAATGAAGTTGTTTTTCTAAAGGACTCCTGTCAAGATTTTTTTCACTCATGTTGGGACAGTTGTTCTGGAACAGTGATGGTGTTTAATGTCCCAATCAAGAACATTTCACTAACATCAAGACCCCGACAGCTCTAGGCAAAGGTGCAGAAATTTTGCCTGTGCCTTGCACTGATGACATTATACAACAGGGTTCTTCATTGTGCCATGCCTATCATGCCTAGCTTATTTTAAATTCCCATCCGAAAGAACCATGACTTTCATTTCGTAATTCCTAGTGCTTGGCGAAGGAACAGCCACTACCTACTTTCAAGTCTTGGGTCAGACCCAGCTGGGGTTTGAACCCTCAGCTTCCCACTTACGGACCGAGTACTCTAGCAACTGAACTACCACAGACAAGCAAGCCCAAAAAGGTGATTGACAGTATTTATATATAGTTATGCTAGATAGAGAGGGATATTAAATGCTTTGAAAAACATCTCTGTATTTAATGAATTTTGTTGAACCTGTGCTCAGGATCTGTTTTCTTTTTACTTTTGTATCCGAGTTGAGAAAACTTCACTTATACTGAAGCAACCATTACTGAAGTTAATACAAGAAATCAGGAGTCCCTTGAGAAAAAATTGAGTTTGAAACTACTGCAAACGAACTGACAAACATTTTCACATCAACAAGCTGATAATGGCCAAGTGGCTAAGGCATAAGTGTTAAAACCTAATGTCTGAGTTTGACTCCTGCAGTTTTGAAAAGGATTTGTTTTGTTGATGGTTGTACTTGTTTAGTGGGGTTGATGTTGGTTTAATATGACCCTTTATTTAGTCATGTTAATATGCAATATTGTGGGTCAGTGTGGATGCATTCTAAAAGTTTTATCAGTATGCATTTGGTACAGTTAAGAAATACTTGGAACAAATTCATAAATCACCTGTGTGCAGCAGACAAAACAGAAGTTGGCATGGACTGCTGATCGTTAGTAAGCAATATTAATCTAGTCCCAGTTTCACAATTATTACTTAACTAAGATTTTCTGTTAACTTAAATCTGTCAACTTTGGACAATATTTTACAGGTGTAACAAGTAAAAAGTATCATGAAAATTTGAATATAGAAGCAGTTGACTTAAAATAATCGACAGAATGGCACCTTAAATTCATGGATATCTTGAAAACTAACAAAATTATTCAACCTTCAAGTTGCCAATAAGTTAAGGAAACTCTTAGTTAAGAAATGATTGTGAAACTGGAGCTTGCAACACTGGGTCAGTGTGGGGCCATTCTGAAAGTTGTCATTATGTACACAGAAAATCTTTGAACAAATTTACAATTCACATAGGCACAGCAGAGTAGAAACGGGGTGGTAAGGATTTCTGAAACAAGTACATGTATACATAGCCTAAAAGATATCATCTGATATATCAAAGTATCTAATTATCAAACAATTAATTAGCTTTGTATGCAAGTAACTCTAATTTCTGGGCCACTGTTTCTGTGACAGGGAATTTTACAAAATCTTCATAGAAAATTCAATAAACTTGTATAAAGATGGGTACTCTATTGTAACAGAAAATCACTTTGTACATCTTTGATTACCATATACCGGTACTATCTGTGTAGAAAGAATTTTGCAGCGAATGAGATTTTATATTTCGAAAAAAAAGCCACA